>JBBGZY010001881.1:600000-921516 GCA_037952925.1 Lithobates clamitans | reverse complement strand
AGAAATTTGTTTTTTTTTTAAAAAAAACATTTAGGAGATATAGCAAAAACGTAAAAAAAAAAAAAAAAAAAAGTTGTTTTTTTTCAAAATTGTCACCCTTTTTTTGCTTATAGCGCAAAAAAAAAAAAAAAAAAAAAAAAAACACACCACAGGAGGGGATCAAATATGACCAAAAGAAAGCTCTATTTGCGGGGGAAAAAAAAAAGGACGCAAATTTTGTTTGGGTACAGCATTGCATGATCGTGCAATTTTCAGTTAAAGCGATGCAGTGGCAAAATTGTAAAAAGTGCTCTGGTCAGGAAGGGGGTTAAACAAAAACAAACCCCCCCCCCCCAAAAAAAACCCCACACAACCGGTGTATATTGATTGGTTTGCGCAAAAGTTATAGCGTCTACAAAATAGGAGGGATAGATTCATGGCATTTTTTTTTTTTTTTTTTACTAGTAATGGCGGTGATCGATTTTTAGCAGGACTGCGTCATTGCGGACACTTCACACTTTTTTGGGACCATTGACATTTATACAGTGATCAGTGCTATAAATAGCCACTGATTACTGTGTAAATGTCACTGGCAGGGAAGGGGTTAACACTAGGGGGCGATCAAGGGGTTAAGTGTGTTCCCTAGATGTGCTGTAACTGTAAAGGGGGGGGGGGGGGGGGGAGGGGGTAAATGGGCTCACTGGAACATGACAGATCACTGTTGACTTGGGGGAGAGAAAAATCACCTTGTTTACAGTTCCCCATTCTGCCTCTCCCCATCGCGAGTCCGTCGGCAGACATGGAGTCCGCGGGAACACTCCCACGGCATGTACCCGCTATCCACCCTGCACGGACCGACATACAGGTATGTAGATTCGCACAGGAGAGCCGACCTGCCACAGTATATCTGCGTGAGATGGTCGGCTAGAGGTTAAGGTCAGGCCACAACATCTCAATCGCATTTAAAGTCCGGACTTTGACTAGGCCACTCCAAAGTTTGACTACTGGTGACAAATGAGGTTTCTTTTAGGACATGCTGGGTTAGTTTTATGCCAGATGTAACTGGGACGCACACCTTCCAAAAAGTTAAACTTTTGTCTCATCAGTCTGCAGAATATTTGCCCAAGTCTTGGGATAATCAAGATTTTTTTTTGACAAATGTGAGACGAGCCTTTGTGTTCTTTTTGGTCAGCAGTGGCTTTGGTCTTGGAACTTTCCCATGGATGCCATTTTCTGCCCAGTTTCATTCTTATTGTTATATTATGAACACAGACCTTTCCTGAGGCAAGTGAGGCCTGCCGTTCTTTAGATGTTGTTCTAGGTTCTTTTATGACCTCCTGGACGAGGCAGCGTTGTGCTCTTGGCGTAATTATGGTAAGGCAGCCACTCCTGGGAAGGGTCACCGCTGTTCCAAGTTTTTGCTGGAGTCCCAAAGACTTACAAAATGGCGTTGTAACCGTTTCCAGACTGATACATGTCAATATATGCTTTTCATTTATTTCTTTAGATCGCGGCATGATGTGTTTTCTGAGATCTTATAGCATGCTTCTTTGTCAGACAGCTTCTATTTATGTGATTTCTTGATTCAACAGGTTTAGCAGTAATAAGGCCGGGGTGGGGCAAGTGAAATTTAACTCTGCTTTACAAAAAATGTGGTTATTCACAGTCAGTCAATTACTTTTTCACATAGGGCCAGGCAGGTTGGGACAGCTCATTTCCCTAAAAAGCGATTGTGAGCCCTGGTTCACATTGATGCGATTTGACATGTCGATTCCCAAAAGAAGTTTCTGTACTGATTTTGGCAATTTGGGGAGCGATTTCCATTGTCATCTGTGCAGAAACCCGCACAGATGTCTCCGAGATCACCCCCAAAAAAAGGACTGATGTTCAGTTGAAATCGCACAATTTCATTACCGCAGTCAGTGTAAGGAAGGAAGGAAAGGAAGGAAAGGAAGGAAAGGAAGGAAGGTTTTTCATCTGAAAAAGGGTTTACAAATCCTTTAATAAAATGAAATCAATTAAAAACTTCATTTTGTATTTACTCGGGTTATTTTTGTGTAATATTAAATGATTCAGATCACCACATTTTTAAAGTGGAGTTCCACCCCCCCCCCCCCCCCAAAAAAAAAAAAAATTCATTCATTAATGTGCATGGAAAAAAAAACAAACATTTGGAAAAATTTTTTTGCTTTATACTTATCTTATGCCTGTTGCTATGTGGTCCCTCGAAATCTGCCTCCTTCAGCGCCTGGGCTCCTAACGTCACTTCCCTCGGCGCAGGAAGGGAGATCACCTCTCCCCCCTCCCTCTAGGCCACAGGTGTCAAACACAAGGCCTGCGTGCTGAATCCGGCCCTCCAGGCCATTTCATGTGGCCCTCGCACCTCTCCTGCAGCTGCAGGAGAGCTCCAGCCCTCCTTTGGTCCTCCTCCAGACCCCTACTTTCAAGCAATGTATCCAGCTTTTTCCCAGCAGCAGCATAAGAAAAGGGGGTGCACTGTGATGTTAGTGAGATTAGGGGGACTCAACTGCTGATGGTGGGGTGGCTCTTGACATCTAATGTAAGGGGAGGGGGATGCACTGGACATCTAATCTTACAGATATCCCTCTTGAGCACAATCATAATGCTGATGCGGCCCACGATGAAATTGAGTTTGACACCCCTGCTCTAGGCAATCATCTGGGACACGAGACAGGTCCCAGATGATTGTGCAGCCAGTCGCTGCGAGGCTCTCGCATGCGCAGTGGGTGCCCTGCTGTGAAGCTACAGACGGGCGCCCACAGTTAAAATTGCGGTGCCGCTGAGAGGAGGGGAAGACGAGTGGGGCTTCGATCCCCCTGTTGCAGAACTACAAGTCCCATGAGGAATGGCAAGACTGACAGCCACAAACATGACACCCAGAGGTATGATGGAACTTGTAGTTTTGCAACAACTGGAGGTCCACTAATCGCATATCCCTGCTCTATACGATAGGGGCAAGGTCTGTGCTGGCCATTTTTCACTATAAGCCAATCCAACACCGACCCCATAACTCTGGATAGTTGGTGTTAGTCTCTTGACTTTATCGGGGGGCAGAAAGTGTTTCCCTGCAAAGATTTTAGACCTTAGAAAAGCCTTGAAATAGTTTCCAGATCTCAGGGAACCTAGGCTAAAACTACATCCACAGCTCATAGTATAATAGTGGTTCTAAACCCCATTTTTGTTTTGCTAAAACTAAAAAAAAGGAGGTCTATACTTACCTGCTCTGTGCAATACCATCGCAATGGTACCCTTACCGCCTCTTCTGGGATCCCCCACCTCAGCACTCTGGTCCTTCCCTCCTGTATGCGCTTCCATAGCAAGCCACTTACTATAGGGGTACATATGCAGGCGCACTTCCAAAACGGGGCCACGTGCGTCCGTAGACATAAACAAGGCTCGGCCACGCACCTCCCTCCTCAAAGGATTTGACAGAAAGCAGCAGGAGCCAATACCCCCCACCCCCCAGTCTGTTCCGTGATAGCAGGAAGAGACAAAAACACTAGATGGGCATAGCGTTGGATTGAGAGGACTCAATTAAGGGTTGTAAATATATATGTTTTAATACTAGGATAAAATTGAACTTTCTGTGATTGGAGCACGATTACATCACGTTGAGCCATCTTTATGGAATCTAGCATGAAAATAATGATCATAATTTGTACTGATTAATTGATGTTTCTACAACAGGTGGGTTACTTTCTTCTTCAAACTTCTGTTAGAGCAATGTCAGTGCGGGCTCCCAATTTATCCATCAAATTCATGAGGACAAAAAAAAAAAAAAAAAAAAAAAAAAGGGACAATTGCTCCAATCCATTTACTGAAAATGTTCAAAAATACAAACTTGTAATGCCAATATGCTACTGCACAGTTACGAACATCGCTGTTCTTCGTCAGCCTAGTCAGGCTATGTGTAACCTTCTGTTGGATATCATCATGCATTTATCCCAACCCAGGGTGTAACACCACAGGTGTCATACCCAATTCATTAATCGTGAACCTCATGTGTATTAACCCCCTATGGGGAAGTCAATTACATGGTTAGCAATCAATATATGACAGTAGTAGTTGGAAGATTACGAATCAAGAAAGGAATCAAGATTATTGATGGCCCCCGCCCCTACAACCGTCGAGGGTGTTCCGAGTATGGGAATGAAAGGAGAGATGCATCGGATAACTCCTCAAACAGATTCCTCATCTACTTTTTTGCAACACGATCAGAGAGAGGGACCTCCTCGGATGCAAACCAGATCTTGACTCAACAGAGGAGATGGGGGGGTTCGGAGAGATATCACAACACCAGAGGCAATCGGGGACAATCACGATATTCAGGCGGATCCTGTCACCAGAGGAGGTAGGACTTGTTAAATCGGGGCCTCTCCTTTTGCCCCAAAAATCATTTAGACCCTTTTCAGCTTGATCAAGTACTGTATAGGTTATTTCGCAATACAAGATGGAAAGTGCATTTTATTCACAAACCGTTTGTATATGGGGAACCATTGGGTGACTCCTTAGACTCAGTACCACCCACATCATATGCCCCGGTTGAAACCTTTGTTAATGAGGTTACACAGGATGATAAACAGCTTATTTCTCAAGTTGACTATCAGGACCACATACCCAACAATTTGTCATCCAAAGAAAACACAGCCTTGAGTAGTCTCAGCAAACAGGATGATATTATGCTGAAACCGGCGGCAATTATGGATCCACATATGTACGAGGAGGACATTTTTTGGCAGTTAAGTGACCAATCAGTGTATATATATATATATAAAAAAAAATTAAAAAAAAGGGTGACTAGTGATCCTACCTGGGGCATAAGAAAGTTATTGGAAAATATTTTAACCCCGACACTGAAAGAAGGGATTATCACTTTGAATCCTTATTACCATCACACACGTATTCTAGTCCTGTACACGTTGCCCAAAACACATAAGGACAGTCAATCACCACCAGGACGTCCCATAGTCTCGGAAAGAGACTCAATTTTTGTCCCCGCAGCTCAATTTCTGGACAAGATTCTGCCCCTCCCCCCCCCGGTGAAGAACACTAAAGCCCCATACAAACTCTCAGATTTTCTGCTGATTTTTGTCTTCAGATTTACCAAAACCATGTAGTGCAAGGGCCTGCCTGATTGCATACAAATTGAAACTCCTAATCGTGCAGGCCCTTGCACTACATGGTTTTGGTAAATCTGAAGACAAATCAGCAGAAAATCTGATAGTGTGTATGGGGCTTAGGGACAGTAATGACTTTTTACAAAAATTTTGGGAAAGTTCACATTGTCATGGAGATGAGATTCTGGTAACATGGGATGTTGCGAGACTGTATACATCGATCCCACACCAGAGTGGCATTGATGCGGCAATAGGACTGATCAGGAACAGTAAAGGAGTACTCTGAGGCCCAAACTGTGTTTGAGAAACTGTTGCGAGTAGCTTTGTTCAACAACTTTTTGTTTAAAGATCAGTTTTTTTTGCAACTCAATGGGGTTGCGATGGGCTCGAACGTTGCCCCGCCATATGCTTGCGCATTCATGAGCGAATTAAAAAAAACCCCCCATCTTTCTGAATGAACTCTTTTAGAGACATTGCGCCACCTGGTGGCGCTGTATAGACTACGTGTTTGCGATATGACGGGGCAACATGGAGTCGTTAAAAGTGATGAAATGTTGAATACATCCTGTCCCGATATTCAGTTTAAAATTAATATTGGTGGAAAAATCAGTTCCTTTTTGGACACAAGGATTTGTATAGATCGGAATCAGATCAACTCTGACCTATATATAAAACCGACTGACAGAAACCAACTCTTACTGTTGTTTGACAGTTACCATCCACCACACGTGTTTAGATCAATTGTAAAGAGCCAATTACGGAGGGTGACACATAGTCAGTGATGAGAATATAAAAAAAAAAGTCAGATTGGAAGACATGTGCCAGAAGTTTAGGGAACTTAAGTATCCATTGAGGATGATCTCACAGGAGGCTCTAAAAATTGCAACATGAGGGGGGGTGAGACCATATTTAGGAAAGAGAAAACAGGACATACAAAGACTGCCCTTTTCATTTCCGTTTCATAGTTATTGTGAAAAAATGTAGGCGCAATAAAACATTAAGGGATTTCCTAGTTAGATCTGAATATAAGGCTAGGTAGGACACAGGAAACAAAAAAGACATTTTTGGGGGGAAAAAAAAAAAGAAAAGAAAAGGGATGTTATCCCTGTCTTAACTGTATTCAACGCAATCTATTACTCAAAAAGTGATCATTACATACACCCCTCTATTGGGGAAATGGTTCTTAAATGGTTTTCACATGTCCTTGCAAATTGATTTATGTCAGGGAGACAACTTGGATTTTCCCTCTTTCGTCTTTCAGGACAGCACACTTGAGAGGATAAGCGAGCACTTACACTAGGGTGGGACTACTGCCTGCAGAACTTTTTCGCCCAAAAGCCTGGTCCTGGGCAGACAATAAGTCCAGTTTGTAGTGCTTAACTAAAGTCTTAAAACTTGACCACGTTGCTGCTCTGCAGATCTGATCGGGTGTAGCACCAGCCCACTCTGCTTGTGACGTTGCCATAGCCCTAGTGGAATGAGCCCTAATACCTTCCGGAACTTCCACCCCCTTTGCTAGATAGGCTTGACTGATAGCCAATCTTAGCCATCTGGCTATAGTGTGTCTAGAGGCTTTGGAACCCATCCTTGCCCCTGAAAAGGAAACAAAAAAAGGAGTCAGATTTCTTAAACTGCTCCGTAATAGGGGTGCTGAAATTAATCGTTGCATCGATGCATCGCGATTCGGGTGTCCCCGATGCGGCATCGATGCATAAAACCCCGAAAATCGATGTTTGGTGACGTCATTAGTAGCCCCGCCCCTCCCGGGAAAGCGCTCGAGAAAATTTTTAAACCGTCTTTATTTTAATAATTATATTACAAAGGATGGTGTGCACTGTGCCCCCGCTGTATGTGCTTTTTTAAAAAACAATTTAACTTCATACCGAACTTCGCCGGTATATGATCATGTGACTCCCGGCCCGCCCCGCCCCTCTCCGCTCTTTTCTTCGCTCTCCGCTTCCGTCTCCTGAGTCCTGACGTCAGCGGGGATTTCTCAGTCCCGCCCGCCTCTCTTCTGATACGATAACTATAGTCAGCGGGCGGGACTGAGAATTCCCCGCTGACGTCAGGACTCAGGAGACACGTGAGCGGAGAGCGGAGAGGGAAGAGGAGAGCGGAGAGGGGCGGGACGGCCTGGAGTCACATGATCGTATACCGGCGAAATTTGGTATGAAGTGACATCGTTTTTTAAAAGCACATACAGCGGGGGGCACACTATCCTTTGTAATATATTAAAAGAAAGTAATTGGGGGGGGGGGGGGGTCAGTAATGGCTGCGTTTGGCCACAGGTGGCTGCGTTTGGCCACAGGTGGCTGCGTTTGGCCACAGGTGGCTGCGTTTGGCCACAGGTGGCTGCGTTTGGCCACAGGTGGCTGCGTTTGGCCACAGGTGGCTGCGTTTGGCCACAGGTGGCTGCGTTTGGCGGGCACAGGTGGCTGCGTTTGGCGGGCACAGGTGGCTGCGTTTGGCGGGCACAGGTGGCTGCGTTTGGCGGGCACAGGTGGCTGCGTTTGGCGGGCACAGGTGGCTGCGTTTGGCGGGCACAGGTGGCTGCGTTTGGCGGGCACAGGTGGCTGCGTTTGGCGGGCACAGGTGGCTGCGTTTGGCGGGCACAGGTGGCTGCGTTTGGCGGGCACAGGTGGCTGAGTTTGGGCACAGGTGGCTGAGTTTGGGCACAGGTGGCTGAGTTTGGGCACAAGTGGCTGAGTTTGGGCACAAGTGGCTGAGTTTGGGCACAAGTGGCTGAGTTTGGGCACAAGTGGCTGAGTTTGGGCACAAGTGGCTGAGTTTGGGCACAAGTGGCTGAGTTTGGGCACAAGTGGCTGAGTTTGGGCACAAGTGGCTGAGTTTGGGCACAGTGGCTGAGTTTGGGCACAGTGGCTGAGTTTGGGCACAGTGGCTGAGTTTGGGCACAGTGGCTGAGTTTGGGCACAGTGGCTGAGTTTGGGCACAGTGGCTGAGTTTGGGCACAGTGGCTGAGTTTGGGCACAGTGGCTGAGTTTGGGCACAGTGGCTGAGTTTGGGCACAGTGGCTGAGTTTGGGCACAGTGGCTGAGTTTGGGCACAGTGGCTGAGTTTGGGCACAGTGGCTGAGTTTGGGCACAGTGGCTGAGTTTGGGCACAGTGGCTGAGTTTGGGCACAGTGGCTGAGTTTGGGCACAGTGGCTGAGTTTGGGCACAGTGGCTGAGTTTGGGCACAGTGGCTGAGTTTGGGCACAGTGGCTGAGTTTGGGCACAGTGGCTGAGTTTGGCGGGCACAAGTGGCTGAGTTTGGCGGGCACAAGTGGCTGCGTTTGGCGGGCACAAGTGGCTGCGTTTGGCGGGCACAAGTGGCTGCGTTTGACGGGCACAAGTGGCTGCGTTTGACGGGCACAAGTGGCTGCGTTTGACGGGCACAAGTGGCTGCGTTTGACGGGCACAAGTGGCTGCGTTTGACGGGCACAAGTGGCTGCGTTTGACGGGCACAAGTGGCTGCGTTTGACGGGCACAAGTGGCTGCGTTTGACGGGCACAAGTGGCTGCGTTTGACGGGGGAGGTTCAGTATTTTTCAGTTTGTTTGCACCCCCCCAAAAAAATTTTGAGCACCAGCCGCCACTGGTCAGTACAGGGTACAGGGAACTTCACAGGGCTGTTTGTCATCTGTGGATTCTTTCCCTTTTGACCTCCCAGCAGCCGTGTGTGTGAATCTCTGTACCCTGTAGTGCACCGGATTACTGCACTTTTTAGGGAGTGAGGTTATTTTTAATTCAAAGCGGAGTTCCAGTCAATTTTTTGTTTATTAGAAGTCAGCAGCTACAAAAAAAAGTGCATCTTCTGACTTTTAATAAAAAGACACTCACCTGTCCCACAATCCAGCGACGTGGCCACCCAAACCCTCCCTTCTCTCCCCCGCCTGTCCACAGCGCTGGCAATACTACTGTGGGCATCCGGCTGTGACAGCTTGCAGCTTCACAGCCGGGTGTGCATGTCTCACTGCGCTGTCCTGCATAGCCGGGCAATCTTTTGGGAACTGTGATGTGTCCCAGAAGATTGCAGGGTGGAAGGGCCACCTAGGCGGCCCAAGCGGAAGTGGGAGCTCGTCGGTAATCGTGATGCATCGTGATGCATCGCGGAATCGAATCGTTGACCAGATAATCGTAATCGAATCGAATCGTGAGACCAGTGAAGATGCGCAGCCCTACTCCGTAACCTCCAGGTACCTTAATGCACATCTTCTAACATCTAACTTGTGGAAGACCTGTTCCTTCACAGGATTTGAGAAAAAAGTGGGTAAACAAATTTCCTGGCTTCTATGAAATTCCGAAACCACCTTTGGAAAAAGGGCCGGATCGGTTTTAAAAATAATCCTATCTGGAAAAACTTGAAAGAAAGGTGCCCTCCTAGAGAGAGCTTGTAGCTCACTGACCCTCCTTGCAGTAGAGATGGCTACTAAGAAAACCGTCTTGAGGGTTAAAAACTTCACCGTACAAGACTCAATGGGTATAAAAGGACCCTCTGTAAGGGCCTGTAGTACTAAGGATAGATCCCATACCAGAAAGGGGCGAGAGCTGACTGGTCTCTGCCTACTTAAAGCTCTGAAAAACCTGGATATCCAGGGATTCACTGCTAGCTGTTCAAGGAATACACTTAAAGCCGACACCTGACTTTTAAGGGTACTAAGTGCTAACCCCTTATCTGCCCCACTCTGTAGGAACTCTAGCACTGCTACTGGACTGCGAACATTAAAAAGGAGCTCCTTACGCACCAAGAACTGAATTTCTTCCAGACCTTCAAATAGATTCTCCTTTTTTCTAGAATTCAGAAGAGTTATCAGTCCTTCTGAAAACCCCTTACTTCTCAGCAAGTCCTCTTCAGTAGCCAGGCAGCCAGATTCCACCTCTCCACCTGAGGGCAGCAGACTGGGCCTTGATAGAGTAGATCTTCCCTGACCGGTAGAATCCAGGGTGGTTCCACCGTCAG
The DNA here is from genome assembly GCA_037952925.1 of Lithobates clamitans. Taxonomy (NCBI): domain Eukaryota; kingdom Metazoa; phylum Chordata; class Amphibia; order Anura; family Ranidae; genus Lithobates; species Lithobates clamitans. Next base: position 911,440 of record JBBGZY010001881.1, on the reverse strand, counting down.
TTTCCATAGGACCGAGAACCATGGCCTCCTGGGAGCTGTGGAGTGTGGAGCTATCAGGATTAGGGTCGTGTCCTCTAACTGGAATTTTCTCAAGACCGCAGGCAACAGAACCGGAGGAGGGAAGGCATAGCATTTGGCAAAATGCCAGCTCTGAGACAGAGCATCCATCCCTATCGTCCCGTCCCAGCGGTTCAGGGAGAAAAAGAGGGGGGCCTTCGTGTTTTCCCCTGAAGCGAAAAGGTCCACACATGGGATCCCCCATTTTTCGATAATCATCTTGTAGATGACTTGATTGAGGACCCAATCGCCTTCCTTCAACTTCCACCAGCTGAGGAAGTCTGCTCTCTGGTTTAACTCCCCTTTCAGGTGAACCGCCGATAGTGAGAGTACCATGACCTCGGCCCAACTGAAAACTATCTCCGTTAGACCCCAAATGGAACTGCCCCTGGTGCCCCCCTGTCGGTTTACGTAAGCAACCGCTGAGGAATTGTCTGAACGGATCTGTACATGATGTCTCCGGAGTTCCTGTTGGAAGGCTCTGAGAGCCAGAAAAACGTCCCTCAGTTCTCTCCAGTTCAAGGACTGTACTGCGTCCTCGACTCCCCAGGAACCTTGTGCCAGACTCGTCCCCAGGTGTGCGCCCCAACCTGTGCCACTTGCGTCCGTTGTCACAATTTTGGACACAGGCAGAACCCACTCCAGACCCTGCGATAGGCAGCAGCAAACCTTTCTCCACCACAGGGATCTCTTCACTCGTACGGGAATGAAGACCGCCGAGTCCAAGGACTTCTGAGTGTGGTCCCAAACTTTCAGAATGAACCACTGTAAAAGGGCGGAAGTGCACTCCTGCCCACCTTACTGCTGGGAGGACAGCTGTCAGCAATCCCAAGGCTGACATGGCCCTTCTTATGGCGATTTGGTGATTGCCCTGCAGAACTGCCAAGGCTCGGTCTATTTTGGCAATTTTCTCTTCGGGAAAAAAAGACTCTCCATTGGGTTGAGTCCAGGATGTAACCTAGGAATGTAATCCTCTGGGATGGAACCAGGCTGGACTTCTCCAAGTTTAGGAGCCATCCCAGATGTTCCAGTATACATCTCGCTACTTGCAAATCCTGGACCAGCTGCTCCGGGGAGGGAGCAAAAAGGAGCAGGTCGTCCAGGTATGCGATTACCGAAATTCCCCGAAGGTGCATAAAACGCCAGAACTTCCACCAAAACTTTGGTGAATATCCGGGGCGAAGAGGAGAGCCCAAAGGGCAGGGCCCGGAACTGAAGATGCACTACTTCCTCCCTGGACCTTACCGCCAGCCTGAGGAACTTCTGACTGTCCTCTGATCGGAATGTGCAGATAGGCGTCCCTTAGATCTATGGACGCCATGTAGCAATTCAGAGGGAGTAGTGTTTTTACAGAAAAAAATGGAATCCATCCTAAACTTCTTGTAGGAGATTGAAAGGTTCAGGGGTTTCAAGTTCAGGATGAGCCTGAATTTCCCTGAAGGCTTCCGAACCACAAAGATGTGGGAGTAGCAACTCCTGCCTACTTCTCCGGATGGGACACGTGATCACATCCTGCCGCTCTAGAGCCTCCAGTGAGGCTATTAATGTCGCTGCCTTCTCCGCACACTTTGGCAAGTCCGTAACCAGCAGCCTGTGTGTGTGTGTGTGTGTGTGTGTGTGTGGGGGGGCGCGGGGACTTGAGAATTCTAATCTGTACCCCCTTCCTTACGATACCTAGAATAAACTGATTGGAGGTAACTGACTCCCACTGTGGGAGGAAGGCCCCCAGTCATCCTGCCACTGAGGTTAACCCGTCATTGGGGCTGTTCAGGAGGGCGAAAAATCGCTCCCCTGCGCCCTCTGCCCTTGTTGGTCCAGACTTTTTTCTGAGACTCTGCTCTTGGAAAATTAAACTTCCTTTGTGAACGAGTCTTCTTTTTAGGCTGTTCCCCCAACTTTTTCTTCAAGGGGAAGGCCTTCTTTTTATCGGCCATTCGATCAAGAACCGCCTCCAGATCCGGACCGAACAGCAAGTCCCCAGTGAAAGGGCCCCGCAAAGTTTTATTTTTGAAGCATTGTCCCCCTGCCAGGTCTTTAACCAAAGGGCTCTCCTGGCTGAGTTGGCCAAGGCAGAAGATCTAGCAGACATGCGGACCGACTCTGCCGAGGCGGCAGCAATGTATGCGATCCCCTTCAAGAGCATTGGGAAAGAGGAGAGAATCGTCTCCTTAGCGGTTCCAGCTTCAATATGAGCTTTTATATGTGTTAGGCAGTGCTCCATGTTACGTGCCACCACCGTGATGGCCATATCCGGCTTAAGGTTGCCTAAAGAGGAATCCCAGGATTTTCTAAGTAGAGAATCCATCCGTTTGTCAATGGGATCTGTTAGCACCCCCATATCTTCAAACGCCAAGTCTGTTTTTCTGGATACCTGAGAGAAGGCTGCATCCAGTCTAGGTGACTTGTTCCATACAGCAGCTTCATCCTCTGAAAAAGGGAATCTGCGCTTTAATGCTCTAGAAAAGAAAGGTTTCCTTTCTGGGTCCCGCCATTCCTTTTTAATGGTATCTACTGGGACCTCGTGTACCGGAAAGACCCTTTTCTTCTGCTCTCCAAGACCCACGTACATTCGGTCATGTAGAGACAGATTTTTTCTCCTCCTGGATACCTAGGGTGGTGTGGATTGCTCCCAAGAGCTTCTCCACCTCCTCCAAGGAGAGTTTATATCGGGAGGTTCTGGAGGACTCGCCATCCACCTTCTCTCCATCTGATTCGCCTGAGGAATGTGAGGATGCACCATCCGATTCATCCTCTAAAGCCTCTCTGGAAACCCCCGGTAACTCCTCACTGACTGAGGGACCTCGTGCGACATCTTGCTGTGCTGGCAGAGGACCTGCTGGGGGCTGTAGAGGCTGAAAATTTTCAAACAATGTTTTGAAAGATTGAAAAGTGCTGGAAAGCTCCTTAACAGAAGCTGCCAGGCCAGAGCTCTGTTCCATAGAGTATTCCTTAACTAAGCCTTCAATGTATTTCTTGCACAAAACCTTCCCCCAGGACTCTCCTAAAGTACTTCTACATGATGGGCACTTTCTTTTGGACACATGTAAGGGCTTGGTCTTTTCCGCAGGTTTGTCCTGGAATGACAAAACAAGCGCCGGCATCAGCAACAGTCTTTAAAAAACAAAAAAACAAGTGACCAACACCAGGAGTGCACCCCCCCAGGACCAACCACCACCAGGGTCCCAGACGTGCCTCTCCTCCCATCTGACCACTAAGAGGGGGGTTTATCACGTAGAGCTAAGTGCGAATAAGGTAAGGGAACACCACCCCAGGGTTCCACTCACCTTAGTCTGGCTGGTGCTGGCGTCACCCGGCACAGAACGGGAACCATCCATCTCTGACATCCCTCTGGCCAGGGGAGTGGTCTGCCTCAGAAGGCTCCTCTGTCTGACACTTCAGCTTTAAATGGAGCCAGCACCAGCCGTCATGCCGTTCGTTTATCCGTCCCGCGGCTGGAACCGGAAGCCGCGGTCCGAACGGAAGTGCTCTTCCCGTTGGAAATGATGTCGCCCGTCATCCGACTCAGCGTTGCTTCATGCTGACTCTCAGAGTGAGGGGAATCTGGACACCTCCGTATCGCCCTCCCCAGGCAGCGGAAAAACGAACTCCCAGGCCTCAGCATTCCCCAAGGGAGGGCAGGGAGCGCAATGCCACAGCAGGTAACCAGACTCCCCATCCGTGCTGCTGTGAATGAGAGACCTCTGTCTCTCCTTTCCAAGATCGTACCAGCCTCAGCCTCACCAGCTGATATGGCCCAGGTTCCTAGCGATGTCTCCCTCCTGGAGGAAACACCAAAACTGACGGGCTAAAGGGAAGGGGCGACTTAAAAGTCTGGTGGAGGCGGTGTTTCCTAAGAGGGGAGGAGCCGAGGTCTCAAGTGTGCTGTCCTGAAAGACGAAAGAGGGAAAAAACCAAAAGACAGAATAGCCAAACATAGAAGTACAATTAGACACAAACAACCCGGTTTGCCGGTATCCCGACATTTCCTAGAACAGGGACATCAGCATTCAGACCTTCACTTTATGGTTTTGGAGGAAGTGTTTAGGGACAAAGGAGGGGGGGGGGGGGTGACAGGATACTTAAATTAAAGAAAAGGGAGGTATGGTGGATTAACAAGTTACAGTCTCTGTATCCTAACAGAATGAATAGAGACTATGACTTGTATCGGTTTCTATGAAAATTGGCTGAATCTACAACTCACGCTTTTCTTTCTTATGCCTTGTACACATGTTTCGAATATCGTACGACCATTCTCACTTAAATAATCACAAATAGAAATTGAATAGCTAATAAAGTTACGAAAATTCTTGTACAAACGGAATCACAGAAGTGATGTCATGTGTTGTAATGTATTTGTATTTTCGGACGACAACTATACTGACTATACGAAAATCATACGATCTGAAACCGTACGAGGAAAATTTTTGTGAATGCCCGATCGAATATCATCGGATGAACGGTCGTGATCGGCTGTCGAAAGTAGTGTACACACGATCCGAATATGGTACGATCCTTCCCTCGGACGACCATTTTCGGACGATATTCGGATTGTGCGTACGGGCCATTAGACTCAGTGGAACTACACGGGACTGGATACAGGGAATACAATTGAAGATGATCAACTAATATTAAGCAGAATATTACCGATACTAGTGATTTTGTTTAAATATCATACTATTTGTGACTGTTTTTTGTGCACATAATTTTTGGTCTGATTGTATATTATTGGATACATTTATGCCCCGTACACACGGTCGGATTTTCCGATGGAAAATGTCCGATCGGAGCGTGTTGTCGAAAATTCCAACCGTGTGTGGGCTCCATCGGACATTTTCCATCGGATTTTCCGACACACAAAGTTGGAGAGCAGGAGATAAAATTTTCCGACAACAAAATCCGTTGTCGGAAATTCCGATCGTGTGTACACAAATCCGACGGACAAAGTGCCACGCTTGCTCAGAATAAATAAAGAGATGAAAGCTATTGGCCACTGCCCAGTTTATAGTCCCGACGTACATGTTTTACGTCACCGCGTTTAGAACGATCGGATTTTCCGACAACTTTGTGCGGCCGTGTGTAGACAAAACAAGTTTGAGCCAACATCCGTCGGAAAAAATCCTAGGATTTTGTTGTCGGAATGTCCGAACAAAGTCCGACCGTGTGTACGCCCTATTAGAGTCTTTTTGATTGATTTCTCATTTTTTCCTCTTTTTTTCTTTTTCTTGCAGTTGTTTATTATTTTAAACATGTTTATTATTGTTTGTTCTTTCTCTTATATTGAATATGTGTATTACTGTCATATATTGATTGCTAACCATGTGATTGACTTCTCCATAGGGGGTTAATACACATGAGGTTCAAGATTAATGAATTGGGTATGAGCCCTGTGGTGTTACACCCTGGGTTGGGATAAAGGCATGATGATATCCAACAGAAGGTTACACATAGCCCAACAAAGAACAGTGATGTTCGTAACTGTGCAGTAGCATATTGGCATTACAAGTTTGTATTTTTGAACATTTTCAGTAAATGGTTTGCAGCAATTGCAACACTTCTCCAGAGCCCCCACTAAATTTAGGGAGAAGGAAAAAAAAAACAAACAAAAAAAAAACACCTCAACAGGAATCGCACGATAATATAAAAAACTAAAAATAAAACCCAAAACATTAAAGCAAGCAATGAGATGCCAGATCACTTGGATATAATAGACACATTTCTTCAACTCCAAGAAGGCAAAGTGAAATTGTCGCATTTGCGATTTCTCGCTTCCTCAGGATCGGTATCCTAATAACCAATACTTCCATACAAAATACACAGCATTAAAATAATATGACATAGCGCAAAAACAAACAAACAAAAAAAAGTATAGCCTCTATTCAGTTCAACTGTTCATGCTACAAAAAATGACTTATGCTCACTTGTTAATGAATATACATTAACCCATTTCTATTAAATGGTCTCTGGAAGCTTGATTTGTGCTCAGTTAACTGTGGAACCTTATATAGACAGGTGTGTGCCTTTTCAAATTATGTCCAATCAACTGATTTTACCACAGGTGGACTCTAATCATCCTTGATGTTTCTACAACTTGATTGGTGGAAGCAGGATGCACCTGAGCTCAATTTTTAGTGCCATAGCAAAGTCTGTGAATACTTATGTACATGGGATTTTTTTTTCATTTTTAATAAATTTCACATTGTCATTATGGGGTATGGTTTGTAGAATGTTGAGGAAAATAACAAATTTAATCCATTTTGGAATAAGGCGGCAACATAACAAAATGTGGAAAAAGTGAAACGCTGTGAATACTTTCTGGATGCACTGTAAAATGTAACACCCATATCATTTATTGTAAACACCACAAAAACATATTGAATACTATATATGCCAACGGATGACACTACTTCCCATTCCCACGTAAGCAGCGTACATACCTTCTGATTGTCTATACAGTCTCTCATGATATCTAACTTGATCTTGATGTCTAGATGCCTCTTCTTTATGTCGCGCCTTGAAAAAGACAAAATCATGTGATCAAGGACTAAAAATTGTAAGTCCACCATTTTATAAAAACACAAGGAGGAGAAGAAGAAAGAAGCCAACAGCCCTTCTGTGACTTATTGTACCGATGACATGTTGGTGCAATACATTTCATGCTTGGACTTCCTTCATCCAATAACGATAACCAAACTCAGCAGAACTTGTTCTACTTTGAACAACTTTAAAAGAATTCAGTATGAGATTTACCGTATTTATCGGCGTATAACACGCACTTTTTTCCCCTTAAAATCAGGGGAAAGTCGCAGGTGCGTGTTATACGCCGATCCCCGCCGATCCCGATCTGTCAAACTGTCAAAATCGCGGTCCGCGATTTGAAAATGGCGCCGCCGGCGCCGAAGTACAGAGAGCCGGTCCTCGGCTCTTTCCGGCGGCTCTCGTTTACTTTCGGCTCCACTCGTAGTCCCGAGCGGAGCTATCCGAACCTACTCGGATAGCTCCGCTCCGGACTACGAGTGAAACCGAAAGTAAACGAGAGCCGCCGGAAAGAGCCGAGGACCGGCTCTCTGTACTTCGGCGCCGGCGGCGCCATTTTCAAATCGCGGACCGCGATTTTGAAGCCCTGGAAGCAGGGGCAGGGGATACCAGGCTGCACTGGGGCAAGGCTGCACTGGGGAAGGCTGCACTGGGGAAGGCTGCACTGGGGAAGGCTGCACTGGGGAAGGCTGCACTGGGGAAGGCTGCACTGGGGAAGGCTGCACTGAGGAAGGCTGCACTGGGGAAGGCTGCACTGGGGAAGGCTGCACTGGGGAAGGCTGCACTGGGGAAGGCTGCACTGAGGAAAGGCTGCACTGACAAGGCTGCACTGGGGAAGGCTGCACTGACAAGGCTGCACTGACATCGCTGCACTGACATCGCTGCACTGACATCGCTGCACTGACATCGCTGCACTGACAAGGCTGCACTGACAAGGCTGCAATGAAGGGCATTTAAATGTAAGTTTTTTTCCCTTCAACTTCCCTCCTAAAAGTTTTTTTTCCTTAAAATTCCCTCCTAAATTGGGGTGCGTGTTATACGCCGATAAATACGGTAACTCTTTAAAACGGTTACCTGCAAAACTATGTAAAAGCACAACTCCGGGCTCTGCAGTATGTTATGTTTTTTTTTTTTTTTTTTTTTATACTCACCTTTTCCAGATGTCTTCAGGGCACTCATGCAACACACAGGGTTCCCTTAAAGAGGTTGTAAACGCTAATTCATAACTTTTCCCTGTGTAATGGAGCCTAGAGTAATTTACATGCACATGCCTTTCATATGACTCCAATGTGCACCATTTAGAAGAAATCGCCGATGTTTACTTCAATGACGTCACCGGCGCATGCGCATTTTTGCCTTCATTTAGGGCACGCTTCGTGGGCTGTCAGTCTATTTCTCTTGTGCCGTGCCTGTATCGTCAGCAGGTAAGCTCGCAAGATTACGGTCCCATTGAGATTTTCCTGATACGCCCCATGTGACTTGCACGTCACAGGGGCTGCAACATCGGCGCTCAGCGTCAACGGAGCTAACAGGCCCACTGCGCATGCGTGAGACACAGAGGAAGGGCAGGAAGCAGACGGGAGCTAAAATGGCGCAGCCTACAGGTGGGATACGTAGAAAACGAAACTACACTGGAAAAGCAGCAATAGGCATAGTAGGTGGATAAATCGGATGCGTTTTAAAAAAAGTATAAATTGGTGGCCCTATAGTTGCAAATGATTTGTGCACTGGAGTTTACTTCCTCTTAAGATGGCCACTCTCATTCAGGCAGCGACGTGATTCAAGAAAAATTTACCACCACACCAGGGGGTGTGTAGGTGCTGGAGCCTGTCACACAATCCATCATAAATATGGATGGAACATGTTTGAAGGCATGGGAAACTCCCTCTGTAGCCTGTAGAACCACTCCAAAAGAGAAAGATCTCCTTAAAACAGGGCCTCCAACCTTTCATCTATAAAGCCTTCAAAGACCAGGAACTCATCCACCAGAACCATCAGGGCATTCTTTTAAAGGGAAATCCCCGAAGGTAGACAGGCCAGGGGTCAACAGTAGTAGAACCCAAACTCTTGTTGAATTCCACCTCCATGGAGGTACTGTTAAATAAAAAATCACTGAATGTAAAAGCATCTTCTCTGGGTAAACCCAATTGTCATACATCACTTCTTGCCAGGCAGGATGCATTAGAAAGGATTTGGGATGTTTTGGCGACTGCCAGAATCCAAAACCAATAACTTTAGGGAGAGGATTCCACCAGTGGTAACTTCAGCTTAGTTTGTACCACATCAGCCAGGAAACCCATTGCCATATGTCTCAGACAGCCCTGGACCCCAAGATTCCACCTGGCAGGACTAGTGTACGAAGGATTCCCAAACCTTGACAACTTAATCCTCATCTTGGAGGATGTTCCCCCAATGCATCATCCTCCTGCAAAAAGGGGAGGAGGGAAATAAGTGCACCTATGCATGCATCCTAGGACTTCTGAGCCACTGAGAACCCCTAAAATGATCTGGAAATATCCCTCCCCACCCCAAGGCCATGGCTCGCCAAGGATCTGTAGGCCTGCTATACCCCCAGAGGGAATGGTCACCCAGCTGACGGGGTATAGGCGCAAATTAAAACACTTTAAGTGTCCCGATGAAGACGCCATGACGAAACGCATAGGATGGGGATTGTCCGATATCATGCGAGTATGGAGACTCGCTCACAGCCCATGTATGCAGCTGGAGATGAGACTTCTTATGAAGCTATATTTTTAAGCGTCAAATGTAATACTTCATTTATGCGAGTGCCATGATTTTATCAATAGTTTTATGCGATGACAATTCTTTTTTCATGTTTCCGCCCACATTTGTCTACAAAAGTCATATTGAGAAGGTCTTTTGGAGGATACACCATCATCGTGGATTGATTGAGTGAGAGTTTGACCCACTCGTTCTAGTCATTAGTCACTAGTTCTGGTGATGGTTTCACTTGGGATATTTGCACTTTGGAATGAACACCTACTGAGAAGACTTATGAAATTGAAGATTCAGAACACAGGACACTGTTGAAATAACACTTTTTATTGCGACAATATCGCACAAGACACTTTTGAAGCACAGGACACATATTCATGTACTGGATTCACTTTTTTTTAAAAATATATTTACTTGGTAAACAGAGAGAAGAAATGTGTTGTAGTTAGCACGGTTTATACAGTATATTATTGATTTATTACTGGGGAGGTATCAATTGATGCTCCTTTAAACAGCAGCTGCTACTCTAATAGATTTTAGCGATCCGTGGCTCATACACATTTTTTTTCCATACTTTGAAAGCTGGCAATCTAAAGCAATAACTACTTACCAATACTTCAGTAACTTGTGCTGCCAAAGAATCACCCTGAAAATTGAAGACAGACAACTGCTATTAGATTAAACAAATACATTTTAAACAGTGAACAAAAAAAAAAAAACAATTATAGTAATAATCTGGAAGCTAATATGCAACTCTTCTTTGCTTGTATGTCCCCAAAGATCCTCCTCAAATTGACGAGATTCACAATCCCCCCCCCCTCCATTTTGGATAGCGTAAGGGAGGGTTATAACCCGTTAGTTTATTTTTTGCCAACTGTGTCCCATTGAGATTTCCCTTCACTTCCTGTCCCACAGCCAAAACAGGACATGGAGGAAAACCCTGCAAATTAAAGGGGACCCCCAGGTCACCAGAAGTAATGTCCCCATTGGTAGATTTCCCTTCTATTACTTTTTTTTTTTTTTTTTGAGGACAACTTTGGGCTTTAAAGCGGTAGTAAAAGCTGCCCTTCAAATGCGGTTTCCTTATAAAGCCAATACAATACAGCATTCTAACACATTCTGCGTTATAATTAACCCCCTTCGCATGTTTTACTTTTTTTTTTTGCAGCTGCGTTTTTAAATCTTGCTTCCCGGGATAAGCCTACGCCATGTTAAGTAGAGTCTTCGAGTCCCCAGTACACTATACTTCCCGCCCTTTGTTATTCCTTGCCGTAATCTAGTGCGTGCGCAGTGATTTCTTAGCCAAACCTCGTTTTCATTCCGGTGCTACTATGGCAACAGTGCCCCACGTATTACAGCAGACCTGTTTTCCCTCCTGTGTGCCGCGCTATGCTGGTGTTAACACCCCATGTGACGTTGAAAAGCGGGGTGGATAAAAACCCATAAAAAAAAATTAAAAAAAAGATTATTTTTGGATCAAATTTATTGTAATAAAATGTTTTTGGAGTAAAAATCTATCTAAAAGATAGTTTTCTATTTAAAAAGGTACATTAATAATTTTACTTTATTCAGCATGAAGTAGAGCTTAGTTATATAGCAATTAAAATTTTTGGTAAACTCAATGATTCCAAGCTCTGCAAGCTGAGATAACATGTACTGACTGCATTGATGCATTCACACAATGTCACAGTAACCACGAGATAAAACAAAGTTCAGGAATATTCCTTTATCCCATTGTTTTGCTAATCTATGTACACTACAAACTGTATGATTGGATCTGTTCTGATATCGCTGTTTTACTAATCTGACAGCTTATTATGCTAAGTAAGAAACCTTCATTTTGTTTCCAAACATTAAAAGATTCTAACAGCAAGAATAAGTCTTTACATTTAAAGTACACCTGTCATTTCAGAGCCATCATGGCAGCGCCTGTTAGCGGCAATCCACGCACCTGCTGCCACCATGTCTCTCAACTTGTGTCACTGCCACATCACCAGCCGTCCTATTAAAGTGAATGGGACTGTCGGTGGAGTCAATAGCGGGTCAGAGGAGGAGCCACTATAAGGCAGAAAAGACAGTTGCTCTTTAAAAATTAAAATAGAGCCAATTTAAATCAAGCCTTTTTACTAGTGATTTAAAAATAGATTGGATTTAAATCAAATCTACCCTGGTTGAAAGTCACCTGGGGTGCATCAGGAACTTCTGAATGGGGCTGTAATCTCACCGCAGTGAGGAGATGATGATGGAGCCATGGCATAGTTATGAATGGACTGATGGCACAAAGAGTGTGCTGTAAATCAGGGGAAATATGCGTATGTGACGTCAAAAAAATGAACAAATTACAAGCAAAACAGAGCAGATTACGAAACCTCTACACATAGAACTTTGTTCGGTTTTGACTGATCATTTAAATTTGGAAATTTTATGGGGGGGGAGAGAGAAGAGTTTACTACCACTTTAATTTTACTTTAAATAACTGGTAACCTGGACAAATAAAGGGGATGAATCATCCCAATGGTGGCACAGACAGCAATAAAGACTGACAGGGGTTCTAACCCCTTTCCACTCTATCCAAAACTAAGTTTGTCTTTAGCTGTAGTTTAAGCAAGTGTTAAAAAGAAGCAGGTGTAGAGCGGAGATAGAGATAGATAGATAGATAGATAGATAGATAGATAGATAGATAGATAGATAGATAGATAGATAGATAGATAGATAGACACACACACACACACACACATACAGTGGGGACGGAAAGTATTCAGACCCCCTTAAATTTTTCACTCTTTGTTATATAATGTACACACAGCACCCCATATTGACAGAAAAACACAGAATTGTTGACATTTTTGCAGATTTATTAAAAAAGAAAAACTGAAATATCACATGGTCCTAAGTATTCAGACCCTTTGCTCAGTATTTAGTAGAAGCCCCTTTTGATCTAATACAGCCATGAGTCTTTTTGGAAAAGATGCAACAAGTTTTTCACACCTGGATTTGGGGATCCTCTGCCATTCCTCCTCGCAGATCCTCTCCAGTTCTGTCAGGTTGGATGGTAAACGTTGGTGGACGGCCATTTTTTGGTCTCTCCAGAGATGCTCAATTGGGTTTAAGTCAGGGCTCTGGCTGGGCCATTCAAGAACAGTCACAGAGTTGTTGTGAAGCCACTCCTTCATTATTTTAGCTGTGTGCTTAGGGTTATTGTCTTGTTGGAAGGTAAACCTTCGGCCCAGTCTGAGGTCCTGAGCACTCTGGAGAAGGTTTTCGTCCAGGATATCCCTGTACTTGGCCGCATTCATCTTTCCCTCGATGGTAACCAGTTGTCCTGTCCCTGCAGCTGAAAAACACCCCCCACAGCATGATGCTGTCACCACCATGCTTCACTGTTGGGACTGCATTGGACAGGTGATGAGCAGTGCCTGGTTTTCTCCACACATACCGCTTAGAATTAAGGCCAAAAAGTTCTATTCTTGGTCTCAGACCAAAGAATCTTATTTATCACCATCTTGGAGTCCTTCAGGTGTTTTTTTTTAGCAAACTCCATGCGGGCTTTCATGTGTCTTGCACTGAGGAGAGGCTTCCGTCGGGCCACTCTGCCATAAAGCCCCGACTGGTGGAAGGCTGCAGTGATGGTTGACTTTCTACAACTTCCTCCCATCTCCCGACTGCATCTCTGGAGCTCAGCCACAGTGATCTTTGGGTTCTTCTTTACCTCTCTCACCAAGACTCTTCTCCCCCGATAGCTCAGTTTGGCTGGACGGCCAGCTCTAGGAAGGGTTCTGGTTGTCCCAAACGTCTTCCATTTAAGGATTATGGAGGCCACTGTGCTCTTAGGAACCTTAAGTGCAGCAGAATTTTTTTGGTAACCTTGGCCAGATCTGTGCCTTGTCACAATTCTGTCTCTGAGCAGTTCCTTTGACCTCACGATTCTCCTCATTTGCTCTGACATGCACTGTGAGCTGTAAGGTCTTATATAGACAGGGTGTGGATTTCTTAAATCGAGTCCAATCAGTATAATCAAACACAGCTGGACTCAAATGAAGGTGTAGAACCATCTCAAGGATGATCAGAAGAAATGGACAGCACCTGAGTTAAATATATGAGTGTCACAGCAAAGGGTCTGAATACTTAGCCCCGGTTCACACAGGGGTGGCATGACTTGCAGGTCACCCCACCGAGGCAACCTGCACACGACGACTTGCAAAACGACTTCTGTATAGAAGTCTATGCAAGTCGCCCCCAAAGTAGTACAGGAACCTTTTTCTAAGTTGGAGCGACTTGCGTCGCTCCTATTAAAACGGCTCCATTGTACAGAACAGAAGGCGACTTGTCAGGCGGCTAGGTCGCCTGACAAGTCGCCCCTGTGTGAACCGGCACTCAGGACCATGTGATATTTCAGTTTTTCTTTTTTAATAAATCTGCAAAAATGTCAACAATTCTGTGTTTTTCTGTCAATATGGGGTGCTGTGTGTACATTAATGAGGGAAAAAACGAACTTAAATGATTTTAGCAAATGGCTGCAATATAATAAAGAGTGAAAAATTTAAAAGGGGGTCTGAATACTTTCCGTCCCCACTATACACACACACATATACTTTATAATATATTATCTGCTCTTTTGTACTTAAAAAGAGCAAGTTTTCGTTTTTTTAACCCCATTATAAACAGGTGATACAAAAAAAAAAAAAAAAGGGGGGAGCATGCTGCTGCTACTAAACGTCTTAGGCTCGGGTCACATCTGTGTTTTTTGCAGAAACACACTACAGTTAATTTAACATGGTTTCCTATGGGACACATTCACATCCATGCGTTTTTTTTTTAGCCGCTGCGTATTTTTGGAAAAAGGTCAAGGACATTTTTCAACACAAAACGGTGTTTTTTTTTCTTCTTTTTTGGTTCAATAGACTTCAATTGAGAAGCTGCAAAAAAGCATGTAGTGCACTTTTGCAGCTATTTGTGTTTTTAATCTGCCCAACAACAAATTGTCCAAAAAAATAAATATATATATATAAAAAAAAAAAAAAAAAAAAAAAAAAAAAAACACAACAAATGCAAAACGCAAATTACACCAAAATCGCGTGTGCAGAAATGCAAAACACACAGCAAAAAACACTGCAGAAACGGATCAAAAAGCAAACTGCATAGCTGTGAACCAAGTCTTATGCTGGCCATACATGTAACGATTTTCAGACGAGAATACCCATATGAAAAATCTTTGTACATTCGCTATAATGAAAGAATGTCATTTGAAAATTTTCACTTGCTAATAACATTCAGTTTTAAAATGAATGTCATTTCTGAACGAAAACCAAACACTGTCTGACAGTTCCTTTCACCAAGCAGTTTTCTATTCTGCTCCTTCGAATTTTCCTGTCACTGTGGTCGAAAACGAACGTGGATTCGACTGCATTTACGATTAGAAAATCGAACGACTGCTCTTAATATTACATTTTTTTGAAGGAAGACATTGTTTTTCTACGGCCAGCATATAATATGTTACAGTTCCATCTGAAAATCAGTAAAACAAACAGTCTTTACATTTTTTTTTTTTTCTTTAAACAGTATAGGTCACCGAACCCATGTGAGTAAGACCCCTTTCACACTGGGGCGGTTTGCAGGCGTTATTGCGCTAAAAATACCACCTGCAAACCGCCCCTAAACAGCCTCCACTGTTTGTTCAGTGTGAAAGCCCGAGGGCTTTCACAATGAAGTGGTGCGCTGGCAGGAGAAGAAAAAAATCTCCTGCAAGCCGCATCTTTGGAGCGGTGTATTCACCGCTCCAGCTCATTGAAATCAATGGGACAGCGCGGCTATAGCCGCGCTGTACGAGTGATTTTAACCCTTTTTCGGCCGCCAGCAGGGGGTTTAAACCGCACCGCTAGCGGCCGAATACAGCGGTAAACAGCGCTAAAAATAGCGCTGTTTTACCGCCGATGCCCCCTACCGCCCCAGTGTGAAAGCAGCCTTAGTCCTAAGGGCGCATTCATGTCACAACGCTTTATTCAAAAAGGAGAAGTCCAGCCTGAGCTCATTCAGCTGGGCTTCCCCTATAGGTCACAGGAGTGCAACCTGTTTCGCATTCATGTGACCCATTTTCAGCAGAGATCGGTCTGAAGTTCGCTCTTTGCTAACGTCACCAATATCAGTCCAGGCACCGCGTCATCCCGACTGTCTAGATTTGCCAGCTGCCTGGACTGATGGCAGAATCAGCCTCTCAGCGAACCCCTGAGATGGACACTCCCCGCCCCTCCACAGGTCAGCACTCCAATGAGCGTGGAGGAGAGCTGCTGATTGACAGTCAGCATCTCTCTGCTCAGCGAGGTTCTCAATTAAGAGGCGTCAGGGGACAGATGCAGCATATTTAAGTATAAGTGGTCAATAAAAAAAAATTAAAAAAAAAAAAAAAAAAAAAAACACCCCACACACACAAAACATACTTCTCTTTTAATACATGCATATTTTGTTTCTTTGTAATGTGTTGGTGTGCACTTGTTTTTACACATTTTTCTTGCCTTGTAGAATTTATACGTGTTTTCGTGCATTTGAATGTGTTGCACCAAAAATAAAATAAAAATATATGTTGCTTGCCGTACTTTTTTTTTTTTTTCCAGTGCTGGGCAAATGTCACACGCTGATGTGAACTGCATTCATATGGAAACATTTTTGGTTGCGATCCATTGGGAATGCGCTCACAAAAGCACTCCAGCGTATCCGGTGTGGAAATAACCCGATTGTATTTATGGACCTGTACATAATAGAACGTTTATATCTGCCTGAAGCTCCCCCTCCAAATGACATCCTTACTTTTCCTCGGCCGACACCTGTGGAGGACCTCGGAGGACTGGGGGGATCCGGCTCACGATTCCTCCACTCTTTGGCTTTTTCAGCATACTTCTCTTTTTCTTCCACCGTCAACAACTACAAATTGGGGATTAAAGTAATGCCATTATATAGGAATGCAAACAGGTCAACTTTGGATGATTGGAGCACATTACAATTTAAAATGTGTAAACCCTCACAAAACAAGCCATTCCTTTAAAAACAGAAATGAAAGGCAAACATTTTTGTATAGATATATGAAAACATTATAAATATACAGTCACCGGCCCCTTTATTAGGTACCCCTTGCTAGTACCGGGTTGGACCCCTTTTGCCTTTAGAACTGCCTTCATTCTTCATGGCGTAGATTCAGCAAGGTGCTGGAAATGTTCCTCAGATTTCGGTCCATAGTGACATGATAGCATCACGCAGTTGCTGCAGATTTGTCGGCTGCGCATCCATGATGTGAATGTCCCATTCCACCACATCCCAAAGGTGCTCTATTGGATGAGATCTGGTGAGTGTGTTGCTCTATTGGATGAGATCTGGTGAGTGTGGTGCTCTATTGGATGAGATCTGGTGAGTGTGGTGCTCTATTGGATGAGATCTGGTGAGTGTGGTGCTCTATTGGATGAGATCTGGTGAGTGTGGTGCTCTATTGGATGAGATCTGGTGAGTGTGGTGCTCTATTGGATGAGATCTGGTGAGTGTGGTGCTCTATTGGATGAGATCTGGTGAGTGTGGTGCTCTATTGGATGAGATCTGGTGAGTGTGGTGCTCTATTGGACGAGATCTGGTGAGTGTGGTGCTCTATTGGACGAGATCTGGTGAGTGTGGTGCTCTATTGGACGAGATCTGGTGAGTGTGGTGCTCTATTGGACGAGATCTGGTGAGTGTGGTGCTCTATTGGACGAGATCTGGTGAGTGTGGTGCTCTATTGGATGAGATCTGGTGAGTGTGGTGCTCTATTGGATGAGATCTGGTGAGTGTGTTGCTCTATTGGATGAGATCTGGTGAGTGTGGTGCTCTATTGGATGAGATCTGGTGAGTGTGGTGCTCTATTGGATGAGATCTGGTGAGTGTGGTGCTCTATTGGATGAGATCTGGTGAGTGTGGTGCTCTATTGGATGAGATCTGGTGAGTGTGGTGCTCTATTGGATGAGATCTGGTGAGTGTGGTGCTCTATTGGATGAGATCTGGTGAGTGTGGTGCTCTATTGGATGAGATCTGGTGAGTGTGGTGCTCTATTGGATGAGATCTGGTGAGTGTGGTGCTCTATTGGATGAGATCTGGTGAGTGTGGTGCTCTATTGGATGAGATCTGGTGAGTGTGGTGCTCTATTGGATGAGATCTGGTGAGTGTGGAGGCCATTGGAGTACAGGGACCTCATTGTCCAGTGGTGAGATGATTGGAGCTTTGTGACATGGTATATTATCCTGCTGGAAGTAGTCATCAGAAGATGGGGACACTGTAGTCATAAAGGGATGGACATGGTCAGCAACAATACTCAGGTAGGCCGTGGGGTTTAACTGCTTGCCGACCAGCCGCCGCAGTTTTACTGCAGCAGAATGGCACGGCTGGGTGAAACGACGGTACCTTACGTCGCTTTGTCTTTTAAACACTAGGGGCGCGCTGCATTGTGTGCCCGGAACCGCGATCGCTCGTGACAGGGCGAGAACCGGGATCTGTGTGTGTGAACACCGATCTCTCTCTCTCCTCCTAGTCAGTTCCCTCCCCCTACAGTTAGAACACACACTAGGGAACACAGTTAACCCCCTTGATCGCCCCCTAGTGTGTACCCCTTCCCTGCCAGTGACATTTACACAGTAATCTGTGCATTTTTATAGCACTGATCGCTGTACAATTGTCAATGGTCCCAAAAATGTGTCAAAAAAAGTGTCCAATTTGTCCGCCGCAATATCGCAGTCCGATAAAAATTGCAGATCGCCGCCATTACTAGAAGGGAAAAAAAAAAAAAAAAAAAAAAAAAAAAATTATAATATATATATATATATATTTTTTATTTATTTAAAATGCCATAAATCTATCCCCTATTTTGTAGACGCTATAACTTTTGCTCAAACCAACCAATATACGCTTGAGATTTTTATTACTAAAAATATGTATGAGAATACATAACGACCTAAACTGAGGAAAAAAATTAACTTTAGAAAAAAAAAAAAATATATGAGGGATATTTATTAGAGCAAAAAGTACAAAATATTGTGGGTTTTTTTTCAAAATTATCGCTTTTTTGTTTATAGCGCAAAAAATAAAAACCACAGAGGTGATCAAATACCACCAAAAGAAAGCTCTATTTGTGGGAAAAAAAGGACGTCAAATTTGTTTGGGTACAGCATTGCATGACCACGCAATTGTCAGTTAAAACGACACAGTGCCGTATCACAAAAAATGGCCAGCCAAATCTTCCAGGGCTGAAGTGGTTAAATGATGCTCAATTGCTACTAAGGGGCCCAAAGTGTGCCAAGAAAATATCTCCCACAGCATTATACCACCACCAACCTGAACCGGTGATACAAGGCAGGTTGGATCCATCATTTCATGTTGTTTATGCCAAATTCTGACCCCACCATCTGAATGTTGCAGCTGAAATTGAGACTCCTCAGACCAGACAACGTTTTTCCAATCTTCCATTGTCCAATTTTGGTGATCCTGTGCGAATTGTAGCCTCGGTTTCCTGTTCTTAGCTGACAGGAGTGGCACCCGGTGTGATGATCTGCTGCTGTAGCCCATCTGATCTGCTTCACGGCTTGAGGTGCGTTCAGAGATGGTATTCTGCACACCTTGGATGTAACGAGTGGTTATTTGAGTTACTGTTGCCTTTCTATCACCTGGAACCAGTGTGCCCGTTCTCCTCTAACATCAACGAGGCATTTTTCTCCACACAACTGCCGCTCACTGGATATTTTCTCTTTTTCGGACCATTCTCCATAAACCCGAGAGATGGTTGTGAGTGAAAATCCCAGTAGATCAGCAGTTTTTGAAAAACTCAGACCAGCCCCGTCTGGCACCAACAACCATTCCACGTTCAATGTCACTTAAATCCCCTTTCTTCCCCATTCTGATGCTACGTTTGAACTTCAGCAAGTCGTCTTCACCACGTCTAGATGCCTTAATGCATTGAGTACTGCCATGTGATTGGCTGATTAGCAATTCGTGTTAACAAGCAAATGAACGGATGTACCTAATAAAGTGGCCAGTGAGTGGATATTATTTTTTTAAATTTTTTTTATAAGCGATCTTATGACCTCTGTTCTCAGCTGCATAAGGGACTTCGAAAGCTGGGGGGGGGGGGAGGAGAAGGAACAGCACACTGAGCTTCACAGTGAATGGCTGAGCAGCTGGGGGGGGGCGCCAGGGCAAGTCTGATTATTGGAGGGAGAGCAGGCTGAGTTTCCAGCACAGCCAGAGAACCGACCACTCTGCTCTCCTGCTTAGTGTGGTCAGTGACCACAGACCCACCATAGAGGGGGCTTCCTCCCCAAGATTACTCCTCCTGGCTGCACAGCCAAAAAGCCCCCCACCCAGGTGTACATATGCCCCTTCCTGACCGCACTGCTACTCAGCCCCACCCAGGGACAGCTTCAGATACCCTCCTAGATGTACAGCCCCCCCCACCCACTCAGGTGCATCCGAGTGGGCCCCCCCCCTACCTTCATTACCCTCAGACAGCACAGCAATAGAGCCCCCCCCCAGATGCAAATACCTCACTAGAGTACCCCCCCCCTGCACTCAATAGTACAGTTCTCCCACTCAGGTGCGTGTGCTGATATACCCCCCAGTACTCCCCTAGCTGCACAGCCATAGGGCCCCTCCCCCCCCACTGCACAGCCATAGGACCCCTCCCCCCCACCGTACCCCTCAACTGCACAGCCATAGGACCCCTCCCCCCCACTGCACAGCCATAGGACCCCTCCCCCCCACCGTACCCCTCAACTGCACAGCCATAGGACCCCTCCCCCCCACCGTACCCCTCAACTGCACAGCCATAGGACCCCTCCCCCCCACTGCACAGCCATAGGACCCCTCCCCCCCACCGTACCCCTCAACTGCACAGCCATAGGACCCCTCCCCCCCACTGCACAGCCATAGGACCCCTCCCCCCCACCGTACCCCTCAACTGCACAGCCATAGGACCCCTCCCCCCCACCGTACCCCTCAACTGCACAGCCATAGGACCCCTCCCCCCCACTGCACAGCCATAGGACCCCTCCCCCCCACCGTACCCCTCAACTGCACAGCCATAGGAACCCTCCCCCCCACTGCACAGCCATAGGACCCCTCCCCCCCCCACCGTACCCCTCAACTGCACAGCCATAGGACCCCTCCCCCCCACCGTACCCCTCAACTGCACAGCCATAGGAACCCTCCCCCCCACCGTACCCCTCAACTGCACAGCCATAGGAACCCTCCCCCCCACCGTACCCCTCAACTGCACAGCCATAGGACCCCTCCCCCCCACTGCACAGCCATAGGACCCCTCCCCCCCACCGTACCCCTCAACTGCACAGCCATAGGAACCCTCCCCCCCACTGCACAGCCATAGGAACCCTCCCCCCCACCGTACCCCTCAACTGCACAGCCATAGGACCCCTCCCCCCCACTGCACAGCCATAGGAACCCTCCCCCCCACCGTACCCCTCAACTGCACAGCCATAGGACCCCTCCCCCCCACTGCACAGCCATAGGAACCCTCCCCCCCACCGTACCCCTCAACTGCACAGCCATAGGACCCCTCCCCCCACCGTACCCCTCAACTGCACAGCCATAGGAACCCTCCCCCCCACTGCACAGCCATAGGACCCCTCCCCCCCACTGCACAGCCATAGGAACCCTCCCCCCCACCGTACCCCTCAACTGCACAGCCATAGGAACCCTCCCCCCCACCGTACCCCTCAACTGCACAGCCATAGGACCCCTCCCCCCACCGTACCCCTCAACTGCACAGCCATAGGAACCCTCCCCCCCACTGCACAGCCATAGGACCCCTCCCCCCCACTGCACAGCCATAGGACCCCTCCCCCCACCGTACCCCTCAACTGCACAGCCATAGGACCCCTCCCCCCCACCGTACAGCCATAGGACCCCTCCCCCCCACTGCACAGCCATAGGACCCCTCCTCTACCAGATATCCCTAGTAGCCCCCCCAATACCCTTTATCTCACCTATAGACACCCCAGTACCCCTCCCCCAGCCTGCAGACCAGGCCCCGGCTCCCCTCACTCACCGCCCAGTCCCCGGAGCAGTAGGAAATGGCGTCCTTCACCCCGCACACCGGCAGACCCCTCCGCCTCAGCTCCGGGATCATCTCCAGGGCGAAGAAGAAATAGGCGTTCCGGGAGGCCTTCTTGTTCGGCATGGCCGCTTCTCTTCTATGGAGGGGGGAAGGAGAAAGGAGCTCCGCACAGGACAGGACCGCGCCGCCTCACGTGATCTTCAGGCGCCAAAACACCAGTCACGTGATCCGCGTCCCGTCCCCGGCCTGCCTGGTGTGAGGTACCTGAGCGGGAGTTCTGTCCAATCCGGGATACAGCTGTGATTACCGGAGTGATATAAGGACACACAGCGCTCCTCGGTGATTATTCTTTACAGAAATGGGTGTATTTTTTTTTTGTGCCCCCCCCCCCCCACATAGTTCCCATGATAATAAGAGGCCTTAACATGTGCAAACTTTTATATGCTTCTGGTGATCGTACTAATGTATATACTGTGTGCTATGGATACCCTAGGTGCACCCCCCCCAATGTGGTTGCTAGGAGACTGCTCTAACAACTAATGATGCTGTGGTTTCTAGGACGCAGGCAGCTGTACATCATTGGTTGCTAGGGCACAGGCAGTTTTACTTCATTGGTTGTTAGGGAACAGGAAGTTTTACATCATTGGTTGCTAGGATACAGGCAGCTGTACAGCATTGGTTGCTAGGACACAGGCACCTCTACCTAAATGGGTTTCTAGGACATAGACAGCTATACATCATTGGTTGCTAGGACACAGGCACTTGTACATCATTGGTTTTTAGGACACAAGCAACTGTACATCATTGGTTGCTAGGACACAGGCAGCTGTACATCATTGGTTGCTAGGACACAGGCAGTTTTACATCATTGGTTGCTAGAACACAGGCAGTTTTACATCATTGTTTGCTGGGATGCAGGCGGTTGTACATCATTGGTTGCTAGGACACAGGCACATGTACCTCATTGGTTGCTAGGACACAGGCAGCTGTACATCATTAGTTGTTAGGACACAGGCAGCTGTATATCATTTGTTGCTAGGACACAGGCAGCCATACATCATTAGTTGCTAGGACACAGGCAGCCATACATCATTAGTTGCTAGGACACAGGCAGCTGTATATCATTTGTTGCTAGGACACAGGCAGCCATACATCATTAGTTGCTAGGACACAGGCAGCTGTACATCATTAGTTGCTAGGACACAGGCAGCTGTATATCATTTGTTGCTAGGACACAGGCAGCCATACATCAGTTGCTAGGACACAGGCAGCTGTATATCATTTGTTGCTAGGACACAGACAGCCATACATCATTAGTTGCTAGGACACAGGCAGCTGTGCATCATTTGTTGCCAGCACACAGGCAGCTGGGCTGCACAGCATCATTGGTGCAGGCAGCGCCCTGGGAATTATTGATGCTGTGCGGTTGTATGCCATTGTTTGCTAGGACACAGAAGATCCAGTGAGTTTTATTCCAAAAAGGAAAACAAAACTAGAGCTTCAGCCCTTTAACAATTTGGGGTTCAAAGTTTTTTATTTTTTGCAAGAAGGAAAAAGGTGCCAGAAGGCAGCTGGGCCACACAGTGTCATTGGTTGCTATGATGCAGGTGGAAATGCAGTGCAGTTGGTCATTGGTTGCTAAGACACAGGCAGCTGGCCCGGAGAGCATCATTGGTTGGCATGGTGCCAGCCACACTAGCGTGGCTGTACACATTGGTCATTGGTACAGGCAGCTGTATTATTATTATTATACAGGATTTATATCTCAACAGTCATTGGTTGATATGGTGCAGCCAGCGCAAGTGGCCTAGGAACCAAAGATGCTGTGAGTCTGTACGTCCTTGGTTGCTAAGACACAGGAAGCTGTACATCATTGGTTGCTAGCACTTTTAGGATTTAGGGTTCAATTTTTTGGTAAAGAAAGGAAGGGGAAGGGGATTGAGGAAGACAAGTGCCAGGAGGGCCAAACAGTGTCATTGGTTGTTATGGTGCATGTGGTTCCAGTGACCTGCACATCACTGGTTGCTAGGACACAGGCAGCTGTGCATCATTGGTTGGTATGGTGCAGTCAGCGCCAGCGGCCTAGGAACCAATTATGCTTTGCAGCTGTACATCATTGGCTGCAAAGACACAGGTGGCTGGGCTGCACAGCATCATTGGTGGTTATGGTACAGGAGGCACCAGCGACCCTGTAATAAATGATGCTGTACGTCACTGGTTGCTAGCACACAGGCGGCTGTATGTCATTGGTTGCTAGGACACAGGCAGCTGTACATTTTTGGTTGCTAGGACACAGGTGGCTGGGCTGCACAGCCATACATCATTAGTTGCTATGTATTGTTATGGTGCAGGCGACATAATGCTGTGTGGCTGTATATCACTGGTTGCTAGGACATAGGCAGCTGTACATAATAGGTTGCTAAGACACAGGTGGCTGGGCTGCACAGTATTATTGTTGTGATGGTTCAGGCAGCGCCAGCATCCTAGCAACCAGCTCAGTAACACTGCCCTGTTTGTGTACAGGCAAGGTTATTATTGAGCTGCAGTGAGGACTGAGTGTCTGGTATGGCTTCAGCAACCCCCCCCCCACTGAGTGCTAACATTTGCTTTCCCGTCATTTTTGCCTCATTAGCAGGATGATCCCCCGTATTCATACAGTATACAGTGCCTTGAAAAAGTATTCATACCCCTTGAAAATTTACATAAATGTATTTTTATTGGGATTTTATGTGATAGACCAACACAAAGTGGCACATAATTGTCAAGTGGAAGGAAAATGATAAATGGTTTTCCAAATTTTTTTTTTTACAAAAAAATATGTGAAAAGTGTGGGGGTACATTTGTATTCAGCCCCCCTGAGTCAATACTTTGTAGAACCCCCTTTCACTGCAATTACAGCTGCAAGTCTTTTTGGGGATGTCTCTACCAGCTTTGCACATCTAGAGAGGGACATTTTTCCCAGTCTTCTTTGCAAAATAGCTCAAGCTCTGTCAGATTGGATGGAGAGCGTCTGTGAACAGCAATTTTCAAGTCTTGCCACAGATTCTCAATTGGATTTAGGTCTGGACTTTGACTGGGCCATTCTAATACATGTATAGGCTTTGATCTAAAGCATTCCATTGTAGCTCTGGCTGTATGTTTGGAGTCGTTGTCCTTTTGCAGACTCTTATGCCGCATACACGCGATCGGAATTTCGGCCCGCAAAAGACCAATGAGTGCTTTCCATTGGAAAATGCGACTGTGTTTATGCTCCTGAATTCCAGCCAGCAAAAGATTGAGAGCATGTTCTCAAGTTTTCGGTCGTAAAAAGTTCCTATCCGAAAATGTAATCGTCTGTGGCAATTCCTACGCATGTTTGGAAACAATTCGACGCATGCTTGGAAGCATTGAACTTCATTTTCTCGGCTCGTCGTAGTGTTGTACGTCACCGCGTTTTTTTTCACCGCGTTTTTGATGGTCATAAGTTCAGCGAACTTTTGTGTGACCGTGTGTATGCAAGGCAAGCTTGAGCGGAATCCCGTCGGAAAAGCCATCATATCTTTTTCCGACGAGAAGTCCGATCACTGTATTTGGCTCCATCCATCTTCCCATCAAATCTGACCAGTTTTCCTGTCCCTGCTGAAGAAAAGCATCCCCACAATATGATGCTGCCACCACCATCATGTTTCAGGGTGGGGATGGTGTGTTCAGGGTGATGTGCAGTGTTCGTTTTCTGCCGCACATAGCAGTTTGCTTTTAGGCCAAAAAATTAAATTTTGGTCTCATCTGACCAGAGCACCTTCTTCCATGTTTGTTGTGTCCCCCACATGGCTTCTCACAAACTGCAAATGGGCTTTCTTTCAACAATGGCTTTCTTCTTGCCACTCTTCCATAAAGGGCAGATTTGTGGAGTGCTAATAGTTGTCCTGTGGACAGTTTCTCCCACCTGAGCTGTGGATCTCTGCAGCTCCTCCAGAGTTACCATGGGCCCCTTGGCTGCTTCTCTGATGAATGCTCTCCTTGCCCTGCCTGTCAGTTTAGGTGGATGGCCATGTCTTGCTAGGTTTGCATTTGTGCCATACTCTTTCCATTTCTCTTTAGTTTATTGACAGACACAGCGCTCCATTATTCAGAACCATAGGGTTATACCGCCCCCTACAGGAGTAGGGCACTAGGCAGAAAAAAGACTTGGCTATGCCTATAGGCAGTCCTAGGTGGTATACACCCGTCTTTGCTATATGTCTTTAGTTTTTTCCACCTAGTCAGGAGTAAAGACCTAGTTCCCTGCTGGGATCTCTAGTCATGGGAATTTTTTTTGTTTGTTATTTTCATTTTTCCTGTTTTTTTCTTCGGTGAGACCTACAGTCAACTGACGGGCTGGACACTAAGATCCAGTGGTCTCCCCAGCCTAGCCAGCGAGCGCGTGCAGACCGCAGCTACGCGCTCGGTCGGCCGCGACATAGTCCCACTGGACGGAGGCTGGCCCTGCGAGTTAAATGTCTTGTGAGGTTGCATACGATTGGGTTTCGGCCCGAGTCGCAGCGTTCTTCATGGCCGTCAGCCCCCTACTTCATTGGTGAGGGGATCTGTCTGGGAGTGTTACCCGCACGCTTCGCTGGATCGGTAAGTACAGGGCCCCCTCCTCTCCTTCCCTGGACGTGGTGCGGGGCGTAGGTACTCCCTGGGGTGGTCGGTCCCTCTGGGGTTTTCCTCCACCCCCCCTCCCTCCCTTCCTTCCCGGGTGAGGCCCAGGCTTCTGGCCTAGGTGCTTTTTGGACACACTGTCCTCCCCCTTCCACCCTCAGTGTTGCTACTGGGGGGTATCCCTTGGGCCCACCTGCTGCAGTGATTGGGCCTAGGAGGCAGGTGACTGAACGTCCACGATCGGCCCTCCCGTAAATTAAGTTGTGGCTTTACGGCCTACCGGGCATGCGCTGGGTGGGCAGCAGCAGGGCGGGCGTCGGAAGCCACCCTTTTTTCTTTTTTGGGTGTCCGCTCTCCATTAAGCAGCTCAAATCTGTCCGTTCCCCACGCGGGCCGCGCACTCACGGCAGGTAACCGGAAATTTAGGCTACGGCTTTGCGGCCTACCAGCTGGGTGGGTGGGCGGCGGAGGCCAACGCTTCAGTTTTCTGGGTGTCCGTCCAGAGGCTCGGATTGGTCCAGTCCCCCCGTGGGCCGCTCACTCACGGCAGGCAGCCGAAAATTTAGGCAGTGGCTTTTGCGGCCTGCTAGGCCTCGTGGCTGCCTCCTAACAGAGGGGCGGTGCCGTGGGGGCTCTGAGGGCGAGCTCCTTTTGGGGGTCCCTTAGGTGGGCCCAGCGTGGGTGCACCCAGCCCCTTGCCGCTCTCTGTAAGGGGCCTCAGTTGTGCCTTGTGTGGGTGGCATCTGTTGGCATCCCCTATGTGGGGCCTCGCTCTGCGCTCCCCCGTGAGAGGCCTCGGTCTGCGTCCCCCCTGTGAGGGGCCTTGGTCGGTGCCCCCCTTTGAGGGGCCTCGGTCTGTGCCCCCTGTGAGGGGCCTCGGTGGTGCCCCCTGTGCTGGGCATCCGACGCCCCCTGTGCGGGGCCTCGGTCAGCGTCCCCTGTGCGGGGCCTCGGGCGGTGGGAGTCTCAGTTGGTGGCCCCCTCCTGAGTTTTTTGTGGTGGCGCTTAGGCATATAGCCCAGTAAATGGCACCCCCCGCCCTCCCCTACCTACTCTGTCTCGAACGAACCTATATCTGGCTCTGCCGCCACAGACGTGGCCCACCTTGCGGGGTTGGTGGCTATGCTCCCTGTCCTGTCAGGGAGTGACAATGATTCCTCCACAACTGCAGTGGTGCGCGAAAAGGCGCAGGTTGTCGCACTTATTACATCTGCGCAGAAACTTTTTAAGATGGGGAATGCATCGGTGGCTGCGGCGGAGGACCGGTTCCCCTTTGGCACCCATCACTCGTCTTGCGCGGCGAAAGCGTTCCCTTCTCCCTCTTATTTTGTTAAATTTTTCCATGAAGACTGGGAGTGTCCAAAGTGCTCTTTGTGCTTTCTGAAAATGCTTGCTTTGAGGTACCCCTTTGAGGAGTCCCTCCTTCAGAAGTGGACTGTTCCACCAGTGGTGGACCCCCCTGTCTCTAGGCTGCTCAAGGCAACCGTTATTCCAATAGAGGAATCTCTGGCTTCTAAAGATCCAGCTGACGTACCTGAAGGAGGAGCAGAATCCCCCTGCCTTTGCTGCATTTGCAGACCTGTTGGTCTAGGTGCTGCAGTTTGTCTGCTGTGCCTCATGGCCGCAGTTTCCCTGGTTGCTAAACTCTCTGTTTCCGCAGTGGTGCTTAGACATGTTTTGTGGGGGGGCTACCCTGGATGACATCATTACGCGTCTTGACTTTGTCCGGTTACAAGATAGTTTTCCGGCCTTGTTCCCCCCCAAATTTTTTTGCTTCCAATGTGCGTCTGTCGCCGGACCGTTTGCTGTTCTCCTCGTGGGGCTGTACAAACCCTGTTGCTTCAGAGTGTGATTGTCCCGGTTCACGTGTCGGGAACAGTTTCAGGGGTTTTATTCAAACCTGTTCACAGTCCAAAACATGGAGGGCCCTGACCTGCCTTGTGTGGGTACAGAAGTTCAGGATGGAGTCCATCTACACGGCGGTGGCACCCCTTCATCATGGGGACTTTCTGGCTTCTACCGACATCACGAATGCTTACTTACGCATTCCACTATGTGCCCGACTCCAGCACTTCCTCTGTTTTGCTGTGGGTGCTGAGCATTATCAGCACGTGGTGTTGCCCTTTGGTCTTGCTGCCACTCCTCCGGTGTTCACGAGGTGTTGGCCCCAGATCTGGCGTGGTTACGTCAGTGGGGGTTTGCGGTCCTGGGCCGCCTGGACAATCTTCTGCGAATCCTCGATTACCCCGAGGGGCAACGTAGCTCCTATACAGACCTTGACAGATTTCAGTTGGCTTCTATACTATCTAAAGTCTGCTTTGGCCACTTCCAGAACATTGGATTATCTGAGCCTGACCCGCGCTTCAGCTCTGGCCAGAGTGTTTCTTCCTCTGGACAAACTCCAGAAGTTGCATGCTGCGTGTTTTCATTTACTGTTGTCCGGCAGGTGGGCCTCCCTGCAGACCTGCATGTGGGTGTTGGGTCTGATGGTATCTACCTTTTTTGAGGCGATTCTATTTGCACAGTTCCATACAAGGAGATCCTGGCATAATGGGACAAGTGCCCAAGGTCTCTGGACAATTGGATTCGGCTGAGCCAGGAAACCAGCGGTTTCCTGGTCTGGTGGCTTTGCTCTCCGGTTCTTCGGTGGGTAAATCCTTTCTCCCCTTGTATTGAACAGGGTGACCACTAATGCCAGTCTGTCCAGGTGGGGAGATGTCCTTGGACTGAGCTCTGCTCAGGGTCATTGGATGCTGGTGGAATCCGGGCTACCGAGCAATATCCTGGAACTTCGAGCGATCAGACTATGTCTGGATCATGGACGGATCGACTTCGGGGGCTCCAGATCCAGTCGGACAATGCAACGGCAGTAGCTTATGTCAATCACCAGGGTGGGCAAATTAGGGTGTTGGCAGCCCTGGCGACGTACGCATTCCAGGAGTGGAATACTCACAGTCGGATGCCTCAGTCGGCTAGGGTTGGACCACGGGGTGGGCCCTTCACTGGGCCGTGTTTCATCGGATGTGTCTCCGATGGGGCACTCCTGAGGTAGATCTGTTTACGTCCTGGCTCAACAGGACGGAACCAATCTTTTTTTGGCAAAGTCACGGCATCCTCTGGTGGGCACCTCAATCGCTCTGGTGGCCCATGGGGCCGGTAACGTTTGCTCTATGCCTTTCCTCCTCTCCAGCTTCTGCTATGGCTTTGCGCAGGATCACAGCCGCAGGGATTCTATTGGCTCCTGATGGGTCCCGTCGGTTTGGGTACGCTGACCGGGTGCACCTGGTCGTCGACGTTCCCTGGCGACTGGTTCTCAGGAAGGATTAAGTACCCTGCAATACTTTGCCATACCCTGCAATACCCTGCCATACTCTGCAATACCCAGCCATGCTCTGCAATACCCAGCCATGCTCTGCCATACCCAGCCATGCTCTGCCATACCCAGCCATGCTCTGCCATACCCAGCCATGCTCTGCCATACCCAGCCATGCTCTGCCATGCTCTGCCATACCCAGCCATACTCTGCCATACCCAGCCATACTCTGCAATACCCAGCCATACGCTGCAATACTCAGTGATACCCAGCCATACTCTGCCATACCCAGCCATACCCAGTCATACTCGGCGAGATACCCTGTCATACTTAGCCATACCCAGCCATGCTCAGCCATACTCGGCCATGCTCAGCCATGCTCGGCAATACTCGGCTGTACTCGTCCTTGACTTTGTGCGGGGATATCTGAATGATGTCTGCAGCTACAGGCATCATTCAGATATCAGCTTTTTTAGCCGGCGATTCCCTACACCATAGGAATGATCATAGCGGCTGTTTCACTGCTTGATCGTTCTTACGGGAGGCGATCGAAGCCAGGATCCTTCTCTTTTTTTTTTTTATTTCAGGCTTCCCAGCCTAGAGGTGATTTGTGGGGTCTTATTGACCCCATAACTCACTGTAAAGAGGACCTGTCATGCTGTATTCCTATTACAAGGGATGTTTACATTCCTTGTAATAGGAATAAAAGTGATCAAAATTTTTTTTTTGGAAAAAAGCATCAAACTAAAATAAAGTAAAATGAACAATAAAAAAAAAAAAAAAAACATTTTTAAAGCGCCCTGTCCCTGCGTGCTCGCATACAGAAGCGAACGCATACGTAAGTCCCGCCCACATATGAAAACGGTGTTCAAACCACACATGTGAGGTATCGTTGCGATCGGTAGAGCGAGAGCAATAATTCTGTAACTCAGAACATGTAACCAGTAAAAAATGTTAAAACGTCGCCTATGGGGATTTTTAAGTAGCAAAGTTTGGCGCCAATTCACGAGCGTGTGCAATTTGGAAGGGTGACATGTTAGGTATCTATTTACTCTGCGTAACTTCATCTATCACATTATGCAAAAACATTGGGCTAACTTTGCTGTTTTGTTTTTTTTTAAAGCACAAAACTGTTTTTTTTTTTTCCAAAAAAAACGCGTTCGAAAAATTGCTGCACAAATACGGTGCGAGATAAAAAGTTGCAACGACCGCCATTGTATTCTCTAGGGTCTTTGCTAAAAAAACATATATAATGTTTTGGGGTTCTTTGTAATTTTCTAGCAAATAAATGATGATTTTTACATGTGGGAGAGAAATGTCAGAATTGGCCTGGGTGCTCCAGAACGCCTGAAGGTGCTCTGTGCATGTTGGGCCTCTGTATGTGGCCACGCTGTGTAAAAGTCTCACATATGTGATATCGCCGTACTCGGGAGTAATAGCAGAATGTGTTTTGGGGTGTAATTTGTGGTATGCATATGCTGTGTGTGAGAAATAACCTGCTAATATGACAATTTTGTGAAAGAAAAAAGAAAACTAAATCTTGATTTTGCAAAGAATTGTGGAAAAAAATGACAACTTCAAAAAACTCACCATGCATCTTTCCAAAAAGGGGTCATTTGGGGGGTATTTGTACTTTTCTGGAATGTTAGGGTCTCAAGAAATTAAATGGGCCGTCAGTACTTCAGGTGTGATCAATTTTCAGATATTGGCACCATAGCTTTTGGACTCTATAACTTTCACAAAGACCAAATAATATACACTGATTTGGGTTATTTTTACCAAAGATATGTAGCGGTATACATTTTGGCCAAAATATATGAAGAAAAATGACTAATTTGCAAAATTTTATAACAGAAACGAAGAAAAATGCATTTTTTTTTACTAAATTTTCAGTCTTTTTTTCTTTTATAGCGCAAAAAATAAAGAACCCAGCGGTGATTAAATACCACCAAAAGAAAGCTCTATTTGTGTGAAAAAAAGGACAAAAATTTCATATAGGTACAGTGTTGCATGACTGAGTAATTGTCATTCAAAATGTGAGAGCACCGAAAGCTGAAAATTGGTCTGGTTATTAAGGGGGTTTAAGTGCCCAGTGGTCAAGTGGTTAAAGTTATTTAGAATATCTACAGGATGAGTCCCTTACAAAACTCAACATTACAGAGAAAATTTTAAAAACTTCTGTACAATCGTCAGTAGAATCGGAATCTATATGTTTAGAAAAATCGGAATGACTCTACCATCAAAGAAGTTTCAGCAGATAGCGTCATTCCAAAGGAGGATTTTAGAATGTAAGAAAAATCACACAGTCCACATGCTTCAAGGTATGCTTAACAAAAAATTACAATATTAATGCGTTAATATGTTCTTTAATAAAAATAAATAATTTACTTTCCTTTATAGTTACACTGGAGATATGGAGACACATAACAGGACATATACTTATGTTGAAAATTGGTCCATATTCCATTTTCAATAATGATATCCTTGGTCTTAAATAACCAAATGAGCTGGAAAGCCAAGTGAGTTATTTAAAAATTTTTGGTTAATTGATAATTCACTGACACTAGCATGTTTTAAGCGTATGCGTTTTGGACATTTTTGAATTATGGTTCTACTCTCATAAAATTGTTTTTGCAGATCATAAACGCCTACATCTGTTTATTGGTGGCAAACTTTAACAAAAACTCAACAAAAAAAGCACATCAGATTGACATGTATGCAATGAGCAATATATGGCAAGGAAAACCCCCAGCATTAGGAAAGGTAATTTAAAAATTTCTATTTTTCTCCATTAAATTTTGCAAATAATGTATGTTAACTTATTTTGTATACTGTATGTATTAACTTTGCAGATAATCATTTCTAATTTTGATGTGTTGATTGGGGCTGTCCATGAGTCGTATCATTGGACATTATTGGTAAGAAATTTTCAGTGGATTTTTAACCACTTCAGCCCCGGACCATTTTGCTGGCCAAAGACCAGAGCACTTTTTGCGATTCGGCACTGCGTTACTTTAACTGACAATTCGTGCGACGTGGCTCCAAAACAAAATCGACGTACTTTTTTTCCCACATATAGAGCTTTCTTTTGGTGGTATTTGATCACCTCTGCGGTTTTTATTTTTTGCGCTATAAACAAAAATAGAGCGACAATTTTGAAAAAAACGCATTATTTTTTTACTTTTTGCTATAATAAATATCGCCAAAAAATATATAAAAAAAATGTTTTGCCTCAGTGTAGGCGGATACGTGTTCTACATATCTTTGGTAAAAAAAATTGCAATAAGCGTTTATTGCTTGGTTTGCGTAAAAGTTATAGCGTCTACAAAATAGGGGATAGTTTTATGGTATTTTTATTAATAATTTTTTTTACTAGTGATGGCGGCGATCTGCGATTTTTATCGTGATTGCGACATTATGGCGGACACATCGGACAATTTTGACACATTTTTGGGACCATTGTCATTTTTACAGCGATCAGTGCTATAAAATTGCACTGATTACTGTAAAAATGACACTGGCAGTGAAGGGGTTAACCACTAGGGGGCTAGGGAGCGGTTAAGTGTGTCCTAGGGATGTGTTCTAACTGTGGGGGGGAGGGGCTGTGTGTGACACATCACTGATAATAGCTCCTGATCACAGGGAGCAGAGATCCGTGACACTGTCACTAGGCAGAACAGGGAGATGCTTGTTTACATTAG
Organism: Lithobates clamitans; assembly: GCA_037952925.1. NCBI lineage: Eukaryota > Metazoa > Chordata > Amphibia > Anura > Ranidae > Lithobates > Lithobates clamitans. The sequence continues at coordinate 878,403 of JBBGZY010001881.1, read as the reverse complement.
TATCTCCCTGTTCTTCCTCTCCGTGAGACGATTGCGGGTATCCCCGCTGCCATTCTGCCGACGTAAAAGTACATGCGGCGGTCGGCAAGTGCTTAACCACTTCAGCCCCAGAAGAATTTACCCCCTTCCTGACCAGAGCACTTTTTGCGATTCAGCACTGCGTCGCTTTAACTGACAATTGCGCGGTCGTGCGACATGGCTCCCAAACAAAATTGACATCCTTTTTTTCCCACAAATAGAGCTTTCTTTTGGTGGTGTTTGATCACCCCTGCGCTTTTTATTTTGTGCGCTATAAACAAAAAAAGAGTGACAATTTTGAAAAAAACGCATTATTTTTTACTTTTTGCTATAATAAATATCCCCCAAAAATAACAATTTTTTACCTCAGTTTAGGTCGATACGTATTCTTCTACATATTTTTGGTAAAAAAATCGCAATAAGCAATTATTGATCGGTTTGCGCAAAAGTTATAGCGTTTACAAAATAGGGGATCGTTTTATGGCATTTTTATTAATTAATATTTTTTTTTTTTTTTTTTTAAATGGCAGTGATCAGCGATTTTTATTGTGACTGCGACATTATGGCAGACACATCGGACATTTTTGACACATTTTTGGGACCATTGTCATTTATCGGTGCTATACAAATGCACTGATTCCTGTGTAAATGACACTGGCAGTGAAGGGGTTAAACACTAGGTGGCAGTATAGTGGTTAAGTGTGTCCTAGGGGCATGTTTCTAACTGTGAGGGGCATGGCTGTGTGTGACACGTCACTGATCTCTGCTCCGATGACAGGGAGCAGAGATCAGTGACACTGTCACTAGGCAGAACGGGGAGATGCTTGTTTACATTAGTATCTCCCTGTTCTTTCTCCCCGTGAGGCGATCAGGGGTATTCCCGCGGCGATCGAGTCCGCGGCACCTGCGACCCGACTCACGGCCGCCTCTTAAAGGGGAACGTACAGGTACGTGATTCTGCCTGTACGAGCCCTTCTGCCGCAGTATATCTGCGTGAGGTGGTCGGCAAGCGGTTAAATAAAGGTTAAATAAATAAAGGTATTATATATGGAACATCTGAGACTTGACATTTTTCCAATCTTCTGCTTGTTTCTTGGAAACAACTAAATATTTTTTCTATTATTTCGTTTAAAATGGCTTTTAAATCCATCACACCTTAAAGAGGAGTTCCCATTTAAAAAAAAAAAAAAATTAAAAGTCAGCAGCTACAAATACTGCAGCTGCTGACTTTTAATTGGACACTTACCTGTCCCAGGGTCCAGCGATGCGGGGGATCGAAGCCCCGCTCGTCTCCCCCTCCATTCGGCGTCGCCAGCATTGCAGCATTGGGCTGTGGCTCCCACTGCGAGCGGCGCCGCGTGCCGTGATTGGCCGCTCAGTCATCTGGGACCTGTAATGGGTCCCAGATGATTGACAAGAGGGAGGGAACAGAGCTGAGCCCTTCCTGTGCCGAGGGGAAGTGATGTCACCAGCCCAGGCACTGAAAGAGGCAGACTACGAGGGACCCCCTAGCAACAGGCATTTAGAGGTGAGTAAAAAAAAAAAAAATTCCAAATGGTTTTTTTTTATTCTTTTTTAGGCACATTCATGTTTTTTTTTTTGTTTTTTTTGGGGTGGAGCACCACTTTAAACATGTCTCCCACACTCTACTACTGTGATATCATATGCAATAGAAGAAAAATATAGACTGGGAGGTTTCATATATCCATGGAGGCATGAGTCATTTACTGTTACTGTTGCTATGTCTCACAATGATCTACAATATTGCAATACTAATACATTTAGTTAAATGCTTATTGTATATCCTATCCGTTTCTCTTTGTTCTTGCTGTAATTATCATATTGTTAAATTCAATAAAGCCCAAGGTATTGGAAAGTATGAGTAGTAAGAAGAGCCGGCAAAACTGTAATCCTTGAAGTGTCGTTTATTGGTACATCAGAGTGACAATAAAACAATAAAGTTGACGCATTTCGCCAATAGCCTTAGTCGCTACGATTACTTTAAAATGTAAGATACCTTATTTTCTGGTGTATAAAACAACTTTTTACACTTAAAAAAACTGCCCAAAAATCAGGGGCCATCTTATATGCTGGTTATATAATGCTGCTCGCTGGATGTCAGCCGCTGGATGTGCGGTAATACTGTATATAGCTTCGGCTACATACAGTATACACCGCTGAGCCAATCCTGGCGAGCGATGTATTCTTTTAATGAATACAGAGCCTGCTCGGATTGGAGTAACAACCTCTGCTAATCTGAGCAGGCTACATAGAGTAGCCTGCTCCGATTGGCTTTGAGAGGCGCAGGTTGATGATGTTACAGCCTCTGCCAATCCGAGCAGGCTTTGTATTAATTAATAGAATACATCACTTGCCCTGATTGGCTCAGCAGTGTATTCTATATCCTGCAATGTACCTGATGCTACTGTACATGCAGTATTACCGCACATCCTGCTCCAGATCTCCCCTTAATATGATTATGATTTCTGGTGCTCTCATTGGCGGTATTGCATTGGAGGAGAGGATTCACTGGCCATTGTTGCTGCCTACCATATCTGGGATCTCTGGAACTTGTAGTTCACCAGTTTCCTTTTTTATTTAACAGTGGCAATACAGTGGTAATACCTGACAGATTACAGATTAGTGAATGTAAAATGGCTGATAAACAAGAACCCCATCATGGCTCCAGCAAGAAGAAGGAAACATGAAGCCAGTTTCAAGCTCAAAGTTGTAAACTTTGCCAACAAACATAATAACTGTGCTGCTGACAATATGGAGTAACAGAAAAGATGGTCCGAGACTGGAAAGCAAAGGAGATGCATTAAAGAGTATGCCAAGGGGTAAGTGTGCATTAACAAGAGGCACCCCCCACAAAAAAAATTTACGGAATATAAGAGTCCTGGTGATCCAGCCTTTTTCCTGCTACATGTCTCCACCATCTCAGCCAAACTCTATAAAAACTCCATTGTAAGACACCTCTTGAATGCGGCAAAGTCTTGCGTCCCACTCCATTGGAAGAAACAATCATCTCCGGCCATTGCTGATTGGCTTCGTAAGGTGGAAGATATTAATAAGATGGAATGAATAGGGTGATTAGCTTCCCTAGGCCCAAGAAAAGCAGTGCCACATCCAAAGTTTACATATATAACAGAAAAAAGAATTCCCCTGAATAGACTTTACCGGCACTTGCTGACAAATATTAGCTAGTGAGTACATCTACTAGAATATATACAGTAAATTATTTAAACATAGCATAGATTTAAAAACAAATTACAACATATATTCAACGGAACATAGTGTAGAGATAATGCATGACAATATTGTTGCAAAACAGTAAATTGTACGAGGGCTCTCGTTCACACCCAACGCGTTTCCGAGTCAGTGTTATATTTATCCTTCTTCAGGGATGTAGCGAAGAAAGAGCACTTCGTTTCAAATATGTTACGTTGAATTGTTTAAGAAAAACTTTCAGATTAAGATAGCATTGGACGTTATTGCTGGTGTAATAGTTCTTAAAGGGGCGGAGTAATTAACATTAGTTGGTATTGCCCTTAACTAGGACACAGAGTCTCACCCCGTCCCTCCCGGGCGTGTGCAGACCAGAGCAATGTACTGAGGCGAGATGAGAGGAAACCCCTGTATAGGTAAAAGAGTTGTAGTGTGTCAGCCAAGCATCCAAGCTTCCAGCGTTTTAAGTACCAGTAAGTCATAACCATTTTAATTAAAATTATTAAAATTAAATCTGATTTTTTTTTTATGTTTCTGATGTTTTTTTTTTAATGGTGTTGCCTCGGAAGGGGTAGTCTTATACAGCGAATATAGCCCAAAACCTTTGTTTTCACTGGAAAAATAGGGGGTTGTCTTATACGCCCAGTCACCTTATATGCCGGCAAATACGATATTGCAAAAATTTGATTTAAAGAAACCTTTTGGATATTTTGGACTACTCTAAAGTGGTTGTAAACTGAAAAAAAACACTGTAAGACAAAAGGCAAAATAAGCTAGTATGCATTGCATACTAGCTCATTATGACATCCTTACCTTAGATTGAAGCTGTTGCAGTGGTCCCCGCACACTGCCCTGACGGCGACATGGTTCCCTGGAGTTATTTCCATGTTCGTGGGCTCCGGCGCTGTGATTGGCCAGTTGACGTCACTCCTGCGCATGCACTTGGGAACCACCGGTCACGGCACCAGCCCTGAAGAAATGGCACGAGCAGGCCGTTTCTTCAGTGCGCATGAGACGATGATGTCGGCACAAGCATATATGGTAAATATCTCCTAAACCGTGCAGGTTTTGAAAATATTTACAGTACCTACAGGTAAGCCTTATTATAGGCTTACCTGTAGGTACAAGTGGTGTAACAGGGTTTACAAGCACTGTAAAGCACTGTAATAAAATTTAATTATATGTTATCACTGTATTTAATGGATGTATTTTTGTTATGCAATCCATCGTTTTTTACAACTAACTTTTCAATGTATTAAACCCCTGAAAAGTAGTCGCATATATTGCATTTATAATTAATGAGTTTGGTAGAAGATATTTTTTTAAAAGCACATTGGGGTCTATACATAATCTATGAACCCACATATTTGTGTTTTTTTTAGCACTAGGTAAATGTATTATTGTATTTAACATTTTTCATAGTGTATGTGCACTAATTTCAAATAATCATGCAATGTAGATTTAAGACAAATTCAAAATAGACATAAAACAATTCAGATTTCTCACTTGGGCCTCAATTTAATTCATTTTAAATGCTTAAAAAATATTTTGGAGTGTATTACACCACTTGTAAATGAAACAAATTCATAAAAGTCCCTAATTTTTGTTTACATTTTTTTGTATTACTTATTTAGTGAAACCATTATTATGATTTATATTTCTTATAAAACGTTCCTTAGGAGGAAAGGTGAAAATGTGTCTCGGATAGAATGTAAAGCATCGAGTCATCCCAATCAAAAAGATGGAGTTTCCTGTGGGGTGTTTATTTGGTAAGGTTAAAAAGACAAATGTAAACTAAATTACACTTTAGAAAATGTACCTTGTGTAACACTTTGTCTATTGAACACTTTATATATTACACAGATCATCCTGTACTTTCAACCACAAAATTAAAAGTGTTTCAAACTTTTTAAGTTTGCAGAATATGTTTTGAGAGAAGAGACAATCAATTTTCAGAATAGCACGGAAGCTATAAATGATTACCGCATGGAGATAGCGGAAAGAGTTTTAAATGAATCAGGTATTACAGTTGAAATCAGTTTAAACCAGTTGAAAGTTAGTAACTAGGTTAAGGGAAACGTTATAATTCCTAAAACCTATTTACTGTTCTAATTCGTTCATTGTTACTCCTGCATGAAAGAATAATTTCACATTCAACAACAATTATATATTAAGCTTATGTGACCCAATAAAGCTGTTTGGGTCAAAGACAGAGAAAATTGTATCAGTAGTCAAAAATGTTTTTTTCAATATTTATTTGATCTTCTGCCTACAACTAAAAAAGTGAAAATGGATAATTCAACCAAATCCTCTTTAATTATAGGGATTATTTTAATATTTAATATCATATTAAATAATAAAGTGATTAACAAATGTATCACTTATCTATAATGTCAATGTCTATCCAAAAAAATAAAACAAATTGTTGAATTTGGAAATTCTTTAAGTTAACAACTTGCCGACCTGCTCACGCAGATATACTGCGGCAGGTCGGCTCTCCTGCGCAAACTGACGTACCTGTACGTCAGTCCGTAAAAGCAGGATAGCGGGCGCATGCCGCAGGAGGGTGCCCGCGCACTGGATGTCCGGCGCCGAGGAGAGGCAGAACGGGAAACTGCCTATGTAAACAAGGCATTTCCCTGTTCTGCCTAGTGACATGACAGAGATCTACTGCTCCCAGTGATCGGGAACAGTGATCTCTATCATGTTTCAGTAAGCCCATCCCCCCTACAGTTAGAACACACTTAACCCCTTGATTGCCCCCTAATGTTAACCCCTTCCCTGCCAGTGTCATTTTTACATTGATCAGTGCATTTTTATAGCACTGATGAATGTAATAATGTCACTGGTCCCCAAAAAGTGTAATTTGGGGTAAGATTTGTCTGCCGCAATGTCTCAGTCCTACTAAAAATCGCAGATCGCCGCCATTACCAGTAAAAACAATAAAAAAAAATAATAAATGTCCCTAAAATCTATCACGTAGTTTGTAGGGGTGCAACGGATCAAAAAACTCACGGTTTGGATCGTTCCTCGGATCAGGAGTCACGGTTCGGATCATTTTCGGATCGACAAAAAAAAAAATCTCCCCCACAGTAATATCCACAATCTCCCTATTGGCAGGGTATTGGCAGGGCATTGCAGCAGGGTATTGGCAGGGCATTGCAGAGTATTGGCACTGCTGCCATCCGATCTCTCCCCTCCACTGTACAGATTAGTACACAGAAGGGAGAGAGAGAGGAACCGGCGTGATCGCTCCGTCATTCGACGTGTTAAACGGCCGCCGGGTGTACCAAGATGGCCGCCGCTCCGGAGCTAGGCCAAAGCCGCGGCCTTTCCTATGGCCGAGGCCACAGAGGTGTCCCGTACGGATCAACCTCCGCGGATCGGATCACGGATCGATGACGATCCTTTGCACCCCTAGTAGTTTGTAGATGCGATAACCAATCAATATACGCCTATTGCATTTTTTTTTTTTTTTTTTTTTTACCGAAAACATAGAAAACATAGAAGAATATATATCGGCTTAAACTGATGAATACATTTGTTTTTATGGGTTTTTTTGGATGTGTATTTTAGCAGAAAGCAAAAGAAATGTTTTTTTTCAAAATTGTCGGACTTATTTGTTTATAGGACAAAAAATAAAAACCGCAGAGGTGATCAAATACCACCAAAAGAAAGCTCTATATGTGGGAAAAAAAGGACATCGATTTTGTTTGGGTACAGCGTCGCATAATCGCCAATTGTCAGTTAAAGCGACACAGTTCTGTATCACAAAAAATGCTCTAGGTCATTAAGAGGGCAAATACTTCTAGGGCTGAAGTGGTTAAAGAGGACATAAACTCCCTCCCTATGAAGCTGTGTTAAAAATAACCCAGTATGGCAATGTATTACAACACATTACACATTACAAATAACCCCCAAGCATTTGTTTCTTATTGTTTGTTTTAAAAATCCTCCTTCCTGGGGTAAGCCAGGAAGGAGCCATTTTAACTATTGACCTCTGAGTCCATCTTGCAATTTACTTCCGCCCTTTTTGCTAGACCAATCTTTAATCTCGTGCATGCGCATTGGGTTCTTAGCAAGCCTCGTTCCACTTCTGGGATCACTATGGTAACTGTGTCCCATGGCTCATTCCCCACAGCAGTTGGCCACAATGTCCCAATGTTTACACCCCCTCCCTGTGATGTGTATTGTCACATGGGGTGTATCAGGGACTGTAATACCACAGGATCATGGTGCTGTGCCTCACAGAGCTGATATGACAGACGTGGCACACATCTTTATAGACTGATGGCACAAGGAGCGCGCCGTGAATCGGGTTAAAAATGCGCATGCGCCGGTGACATCAGCAAATGCAACATTACAGATTACAAGAAAAACGGAGCAAGTAAGATGACATTTGCATACAGTGATGTTAACTGTTTGTAGTGATGATTGATATGGACAAAACTTATGGGGGAAAGTTTACTTCCTCTATAACCACTTCAGTCCTGGAAGTGGTTATAGACTAACATTTTTTGCGATATTGCACTGCGCTACTTTGACAATTGCGTGGGCGTGCAACGCTGTATCCAAATAAAATGTATGTCCTTTTTTTCCCACAAATAGAGCTTTCTTTTGGTGGTATTTTTATTTTTTGTGCTATAAACAAGAAGAGACCGACAATTTTTTACGTTCTGCTATAAAATATTCCCAATAAAAAATGTGAAAAATCGAATTTCTTCATCAATTTAGGCCAATGTGTATTCTGCTACATATTTTTGGTAAAAAAAAAATGTCAATAAGCGTATATTGATTGATTTGTGCAAAAGCTATAACGTCTACAAAATAGGGGATATATTTATGGCATTTTTTTTTTTTTTTTACTTGTAATTGAGGCAAACAGTGATTTTTAGTGGGACTGCGACATGGTGGTGGACAGATCGGACACCTAGCTGTCACTTTTTTGGGAACCAGTAACTTTTTTACAGTGATCAGTGCTAAAATATGCGTTGACACTGTATAAATGACACTGGCAGGAAAGGGATGAACATCAGGGTCGATCAGAGGGTTAAGTGTAGTTCCTGGGGGTGCTTTCTTACTGTGTGGGAGCTCACTGCACAGACACTGTGATCCGTGTTCCTGATTAGGAACACTAGATCACCGTGTCCATGCCTGACAGCACGGCAGTCTGCTTGTTTAAATCGGCAGACCGCAGTTCTGTCTCTATGGGGCGCAATCGTTGGTGGCTGGCGGACATCACAGCCACCAGGCCCGCTGATTGGCTCCCCCTGTGGCCAATCAGTATGCGATCGCGGCTCACGTACATGTATGTGATTTAGCGCAATAGAGCCACCTTGACGCAGTATATGTAAGGCAGGCGGTCTTTAGGTGGTTAAGTATTTTATATTAAAATGAATGTAAATGTTATAAAAATTGCTTATTTATATTTTTAAACAGAGAATCTGGGCAGTTTGTGCAGAATCTGAATCAAAACTCTGATCAAGAAAACAAAGCAGATGAACAATGGGTAATCTTTAGAATTACAAGATATTTACATTAAATATATATATTTAGGCAACTCATTACAAAAGTTTTAAAAGGACACTAGGTACCATAAACCAGTAATGTGCACTGTAATAAGTAGGGTGGCAGAAGTCCACTAGCACTGTCAAAGTGGTTACAAAAGTTTTAAACTAACCATGTTGGGTTGACCCTCCTCAATTGTTCTTTTCTATAATAAAGGTCAACTTAATACTTTACATTATTGTAACAGCAAATAAAAGTTTGGACATTATTGATTATGTGGCAGCTCTCTACCAGAAATTAAATCTAAAGTTATGTTATGAGCTGGTAAAATGATGTAGCATTAGTGACTTCTGCTATATTATTGAATCTCAAAAGAATGTTAACAGATAAATACATTAAGCAGTTCTTAACCGGCTCACGCCCATATACGTCAGCAGAATGGCACCACTGCGCGAATCGCTGTACCCATACCGCACCCGCGCCATGCCCTCGAAGATCAAATTCGTTACAGATCCGATCAGTCTTCAGGTCGAGGCCAATGATTTCTGGCCTGGACCTGCTGATCAGTTCTGACAAATTAAATGCTTGCTCTGCCTGTAAGTGTAAACACAGGCAGAGGAACCGATGTTACCTCCCGTCCTGTAATTCTTTTCAGTTCCAGAGAGAGGACATCTAACTGTGAGTTGCACCAACATTACACTAACACCAGTACACGTAGGCACACATTTCACCCCCCAGTTAACCTCTTCACTCCCTGGCACAGTGTCACCAAGTGCAGTTTTCAGATTTTTCGCTGATCACTGTACTGGTGTCACTTGTGACTCTAATCAGCATTAGGGCTGCTAGTAGTAGGCCCAGGTAGCTTTAGGGTACCCCCCTAAACCCCCTTAATAAAGGTTTAACCCCTTGATCACCCCCCCAATTAAACATTTCACCCCCTGTCACCAGTGTCACTAATATAGTGTATAGATCTATATTCTGATCACCGTATTAGTGTCATGGGTTAGCCAGTTACTTGGTTAGTGTCACCATCAGTCTTTTATAGCGTCACGGTACCCACATGATTATATGTCAGTATTACCTTGTATATCCCTGTATGTTGTGGTCGTTCAGGTACTTATCTAAAAGTTTCTTGAAATATCGATGCACCCCGCTGAGACCACCACCTGTGGAAGGGAATTCCACATCCTTACCGCTCTTACAGTAAAGAACCCTCTACGTAGCTTAAGGTTAAACCTCTTTTCTTCTAATTTTAATGAGTGGCCATCTGTCTTGTTAAATTCCCTTCCGCAAAAAAGTTTTATCCCTATTGTGGGGTCACCAGTATGGTATTTGTAAATTGAAATCATATCCCCTCTCAAGCGTCTCTTCTCCAGAGAGAATAAGTTCAGTGCTCGCAACCTTTCCCCATAACTAATATCCTCCAGCTTTATTAGCTTTGTTGCCCTTCTTTGTACTCGCTCCATTTCCAGTATTTCTTTCCTGAGGACTGGTGCCCAGAACTGGACAGCATACTCTAGGTAAGGCCAGACCAGAATCTTGTAGAGTGGGAGAATTATCATTTTATCTCTAGAATGAATCCCCTTTTTAATGCATGCCAATATTCTGTTTGCTTTGTTAGCAGCAGCTTGGCATTGCATGCCATTGCTGAGCCTATCATCTACTAGGACCCCCAGGTCCTTTTCCATCCTAGATTCCCCCAGAGGTTATCCCCCCAGTGTATAGATTGCATTCATATTTTTGCCACCCAAATGCATTATTTTACATTTTTCTACATTGAACCTCATTTGCCATGTAGTTGCCCACCCCATTAATTTGTTTAGTTCTTTTTGCAAGGTTTCCTGTAGAGAAGTTATTGCCCTGCTTAGCTTAGTATCATCTGCAAATACAGAGATTGAACTGTTTATCTCATCCTCAAGCTCATTTATGAACAAATTAAACAGGATTGGTCCCAGCACAGAACCCCGGGGGACCCCACTACCCACCCCTGACCATTCCGAGTACTCCCTATTTATCACCGCCCTCTGAACTCGTCCTTATAGCCAGTTTTCAATCCATGTACTCACCCTATGGTCCATGCCAACAGACCTTATTTTGTACAGTAAACGTTAATGGGGAACTGTGTCAAATGCTTTTGTAAAATCCAGATACACCACGTCTAAGGGCCTTTCTAGTCCCTTATCATTCCCTCCAAGAGTTTACATACTATTGATGTTAGGCCAACTGGTCTGTAATTCCCAGGGATGTATTTTGGGCCCTTTTTAAATACTGGTGTTACATTGGCTTTTCTCCAATCAGCTGGTACCATTCCAGTCAGTAAAAATTAGGAACAATGGTCTGGCAATTACTTGACTGAGTTCCCTAAGTACCCTTGGGTGCAAGGTATCTGGTCCCGGTGATTTATTAATGTTAGGTTTCCCAAGTCTAATTTTAATTCTGTCCTCTGTTAACCATGGAGGTGCTTCGAGTGATGTGTCATGAGGATAACCACTGCAGTTTTGGTTACTGAAGCCGCCCGGTTCCCTCGTGAAGACCGAGGAGAAGAATAAATTCAATACCTTCGCCATCTGCCCATCCTTTGTAACCAGATGTCCTTCCTCATTATTTATGGGGCCAATATGGTCTGTCCTCCCTTTTTTAATGTTTACATACAGTACATCCTGGTCATACATTCAGCACTGCAGTATCACGTGGTGAGTCCCATAAGTGCAGTTCAAGCTGGTGCGGTGGCTAGCACAAGTAGTGTCCCATAGCCACCAAGAAGACAAAGACAGGCCCGTCGAGTCTATAGTGCCCTTCCTGCAGAATATGCCAATCCTAATTGGGAGCCCACCACTTCTGCAGCACCCGTACTTCCCCCATTCACTGGCCAACCCGAAAACAGTTGGTTTTACATCACTTGATTTTTATTCGCTATTTTTCACGGAAGATCTCTATAGATCTATTGTGGATCAAAGCAAATGGTATGCTGCCAATTCATTGGCGCGAATCCTCATTTGACCCTTGCCAGAGAATGGAAACCTATAACGGTTTCCGATTTTAAGACATTTCTGGGCCTATCCCTCATGGGCATAACTAAAAAAAGTGAGTTGTGGTCATATTGGTCCACTGACTCAATTCACCATATGCCCGTGTGCTCTGCTTGCATGACCAGGACACGATACGAGCAGATATTGCGGTTCATGCATTTCAATGACAATGAACTCTGTCGGCCTCGGGGTGACCCTGAATACGATTGGCTCCACAAAATTCGGCCCCTCGTAAACCACTTCAACCAACAGTTCGCAGCCTTGTTTACTCCCGATGAAGTTGTCTGCATTGATGAGTCCCTGATTAAGTTTTCTGACCGCTTGTCTTTCAAACAGTATCTTCCCAACAAGCGTACCAGATATGGGGTCAAGATGTATAAGCTCTGTGACAGGGCAACAGGCTATACATATAGTTTTATGGTTTACGAGGGAAGAGATAGTCACAAGGAGACCAAGAACTGCCCAGACTACATAGGGAGCGCTGGCAAGATTGTTTGGGACTTTGTGTCACCCTTATTCAAGAAAGGGGTACCAATTGTATGTGGACAATTACACAAGCGCCACTTTTTAGTCACCTTTTTGATTGTGGAATTGGTGCATGTGCCTTCCCCCAATGGCTTGCAGAATCCCAACTTAGACTGGGGGAGAGAGCCTACTTGAGAAGTAATAATTTGCATGGCAGTAAAGTGGAGGGATAATCAGAATGTTTTCGTTCTGTCCTCCCTGTACGTAGGAACGACAATCCAAATTCCAATGGTGACTCGTGTTGTGGAGAAACTCCTCTGTGTCCACGAAATACAACCTTAATATGGGAGGGGGGACCTCAACGTCCAGTTGATGGTGCCGTACTTAATTGCCCATAAGGCCAGACGCTGATACAAAAAGTTGTCAATATACCTATTTCAATAAATTCCAGGAAGAGATCATCACAGCCCTTCTGTTTCCAGACTGTGCTGTGCCCCAACTTCCCAACCCAAATGCAGTGAGCCAGCTGCATGAGAGGCATTTTCCGTATGTCCTCCCTGGTACCCCTACCCAACGATCACCCCAAAGAAGATGTAGTGTCTGTAGAAAATGCGGATATAGGCGTGACATCCGCCATTGTCCCTCCTGTCCTGCCCAACCTGGTCTTTGCATCGGTGAATGTTTCGAACACTACCACACACTAGTGGAGTATTAGCATAGGGTACAGCACTGCACAGTCTAGGGCACACTTTCACAGGATCTCCAAAGATGCCATAGCATTTTGAGAGACCTGAACCTGGAACCGTTACAGTTACAAATCAAAGTGTAAAAAAAAAAGTTAAAAAAATATATGCAGTATATATTTAAAATAAAAAATCCAAAAAATAGGTGTTGTTTAATTGTTGTTCTTTCTCTATTCTCTCTCTATTGTTCTCTCTCTATTGTTCTGCTCTGTTTTACTGTATTTTATAACTGCAATGTTTTATTGTTACCATGTTTTATCATGTTTGCTTTTCAGGTATGTAATTCTTTTATACTTTACTGTTTACTGTGTTTTATTGTTAACCATTATTTTCTTTTCAGGTACCTCATTCAGCTGCAGCACTGATTTATTTATCTTGACAGCAACAGCGTTTGCTCTCACGATATGTAAATCAGCGACGCTAGCCCTGTAGGAGGTGACTTCACCACCACAGTTGAAAAAAAAAAGAGCATATATGCCGAAGCATGGGGGCAGGGGTGGAGGGGCAATTTGCCCCTAACATTAGGGGCGAATTTTGTTTCGGCATATATTTTTGTAGTTTGTAGATGCTATAACTTTTGCGCAAATCAATAAATATACGCTTATTGAATTTTTTTTTTACCCGAGACATGTGACTGAATGCATTTTGGCCTAAATGTATGCCTAAAATTGAGTTTATTGTATTTTTTTTATAACGAAAAGAAGAAAATATCTTTTTTTTTCAAAATTGTTGGTCTTTTTTCATTTATATCGCAAAAAATTAAAACTGTAGAGGTGAGCAAATACCACCAAAAGAAAGCTCTATTTGTGAGGAAAAAAGGATGCAAATTTCTATGGGTACAGCATTGCATGACCACGCAATTACCAGTTAAAACAGCGCAGTGCCAAATTGTAAAAAGTGCTCTGGTCAGGAAGGGGGGTAAAATCTTCGGGGGCTGAAGTGGTTAACTAGGTTTTATGTATATGTCTTAAAAAAGTAAATTTGATGATAAAAACACATCAATTTATGCATTAACTATTTTACATCAAGAAAGTATTAAAGAAATATAGGGCGATATTACATTTGATCGGTAAGCTTTACCAATGGTAGTTTAACCAATGGTTAAATTAAAAGCTCCATTAAAATACAACCCCAAACATTAAATATATTTTTGTTTTTCAGGTTACTTGTGACATATGTACATACTGGTTTCACCTTGTTTGCATCGAGAGCTCACAAAGGCCAAAAAATCCACAAAGTTCTCCATTCGTGGTGTTATCGTTGTCAGAAGAAAATTTAATTCATGTGTCAGTTGTTAAAATATTTTTTTTAGTAAATAGTTTAAATATATACTGTGTAATTTTAAAGTTATTTTTATTGTTCGAGCATTCGCTACTTCAATGACTTAGAGGTATTACTTTTACATATTTGTTCATTTCTTATTACTTGGTTAAAAATGTAATTTCAAATTGTCCAGTTGATATTGTTTCTATTAAAGCAGGAACATATGCTACCTTTTGTACCCATAAATTTAGGGAAAAATAATAATACAAAAATGCTGGTGTGCAGTTTTACATGTACCATGAACTATGGAAAATGTGGCAAACCTAATAGCATCACACATATGCCTGGGATAGATTTGAATACAGGTGTGCAATATAAAATTAAAGAGAAATAATATATAACATAAAAGATATATTTAATTACATCACACTTAAAGTGATTGTAAACCCTAGTTTTCGTTTATTTAATATAACAAACACGTCATAGTTACCTCCACTGTGCAGCTAGTTTTGCACAGAGTGGCCCCGATCATCCTCTTCTGTGGTCCCTCAGCGGTGCTGGTAGCTCCTCCCCGCATCAGATAACCCCCTGTAGGACAGTGATGGTGAACCTCAGCATTCCAGATGTTTTGGAACTACATTTCCCTTGATGCCCATGCACTCTGCAGTGTAGTTGAGCATCATGGGAAATGAAGTTCCAAAACATCGGTGGTGCCAAGGTTCGCCGTCACTGCCCTAGGAGAAGCGCTCTCCCTGGGGGGTTACCTTGTGGGTGCGCTTCCGACTCCAGCATTTGGCATCCATAGACACGAATGCCGAACTTGGCCCCGCCCCCTGGCACCCGCATCATTGGATTTGAGTGACAGCAGCGGGAGCCAATGTCTGCGCTGCTATCAATCTATCCAATCAAGAGCCGGGACCCTGTTCAGAGAGGGACAGCGCATCTCCGCATAGGGAAATACGAGACTCAGGTAAGTAAAATGGGGGGCTGGGGGGCCAGTAACTGCCAGGTGTTTTTTCACCCGAATGCATAGGATGAGAATGCACTGAACTATCGGGGGAGAAGAGCCTTGGTGAGAGAGGTAAAGAAGAACCCAAAGATCACTGTGGATGAGCCCCAGAGATGCAGTCGGGAGATGGGAGAAAGTTGTAGAAAGTCAACCATCACTGCAGCCCTCCACCAGTCGGGGCTTTATGGCAGAGTGGCCCGATGGAAGCCTCTCCTCAGTGCAAGACACATGAAAGAGTTTGCTAAAAACACCTGAAGGACTCCAAGATGGTGAGAAATAAGATTCTCTGGTCTAATGAGGCCAAGATAGAACTTTTTGGCCTTAATTCTAAGCGATATGTATGGAGAAAAACAGGCACTGCTCATCACCTGTCCAATACAGTTCCAACAGTGAAGCATGGTGGTGGCAGCATCATGCTGTGGGGGTGTTTTTCAGCTACAGGGAAGGGACAACTGGTTGCAATCGAGGGAAAGATGAATGCGGCCAAGTACAGGGATATCCTGGACGAAAACCTTCTCCAGAGTGCTCAGGACCTCAGACTGGGCCGAAGGTTTACCTTCCAACAAGACAATGACCCTAAGCACACAGCTAAAATAACGAAGGAGTGGCTTCACAACAACTCCGTGACTGTTCTTGAATGGCCCAGCCAGAGCCCTGACTTAAACCCAATTGAGCATCTCTGGAGAGACCTAAAAATGGCCGTCCACCAACGTTTACCATCCAACCTGACAGATCTGGAGAGGATCTGCAAGGAGGAATGGCAGAGGATCCCCAAATCCAGGTGTGAAAAACTTGTTGCATCTTTCCCAAAAAGACTCATGTCTGTATTAGATCAAAAGGGGCTTCTACTAAATACTGAGCAAAGGGTCTGAATACTTAGCACCATGTGATATTTCAGTTTTTCTTTTTTAATAAATCTGCAATAATGTCAACAATTCTGTGTTTTTCTGTTAATATGGGGCGCTGTGTGTACATTAATGAGGAAAAAAAATGAACTTAATGATTTTAGTAAATGGCTGCAATATAACAAAGAGCAAAAAATTTAAGGGGGTCCGAATACTTTCTGTCCCCACTGTATGTGTGATGTTATAGAAGTGACTTTAACCCTTGAAATGCCATGGAAGCTATATTGGGGGGGAGGGGGGGGATAATAGGCAACTTACTATCGGAATCTGTTTCCCCTGGACAGAAAGGATCTGGGGTAAGAATGAAGAGTGAGGATGGTTTATGCAAAGGGTAGAGCAGTCAGGGAAATCATATATAAGTGATTTTAACCTGTGAAGTCCCATGGAAGCTATATGGGGGGGATAACCAGATCTGACAGCAATAGGCAGCTTACTATCAGAATCAGTTTCCCCTGGACAGAAAGGGTCTGGTGAAAGAAGGAAGAGTGAGGATGGAGTAGTCAGGGAAATCATATAGAAGTGATTTTAACCCTTGAAATGTCATATACTGAGGGGGGGCAGATCTGCTGGCAATAGCTTGCTATCAGAGTCAGTTTCCCCTGGACTGAAAGGGTTCAGGGTGGTAAGAATGAAAAATGAGGTTGATTTATTCACAGAGTAGAGCAGTCAGGGAAACCATATGCAAGCCCGGAAACCTGTATAGTGCCATGGAAGCTATATTGGGGGGGGGCAGATCTGATAGCAATAGGCAGCCTACTATCGGAATCAGTTTCTTCTGGATAGAAGGGGTCTGGGGAAAAAAGGAAGAGTGAGGACTGTCAATACAGAGTGTAGAACTGTCAGGGAAACCATATACAAGTGAGCCACAGTGGGGGGGGGGGGGGGGTCGGGGGACCAGATCTGATAGCAATAGGCAGCTTGCTATCATCTGTTTCCACTAGACATAAAGGGTCCATGGGGAGAAGCAAGAGTGAGGATGGTGTATCTGAAGTGTGAAGCAGTCGAGGAAACCAATGACAAGTGATTTTAACATTTGAAATGCCAGAGCCAGGGGAGAGATGGAACAGTGGGTATGCTGTTGCCGAGTGTGTAGCAGCCAGGGAAAGAGAACAGAAGGCAGTTTAACTCTTGAACCGTGGAGCAATATTTTGACTGTCAAAATGTTTGTTTATGGGTACAAACCAGAATGCAAGCCCTATGTATCTGTGAGTTTCCCCTGCTTTCCTTGGCCAGAATGAGTCCAGTGAGTGCAAAAAGGGTGAGCACAGTTTAATTGGGATGGCCACTCAGGAAAGGGGGCTGGGGTCTGAAATAGTTTAAACCTTGAAAAGCTGGGGGAACCAAATCTGACAGCAGCAGTGTTACTGTGAGATACCTATGGTTTCCTATGGCTGCAGAGAGTCCAGGGAGAGTAAAAACTGTTTTTACATCCTTCAATGTCCCCAGTGTCTCCAGTGACTCCAATGATCCAAGTGTCTCCAGTATCCAGTGTCCCCTATGTCTCCAGTGACCCCGGTGTCTCCTGTGATCCCAATGTCTCCAGTGCCTAGTGATCCCAGTGACCTCAGTGTCCCCAGTGTGTCTAGTGTCTCCAATGATCCCAGTGAGCTCAGTGTCTCTGGTCCCCAGTGTGCTGATTGTCCCCATGTCTTCACTGGTTCCAATGTCCTTAGTGTCTCCAGTGCCTTCAGTGTCCCCAATGTCTCCAGTCCCCAGTGATCCCAGTAACCTCAGTGTCTCCAGTGTGTCTAGTGTCCCCAGGGTCTCCAATGATCCCAGTGTCTGCAGTGATCCCAGTGACCTCTGTCTCTCTGGTCCCCAGTGTGCCCATTGTCCCCAATGTCTCCACTGGTTCCAATGTCCCTAGTGTCTCCAGTAACTTCAGTATTCCCAGTGCCCCCTATGTCTCCAATGACCACAGTGTGCCCAGTGTACCTAGTGACCCAGTGTTTCCTGTGATCCCAATGTCTCTAGTCTCCAGTGTGCCCAGTGTCTCCATTGTCCCCAGTGTGTCCAGTGACCCCAGTGGCTCCAGTGATCCCAGTGTCTCCAAAAGTCCCCAATGTTTCCAGTGGCCCCAGTGTCTCCAGTGACCCCACTGTGTCTAGTGTCTTCGGTGACCTCAGTGTCTCCAATGTCCCCAGTGTGTCTAGTGTCCCTGGTGTTTTCAATGTCCCCAGTGGCCCTGGTGTTTTTAATGTCCCCAGTCACCCCAGTGTGTCTAGTGTCCCAGTAACCCAGCACTACTGCTCCTTCAAGTGACCTCACATCATCCCGTGACTCCGGCGCTCTCTGAGCCCCATCATGATAACTCTGTATGAACATCCCCCAACTTTGTTAGGACAATCATCACACTCACTATAGGAATTCCTTCTTTATGTCTATTCTGTTTATTCCCACAGCTTAATTCTTACTGCAATCACTCCCCCCTACTATATCCCATCACTAGTCCTGGACAGCTTGGCCCGCATGTGAATGTGGAGAGAATGATATATACTAGGGAGTGTAACAATGAAAGATGATGAGTGTGATCAATGCTATCAATCAGGATAAATGTAATATTAATAATCATATAAAATAATGGGCGGTGTAATAATAAATTGTAATAAATAATGATGAGAGTAATAATATATAATACAGTATTCGTATAGTGATGTATATAAATAACAGGAGGGGGTAATAATAAATTAGATAAAATAATAGACGGGGCAATAATAGACAATATAAACAAATAGAAGGGGTAATAATAAATCATATAAAATAATAAACTAAAATAAATAATTTTGATAAAATAATAGGAAGTGTAATAAATAATATAAAATAATAGGAGGGTTAATAATAAATAATATAAAATGATAGGAGGAGCAATAATAAGTAAGATAAAATAATAGGAGGGTTAATAATAAATAATATAAAATGATAGGAGGGGCAATAATAAGTTAGATAAAATAATAGGAGGGTTAATAATAAATTTGATAAAATAATAGGAGGGGTAATAATAAATAATGTAAAATAATATGAGAGTTAATAATAAATAATGTAAAATAATAGGAGGGGCAATAATAAATTAGATAAAATAATATATTATTTCGGCACAACACCGGGAAGGAAAACAAGCTGACAGGGGGAGGGGAGCTTTGAAGAAGAGGAGTGATTAATGGGTGCAGGGGAGATAAAGCAGAGTTGAAGTTGCTGGAACGGAGGAGTCAGGAATCCATACATTATGCGGTAACAGAAGAGAGAATGACAGTCACTCCTGTCAGGCAGGAGAAGTGGCAGAAGCTCCCAGCACGCCCTCCTCACTACAGATTAAGACACCGCCCAGGGCAGTCGCCCCTCCCGCCCACCCCTTGTACCGGTCCTGGTTGTGTATTCAGAGATGGTATTCTGCATACCTTGGGTGTATTGAGTGGTATTTGAGTTACTGTTGCCTTTCTATCATCTGGAACCAGTCTGCCCATTCTCCTCTGATCTCAACAAGGCATTTTCCTCCACTCAACTGCCGCTCACTGGATATTTTATCTTTTTCGGATTATTCTCTGTAAACCTGAGAGATGTTTGTGCGTGAAAATCCCAGTAGATCAGCAGCTTTTGAAACACTCAGACCGACCAGAAGACAGAAGAGGAGACCTGCCAGAGATTCTAAACTTTACCACTCTATCCAAAACTAGAAAAAATATTCCTGGCCTCTGTTGTACTTTAGTATGAGATTTAGTGCCCAAGATTTGTAATTTGGCCTTTGTCGGAACAGTTGGTGTGATATCACATTTCACCACTGGATGGCAGTACAGGAACATAAATTTTGTGCTTGGGAAGTTTTTTTTTTAGGTGTATCTTTGTAGGTACGTTTCATTATTGCAGGCATTTATATAGCACAGACAATTTACTCAGCACATTATGTGGTGTAATTTCACATCAGCCCGTCTTCAAGGAGCTTACAATGTAAGGTCCCTATATCACATGTACACACATACTGAGGCCAATTTTAGACAGGAGTCAATTAACGTACCAGCATGTCTTTGGGGTGTGGGAGGAAACCAGAATACCAGAACAAAGCCATGCAAGCACAGGAAGAACATGCAAACTCCATGCAGACGAAGGATGCGAACGAAGGGCCCCAGTGCCGCAAGGCATAAGTGCTTACCATTAAGATACTGTGCTGCCAATAAGTGTGTATTGTTTCAAGACAGAGAACATGTATACATCAATCATTACCTTAAAGCAGTGTTATTATTATTATTATTATACAGGATTTATATAGCGCCGACAGTTTACGCAGCGCTTTACAACATTAGGGCAGACAGTACAAGTACAATACAATTCAATACAGGAGGAATCAGAGGGCCCTGCTCGTTAGAGCTTACAATCTAGGATTAAATCCCTTTTGCATTTACGGAGATTTGGCAGGGGTAGATTGTAGACGAGTGGGTCTGCAATATAGTGGCTCATGGCTACAAGCTGCAATTTCAAGGCTTTGAATCCGTAAACAGAAATTGCTCTTTTAAACGCCCTTGATCATCTATCTCAAGGAGTAATCATTTCGGTTCCAGAGTACGAAAGATTTCACGATTTCTACTTGAACCTCTTCACAGTTCCAAAAGCCAAATGGCAGTATTCACCCCATTTTGGATCTCAAGAGACTCAACATGTTTCTGCGAGTACAGAAGTTCCGGTTGAAATTGGTATGGTCAGTGGTGGTCTGTCTCCAGCAGGGAGATTTCTGGGCATCAGTGGATATTAAAGATGCTTAGAAGGGTGGATATCCTTGTGGATGTTGAAGATGGAAAAAGGTTCTGACAAGGATTGGTCCCCAAAGAAGAGGTTGTTGCCAATCACTATCCTGGAGCTGAGGGTGATTCATCTTGTACTTCTGCATTAGTCAGTACAGCTGAAAGGTCTTCCTGCAAGGGTCTAGTCAGACAAAAGCACGTCAGTGCTATACATAAATAATCAAGGAGGCACCAGAAGTCTCAGTCTGCTCGGGAGGAAGTGGATCTCATTCTGTCTTGGGTAGAACTTTATGTTTCTACATCATCTGTCATTAATGGGTGGTAAATTGGCAGGCGGATTTCCTCAGCCTTCAACAACTGTCTCCAGGGGAATGGGCTCTATATCAGGAGGTGTTAGAGGAACTCTGTTTACGGTGGGGCAACCCGGATGTGAATCTTCTGAAGCCCAGGTTCAATGTGAAACTGAACAGGTTCATCTCTAGGACCAGGAATCCTCAAGTGTCTGCAGTGAATGCTATGGAGACACTGTGGGACCAGTTCTTCCTAATTTATGCCTTTCTGCAATGGCAGCTCCTACCCCACCTGCTTTGCACTCTTGCTTGGCCCAGGAGAATGTGGTTCTCTGACATTGTGAACATGCTGACAGATGGTCCTTGGATCTTTCTAAATCGACACAACCTTCTAGCGCAAGGTCCAATCTTCCATCCCTCTTTAAAGTCCCTGGCTTTAACAACAAGTCTTGAGAGACAGGAGAGTCTCTGATTCAGTCATTCCTACCCTTCTGAGGCTTGCAAGTATGTTGTGGGTCGCATCTTGGTCTTTATCCGATCTGGAGTGCATGTGAGATTGGCTTTGAGTGCGATCAACGCTCAGCTTTTGGCCTTGGCAATCTTTTTTTCAGAGGCCGATTCCTTCATATTCCTTGGTGCATGTCTTTGTTTAGGGTGTCATTCCTATTGTTTCACCAGTCAGAACTCTGTTGACTCCATGGGATCTCAGCTTGGTACTTTCAGTATTACAGAAATCTCTATTTGAACCCATCCAGGATCTTCCTTTAGACCTTCTAATGTGGAAGGTTGTTTATTCTGATTGCAATTCCTTTGCAAACCCATGGTATGTATGTGAGCTGCTCAGGCTGCTCACAGCCCACTGCTGTGAGTGCTGGCCAGAAAGGAGCCGGCCCACACTCCAGGCAATAACAGACGAGAGGCTAGATGTCCCGAAATCTGCAGCTCAAAACAAGACCTGTTGTGTGTGAACAATTGGCAGTCTCAGCCTGGACCCCTGCCAGGCCAGGTGACATCTAGCCTCTCATCTGCCATTACTATGCCTTATAGGGTTTAAAAATTGGCTGCCCTTCCCTGTAAGGAACCGTTCTTGGTCCTCCACCACAACAAGGTGATTTTTCGACCTAAGCCATCTTTCTTACCTAATGTGGTTTTGTCTTTCCACCTCAATTAGGGCATTGTGATGCCAATTTTTTGTTCTAACCCACAGATGTTGGGGGACAAGGCTCTTCACACTTTGGATGTGATTTATGCTATCAGGAGCTATCCGACGTCGACTGCTGTGATTCAGCGGTTAGAATCCTTTTTTGTGCTTCCTGAGGGACCAAATAGGGGTCATGCAGCTTCCAAGTTTACTTTTTCTTGATGGATTTGTCAGCTTATTTCTCATCTTATGGTTCAGAAGGAAATGTTTCAAATGTTTTCACTGATGGCTCATTTTACCAGGAGTCTCTGTTTCCTGAGCTATTTGTCTCAAGCTTCGGTGGCTCAAGTTTGTAAGGCCGCTACCTGGTATGCGGTATATACTTTGACCAAGTTTTACTAGGTGGATGTTAGAGCCATTGAGGATAATATATATTTGGTTGGCATCATGTATTGCAGACTGCTGCATGAGGTTCTACCCTGTTCTGGCTTAGTTGTTTGGGGCCTTTTGGCTTGTTGCCGTTTCGCACTTCCCTCACATTTATTGCTCAGGGACATCCCTTTTGTAAGGATTCTGAAGAAGTTGTATTTTGAGGTGGGGCAGCTCCCAGTTTGTAGTTCCCAAACAAAACCATGCAGGCAACAGCTAAACAGATGCAGAGAAGCATAGGAACAGGCACTATGGTCTGGGGCTTGTGGCTAGGAATGCTACGTATTGCTCAGGCAAAGACTGCTAGTTTAAACATTGCTGAAACAGTGGTCCTGGTAGACAGACTGGGCAGGAACTACCTTGGAAGCTGCTGTATTAAACAGTAGATGGGGTCGGGTTTCTCCTAAAACTATCAAACTTGGACACATGTCTGTTGTACAAAAGGTAACAGGAGAGCATAGCATGAAGAGCTCTACAACTACAAGTAACAACTTCCCTGCTGTTTGTGGGACTACAAGTAACAAGTCAACCTTTCATGTCTGAGGAATTAGTAACAGATCAGCCTTATATGTACGTAGAACTACAGGTTTGCAGCTGATCTGGGAGGACAACAGCAGATTGTTGTTCCTTTCCTCTGTCTGACTCCAGTTCACCAAAAGGAAATTTCCTTCATTGGATGTGGTTCAGGCTACCGGAGTCTATCTCTCTCAGTCACTGTTTCTTTCAGAAAGGCTGACTCATACTTTGTCATCCTAGAAGGACCCCCATAAAGGTCAAGATTACACCATCTCCAGGTAGCTCAGGCTGGCCTGACCATCATCCAAGCTTATTATCCCAAGGGTATTTGTTCCACCCCTTCCTGTTAAGGCAAACTCTTCTGCTTCTTGGGCCATTTGCAGGGCTGGACTGGGACAGAAATTTGGCCCTGGACTTCATCCAGACCAGCCCACTTTAATTTTGCAGACACGCACAAAAACAGAATATAAACTATACACAATTGTGCAAAAAAACATAAGTGAAAACATTTCACTATTGGGCATACGACAGAACATATAACTGTCCTCCAAGTTTTACAACATTTATTTTTCTGAATGAAAATGTGTTAAATGAAAATATACTCTAACTCCTCACTCACCTCTTTTATTATTTCACTTATTCTCTTCTGTATTTTTCTCTTCCTTCTCACATCACTGCGTGTAGTGGGAGGGCTAACGTCATGCAGGAACATTGCTACAACCTCATTGGCTGGAATTTCAGAAACCGGCATTGCTGCACAGCCATTGGCTGTCTTTAAGCAATACAGCGGCCCTGAGGCTGAGCTGGGTTGCACACTATGAAGTGAGGTGATGCAGTGCGGATGACAGGTCTCTACTGGCCGGCAAGGCACCAAACGAATCAAGCAAATCTATATATAACCCAGTCAGAAGCCGTAGGTCCGTTCGCTTGTCCGCAGCTGCTCATCCTCGTGATCCTGCTGATTCCTACATTGTCCTTTCCCCTCCCCAACGTGTGTCAACACAGGGATCACGTGTCTTCCTCAGGGGGAGCAATCCCCCTGAGGAAGACACGTGATCCCTGTGTCAACACGTGTTGGGGAGGGGATAGGATGGTGTAGGTTTCAGTAGCATCGTGAGGACGAGCAGCTGTGGACAAACGGACCTACAGCTTCTGACTAGGTTATATACAGATTCGCTTGATTAGTTTGGTGCGCTACGAACACCTAAAGTGTATGAGTACTTTTTTAAATAAATGTGGTTTTAAACAATAAAGCACCATGTGGCTTCTTTTTTTCATCGAGGATACACTCATAGAATGGCTCAGGAACCTGCAGAGTTTATTCATCACAGAGCCCAGGGGTGGTTCATCAGCGTTATTTGACCAAATTTAACTATGCGGTCACACGCTCTGAGGTGAGGATAATCCCAAGGGGGAGCACAAGAGTGTTGGCCAAATTGGGCCCAAAGTGTTAATAATTTGTGTGGCCACCATTATTTTCCAGCACTGCCTTAACCCTCTTGGGCATGGAGTTCACCAGAGCTTCACAGGTTGCCACTGGAGTCCTCTTCCACTCCTCCAAGATGACATCACTGAGCTGGTGGATGTTGGAGACCTTGCACTCCTCCACCTTCTGTTTGAGGAAGCCCCACAGATGCTCAATAGGGTTTTCGGCCACTAACGGGGGATAAAACCTCCCCGCTAGCGGCCGAATACCGTCGCTAAAACGATGGTAAAACGCCTTTAAAAATAGCGCCATTTTACCGCCGACGCCCCCACCGCCCCAGTGTGAAAGGGGCCTTACCCTCAGCTTCTTTAGCAAGGCAGTGGTCGTCTTGGAGATGTGTTTGGGGTTGTTATCTTGTTGGAATACTGCCCTGCGGCCCAGTCTCCGAAAGGAGGGGATCATGCTCTGCTTCAGTATGTCACAGTACATGTTGGCATTCATGGTCCCCGCAATGAACTTTAGCTCCCCAGTGCCAGCAGCACTCATGCAGCCCCAGAGCATGACACTCCCACCACCGTGCTTGACTGTAGGCAAGACACACCAAATACGTTTATCTTGGTCTCATCAGACCACAGGACATGGTTCCAGTAATCCATGCCCTTAGTCTTCTTGTCTTCAGCAAACTGTGGGCTTTCTTGTGCAGCATCTTTAGAAGAAACTTCCTTCTGGGACAATAGCCATGCAAACCAATTTGATGCAGTGTGCGGCATATGGTCTGAGCACTGACAGGCTGACCCCCCCATCCCTTCAACCTCTGCAGCAATGCTGGCAGCACTCATACGTCTATTTCCCAAAGACAACCTCTGGATATAACACTGAGCATGTGCACTCAACTTCTTTGGTCGACCATGGTGAGGCCTGCTCTGAGTGGAACCTGTCCTGTTAAACCGCTATATGGTCTTGGCCACCGTGCTGCAGCTCAGGTTCAGGGTCTTGGCAATCTTCTTATAGCCTAGGCCATCTTTATGTAGAGCAACAATTCTTTTTTTCAGATCCTCAGAGATTTCTTTGCCATGAGGTGCCATGTTGAACTTCCAGTGACCATTATGAGAGAGTGAGAGCGATAACACCAAATTTAACACACCTGCTCCCCATTCACACCTGAGACCTTGTAACACTAACGAGTCACCGGGGAGGGAAAATTACTAACTGGGCCAAATTTGGACATTTTAGGGCTCTACTCACTTTTGTTGCCAGCGGTTTAGACATTAATGGCTGTGTATTGAGTTATTTTGAGGGGACAGCAAATTTACACTGTTATACAAGCTGTACACTCACTACTTTACATTGTAGCAAAGTGTCATTTCTTCAGTGCCGGTTCACACAGGGGCGACTTGACCTAGCCGCCTGACAAGTCGCCTCCCGTTTTGTATTACGGAACCGTACTAATAGGAGCGACGCAAGTCACTCCGACTTAGAAAAATGTTCCTGTAGTATTTTTGGGGCGACTTCAGGCGACTTGCATTGACTTCTATACAGAAGTCGTTTTGCAAGTCGCCGCTGAAGTCGTGTGCAGGTCGCCTCGGTGAGTCGTGCCGCCCCTGTGTGAACCGACACTCAGTGTTGTCACATGAAAAGATATAATAAAATATTTACAAAAAATGTGAGGCCTGTACACACTTTTGTGAGGAACTGTACTTGATTGGTATATTATGAAACACTGGTAATGTTTTTTGGCACTGATGCAAAGGATGCACATTGATTGTTAACCTCCCTGACGGTATTCCTGAGTGTGGCTCGGGGTTAAATTTCAGCACCATTAGCGGTAACCCCGAGCCACACTCGGGATTACATCTCAGGATCCTGGTGTGGTATACTTACCTTGTCCCCAGGATCCTGCGATGTCCCCCAGCGCTGTCTGCGGGCTCCGTCCTCTGTCCGAAGCCTCTCTGTGCCGGGCTCCGTTCCCTGCGAGCGTTGCGATGCACGGGGGCGGAGCCTGGCGGCAAATTAGAAAAATGTAAAAATCATAACACATACAGTACTGTAACCTTACAGATTACAGTACTGTATGAAATCATTTCACTTCCCTTTTGTCCCCAGTGCTTTGTCCTATGCCCTGCATGCAGTTTTATATTATATATACTGTTCTTTCTGCCTGGAAACTTGAGATTGTCCATAGCAACCAAAAAGTGTCCCTTTACGTCAAAAGTGGCTTTAGACCAGCTAGAAAACAGCGATAGTAAATTAGATCACTTGCAGAATTGAGCGATAGTGAATCGTGGGGAAATGTATTTTATTATTGTTATATTATTATTTTTTTTTTATTTTTTTAATTTATTTTTTTTATATTATAATTTATGATTTTGTGTTTCAAACTTCATCATACCCGGGATATCTAATAGACTCTTGGTGGACAGATCGAAGTGTGTTATTGCTAAGAATTACAGACCTACAATATAAAACGCCAAATATCTATGCAAAATAATTGTACCGCTTTGAGACGCAAAAATCTGAAATAACCATACCGCCAGGGAGGTTAAGTATAGCGTGACACTTTGAATACAGTATATATTTAGCACACTTGGGACTGTGAACATACAATTATCTTATAATGAATTTCTCTGGTAGCTCACAAGATCCCCTTTACTCTAATTTAGAAAAAAAAACTTCTCCGGTTCTCCCCTGTGTTCAGTGGGGGCCGTTGGACAGAAAGCGGACTATTTCATCACTTTCGACTTTAGGCAGATTAATCCGCAGCAGCGCTCCCGGCCGGCGCCAGTGTACTGATATAGCACAGGCTGGCCTTCAACTGTGTAGTGCGCTGCTGCGGATTAATCCGCTCAAAGCTGAAAGTGATGAAATAGTCTGCTTTCTGTACCCCAGCCCCCACTGAACACAGGGGGCCCGGAGAAGTTATTTTTTATAAACAGCTGCACAGTGGGAGATTAGCTTATTGGTGGATAGGGTTTGGGAGTCCCCGCCCGCTCTACTTCCGCTGTCACTGAAACCAGCTCACTGAGCCATCGGCCCACCGGGAAACTCCCAGTAGTCCCGATGGCCAGTACATGCCTGGCTATTTGGCATCAAGCATCTGTTTTTCAATATTTTCAAGGCTTCCACTTCTATTCACATTTTCTCTAAGTTCTACCGGGTGGACATCGCAACCTCATCTGATGCCTTCTGTGGGTGTAAGGTGCTTTCAGGTAGCCCTTTGAGCTGCAGGTAGTCCACAGTTCTGTTGTTTCCCTAGGCCTATTGGTGATTGTTTGCTATGTTGCCCCCTGTTGCCAGTTTTGATGCAAATTCTCATTGGCAGATACATCTATATATACCGCAACGATTAAACATGATCCTCACACCCCAGATGATGTCCAATAGGACGAAACACATCTGGTGACGCTTGTGGAATCATCGCAATTGCCTACGTTTTAATGACAAGCTTGTTTTTATCAGATTTGCTGTAAGTGTAAACCCCCCTTTTTATTAATAAACCTATCATACAGAGTGACACTATGTGCAGTTATCTGTTTTTTCATGCATATCACCATGGATTACTACAACATGTAATGCGATTTATCGCACACTTTGGAGTTCGTTTCCTTGATGCTTGAAACACCTTGCTCAATATCTGGTGGAGTTCATTGTCCAAGGATCGTTCCTGTTGGGTGGTATCTATGAAACTGCCCGTTTGACCCACGTGCTGTATGGTACATGTGTCCATCAAGTCTGGTAAGCGTGCCAACCTTATCACTTTGATTTCACCTTTAAGATCCAAGTTGAACAGCACAAGAAGGACTTTCACATATTTATTTTATTTCTAAGATGGACTTTTGTTATTATCTTGCTAATTAATTTTTTCACTCCATATTATTCACTTTTGCCTTCCGGCATACTGGTTGTTTTGTTTTCGTAATTTCATATGAGTGCGTAAGATCAGTGTATGTTTTTTGTTTGTTCAAGATTTAGCGCCACACTATTGTTTTGTTATATTTCTGCACTATATGTCTAGCCATGTGTTGGCAGCTTACCCAGTCTCTATGCGCATTTTTTTCCTTTTTACCACACACTTCTCAATTGGACTGCTTTTGGGTGCCAGAAAGGTTCAAGCCTTCATGTGTCCTTCAATGGATAAGAAAAAAAAGGTTTTTGTGCTCCCCATAAAATCCCTTTTTGGAATCCACTGAGGGAAACCAGTCGCACCCCTCTGTGAATATGATCATGCTCTTGGCACTGCTTTGTGACATTTCTGAGGTATGCTTATAGTGGGAGGAGTCATCCTGGGCGAGTCTACAGTTTTTTGTTTGCCAGTGTCTGATCCTTCTGTAGGCGGCAGTATAACTCAAAGGATAAAGACTTCCTGTGTCCCTTAATGAACTACAAGAAATTGATTTTACAGTGAATGCAAAAATCCTATTATACTTTTCTATTTATAATAATTCCTGGTCAGTTTCATTTTAGGCTCCGTTCACACACTTGTGCGACTTTTTAACCAATTAAAGGACCGAGCCTCTTTCTGAGATGTGTTGTTTACAAGTTAAAAACAGGTTTTTTTTTGCTAGAAAATTACTTAGAATCCCCAAACTTTATACATTTTTTTTAACACCCTAGAGAATAAAATGGCAGTTGTTGCAATACTTTCTGTCACACCGTATTTGCGCAGCGGTCTTACAAGCGCACTTTTTTGGAAAAAATACACTTTTTTGAATAAAAAAAATGAGAAAAGTGTAAAGTTAGGCTAATATTTTTTTTATATTGTGAAAGATAATGTTCCACCGAGAAAATTGATACCCAACATGTCACGCTTCAAAATAGCGTCCGCTCGTGGAATGGCGACAAACTTTTACCCTTAAAAATCTCCATAGGCGATGTTTAAAAAATTCTACACGTGGCATGTTTTGAGTTATAGAGGAGGTCTAGGGCTAGAATTATTGCCCTCGCTCTACCGATCGCGCCGATACTTCACATGTGTGGTTTGAAAACCGTTTTTATATGCAGGCGCTACACACGTATGCGTTCGCTTCTGCATGCAAGCTCGGCGGGACGGAGCGCGTTTAAAAATCTCTTTTTTTCCTTATTTCTTTTACTTTTTTCTTTTTTTTTTTTTTTTTCACACTTCTTTTTTTTAAAAAAATGTGTCACTTTTTTATTCCTATTTTATTCCTAATGTAAACATCCCGTAATAGAAAAAAAGCATGACAAGACCTCTTAAATATGAGATCTGGGGTCAAAAAGACCTCAGATCTCATATTTACACTAAAATGCAAAAAAAAAAAAAATGGTCTATGCTAAGTGCTATGGGCGTAAATGACGTTTTGATGTTGTTTCCGCCTTACAATGGTATGGAGACGGGTGGCAGCCATCTTCCCCTCACTCGTCTCCATGCCTAGCAGGAAGAAGGATCCGATCACCTCCACCGCTGCCGACGGCTCTGGTAATTCGGCAGAGGGCACCAGAGCACGGCGGGAGGGGGGGTCCTCCGCCGCAGAGACCACTATTATTGGAAACCGGACCGCAGGCCGAAGAAGACGACACCAGGGTTATGGCAGCTAGCTGCTACCATAACAAAGATATCCCTCTTCAAAGTTAGGACGTTTATCGGCGTGCGGCGGTCCGGAAGTGGTTAATGATACTTTGGACACATAAAGTCTCATGACAATTCGCAGCCCATGAATTTCAATTAAAGCTGTTCAAATCTATGTGACTAAAAGTCGCAGCGACTTTAAAAAGGTTCCTGCAATACTTTGATGTGACTTGAGTCCCATAGACTGCAATGAAAACTCCCAAAGTCGCATCTTAATGTTATCAATGTGCCATTTGTGCAACAGTCAAAGTCGCATTCATCCAAAGTTGCATCAAAATCGCACAACTTTGGAGTTGTTCAAGTGTGAATGGAGCCTAAAATTTTGAAAGTTTGTGTATTTACAAGCTGATGTTTTTCTATCTTTTTTTTTTAAATTGATTCAGGGTGGGGTTAGGGTGGGTATCAGTTTTTGCCTTCTAAACTTGCACAGGTCTTAGGCCCCGTTCACACCTGAGCGTACCAGAATCGCAGAATCATCGCTTTATTCTGCCTGCGAATCCAGAATCGTTGCAAACTGCGGGACGTGTTTGCAGTGCCATTATTTCTTAATGGCACCCCAAACACAATTCGGTTTTGTTGTGCGACAACATGCAGAAAAATCGCTGCAAAAACCGCAAATGCCAAACGCACCTGGCTCAGTGCCAAAATTTGGTACCTGAGCTTCTTTGGCTCTTTTTTGGAGCAGAGGGAGGCCCATTCAAAATTAATGGTGCCGCTCCAAAAACGCACCAAAAAATTGCACAAAAAAACCCTGAAGCGGCAACGCCGTTTAGGTGTGAACGGGGTCTAAACCTATCTGCCCCAACCACTATCCGGCCCCCACTCCCTGTGACAGGATTTGTGCCTGACAATTAGTAATGAAAGCCTCTTGAACCCCTCCCTAGGGAAAGAGAGCCTTGACTGATGGGGGCATGGCTAGGTGCATGACCAGGGGAATGATTGGTTGGGACATTAGGAATGGGATGGGCCTGAGCTCAGGAAATCGTGTGCCCTCCTCCCTCCTCCATGCTGCATGGATCAGCCAGGATGTCACAGCCAGTGTCTCTCCCTTAGGGTGACCACATTTCCAAACTGCCATTCAGGGACAATTTTGACAAGGACCAGGGGGGGGGGGGGGTTGTGTTGAATGTAGTTTTGGGGTTGGCGGGATTTGGGCAACGAGTGATTTGTCGGGTGAATGGCTGGTTTTAGCACTTATATCATCACTTATACCATCCCAACACCATGCTTGAAATGTATTTCTATTATCACATTGTAATAAAAGACTCCCCCCCCTTAGTACAGACCCCCCCTCCCTCAGAACGGACCCCCCCTCTATTAACCATAGACCCCCTCCCTCAGTCCGGCCCCCCCTCCACTATGTATAAGCCCCCTCCCTCAATACGGACCCCCCCCCACTAACTATAGGCCCCCTCCCTCAGTACAGACCCCCCACTAACTATAGACCCCCTCCCTCAGTACGGACCCCCCTCAGCACTAAGTATAGGCCCCTCCCTCAGTACAAACCCTCCCACTAAGTATAGATCCCCTCCCTCAGTACGTACCCCCCTCCACTAACTATAGACCTCCTCCCTCAGTACGGACCCCCCTCTCCACTAAGTATAGGCCCCCTCCCTCAGTACGGACCCCCCCACAAACTATAGACCCCCTCCCTCAGTACGGACCCCCCTCCACTAACTATAGACCCCCTCCCTCAGTACGGACCCCCCTCCACAAATTATAGGCCCCCTCTCCACTAAGTATAGGCCCCCTCCCTCAGTACGGACCCCCCAACTAACTATAGGCCCCTCTCCCTCAGTATGGACCCCCCACTAACTATAGACCCCCTCCTTTAGTACAAACCCCCCTCTCCACAAAGTATATACCCCCTCAGTAAAGACCCCCCTCCATCAAGTATAGATCCCCCCCTCAGTACAAACTTCCCCCCTCAGTATAAACCCCCCCACTAAATACAGACCCCTTCTCCATCAGTATAGACCCCCCTGACTAAGTATAGACCCCCTAAGTACAGACCCCCCACAGTACAGCCCCCCCTTCCACTTGTGCTAGTGGAGAGGTGGGTGTCAGAAACGTGCTGGGGGGAACTTTTTACCCTTTTCCTGATCACTGTCCTTCTTCTGTCCATCTACATATACATAATATAAGCTTAGAACAGACCTCAGATCAGCGCCAGGAATGTATAGCGGTGTCCCTCTTCCCTCTCCGTGTACTTGTAAATAGCCGAGGAGGGGGAGGCGGCTTCGGTCTGCTCTGCAGTACAAGGCAGGGAGACATCCAGCAGAGCTGTGGAGATGGTAACAGTGCCAGTGGATTCGCGTTTTTGGGTCTGCCCGCTGACAGGCTCGCATGGTGGAGAGCGTTAGGTGCGGAGGAGGAGAAAGTTAACTTTTCCTCCGCTTTGCATGCTGGGCAGAGTCGCACTGTGAGGTCACTGGTTGCTAGCTGCCAGGCGGCTATAGCAACCAGTGACCAGAGTCTCAGGTGGAGCTGGAGGCAGAGCGAGCATCAGCGCTATGGCGGGGTTTGCTCGCTCTGTCAATTCCATTCCGGGACACTGTATTGTCCCGGAATGGAAGGTGCCTGGGACCCGGGACAGACCTGCCAATTGCGGGAATGTCCCGGGCAATCCGGGACACGTGGGCACCCTACTCTCCCTGCGCCCAGCTGGGCCGGAGATTCAAACATGGCTCCAGTCCACACAGCCTTTGCAATGTCTCCTGTGAAGCCACATCCCCCTGCACCTGGCTGGGTGGGGGATGGCAGAGCTGCACAGGTTGCTCACCCCCTGCCGCTGACCCTGGCCTTCCTGTATCCCCTGCACCCAGCTGAGTGGGGGATGGCAGGGCAGCACACGGCGCTCACCCCCTGCCACTGACCCCTACCATCCTGCATCCCCCTGCACCCCGCCAGGTGGGGGATGGCTGCGCTGCTCAGGCCTTCTCACCCCCTGTTTCTATGCACTGCAACTGAGCTGTGGTGCATAAAAATGAATGAAATGTATTGTATTTGCATAAAGAACTATTTACTATCATCTTTGGGTCAAGAAAGACTGAACAGTTTAGCTTTACTTGCCATTGAGTCAGAACTTTTAAATACTTTGTCCTACGAAGATATTATCGATGAGTTTGCCAAAAGAAAAGTTGGAACTAAAAAATTGTAGGGAGTTTCTTACTGCTATAATCTTTAGACACTGAAATATTTTGTTTCAGAATTTAATTTTTGTCCGAAAAATACATTTATTTAGTTACTCCCGAAATTCATTTTTATTTATTTAGTTTTTCGTTAAAAATTGCATTTGTCTGAAAATCCAAATTAATTAAAGTGGGGTTCCACCCAAAAAAACAAACATATCTAAAAAATTCTAAAAAAAAAACCAAAAAAACATTTGGATATATATTTTTTTTTTACTTACCTCTAAATGCCTGTTGCTAGGTGGTCCCTCGTAGTCTGCCCCTTCCTCTGCCTGGGCTGGTGACATCACTTCCCCCTGGCACAGGAAGGGCTCGGCTCTTCTCCCTCCCTCCTGTCAATCATCTGGGACCCATTACAGGTCCCAGGTGATTGAGCGGCCAATCACGGGGCGCGGCGCCGCTCGCGCATGCGCAGTGGGTGCCAGGCTGTGAAGCCACAGCCCGGCGCCCACAGTTGAAATGCCGGCGCCGACGAGCGGAGGGGGGGGGGACGAGCGGGGCTTCGATCCCCCGCATCGCTGGACCCTGGGACAGGTAAGTGTCCAATTAAAAGTCAGCAGCTGCAGTATTTGTAGCTGCTGACTTTTAATTTTTTTTATTTTTTATGGCCCCCCTGGGTGGAACTCCTCTTTAAGGTTGAATCTGTCAATGAAGGCTTATGGTGTCTGTCGAATGTTCAAAGAAGATTCGACGGAGCAGCTAAACTGTACATAGTTTAGCTGCTCCGTCGAACCTTCTTAGAACTTTCGACAGGCACCATAAGCCAAAGATTTGAAGTTTGTATGTTTTTTGCTGCTTTGTCAAATCTTCGTTGTTCGTGTTGAATGTTTATAGTTCAAACAGAAAATGGACTGGTGATAGTGATCACTGATCAGACAGGTAACAAGATAGGGTACATAGAATCTATATAGAACCTCAATCTATAATATGGAATCTATAATAATAACCCCCCCCCCCCCCTCACAACATGGGCAGCCTCTGAGGCTATCACAACACCAGCAACACTAGTATCACTATCAAGTTCACAACACTAACACAATAGCAGCAAATTATTATGAAAAAGTTTACTGTAGCTTGCTTCACTATTGTTCTGCTGCTGTGCTTATGCTTAATTGCTAAATAATTCAGGTTCTCTGACAAACAGACCAGCTAAGATTGACTGTCTTCTGAAATGATTCAGTGTGTGTGTCTCTCTGCTCGCAAATAGTAAATGAAAGTAAGTTGGCTGTACGTGTGTACATAGTTATAGCTATTTTACTGCCCCTCCTCTTTGGTTACAAACAGCCAATAACATTCATCATTATCATTATTTTTATTTTACTTCCCCCACCCAATTCCAGCAGCGATCTTTTCTCTCTATGTCAAATCTTTTCTCTCTATGTCGAATCTTTTCTCTCTATGTCGAATCTTTTCTCTCTATGTCGAATCTTTTCTCTTTATGTCGAATCTTTTCTCTCTATGTCGAATCTTTTCTCTCTATGTCAAATCTTTTCTCTCTATGTCGAATCTTTTCTCTCTATGTCGAATCTTTTCTCTTTATGTCGAATCTTTTCTCTCTATGTCAAATCTTTTCTCTCTATGTCAAATCTTTTCTCTCTATGTCGAATCTTTTCTCTCTATGTCGAATCTTTTCTCTCTATGTCGAATCTTTTCTTTTTATGTCGAATCTTTTCTCTCTATGTCGAATCTTTTCTCTCTATGTCGAATCTTTTCTCATTATGTCGAATCTTTTCTCTTTATGTCAAATCTTTTCTCTATGTCGAATCTTTTCTCTCTATGTCGAATCTTTTCTCTCTATGTCGAATCTTTTCTCTCTATGTCGAATCTTTTCTTTTTATGTCGAATCTTTTCTCTCTATGTCGAATCTTTTCTCTCTATGTCGAATCTTTTCTCATTATGTCGAATCTTTTCTCTTTATGTCAAATCTTTTCTCTATGTCGAATCTTTTCTCTCTATGTCGAATCTTTTCTCTTTATGTCGAATCTTTTCTCTCTATGTCGAATCTTTTCTCTCTATGTCGAATCTTTTCTCTCTATGTCGAATCTTTTCTCATTATGTGGAATCTTTTCTCTTTATGTCAAATCTTTTCTCTATGTCGAATCTTTTCTCTCTATGTCGAATCTTTTCTCTCTATGTCGAATCTTTTCTCTCTATGTCGAATCTTTTCTCATTATGTCGAATCTTTTCTCTTTATGTCAAATCTTTTCTCTATGTCGAATCTTTTCTCTCTATGTCGAATCTTTTCTCTCTATGTCGAATCTTTTCTCTCTATGTCGAATCTTTTCTCTTTATGTCGAATCTTTTCTCTTTATGTCGAATCTTTTCTCTTTATGTCGAATCTTTTCTCTTTATGTCAAATCTTTTCTCTCTATGTCGAATCTTTTCTCTCTATGTCGAATCTTTTCTCTCTATGTCGAATCTTTTCTTTTTATGTCGAATCTTTTCTCTCTATGTCGAATCTTTTCTCTCTATGTCGAATCTTTTCTCATTATGTCGAATCTTTTCTCTTTATGTCAAATCTTTTCTCTATGTCGAATCTTTTCTCTCTATGTCGAATCTTTTCTCTCTATGTCGAATCTTTTCTTTCTATGTCGAATCTTTTCTCTCTATGTCGAATCTTTTCTCTCTATGTCGAATCTTTTCTCTCTATGTCGAATCTTTTCTCTCTATGTCGAATCTTTTCTCTTTATGTCGAATCTTTTCTCTTTATGTCGAATCTTTTCTCTTTATGTCAAATCTTTTCTCTTTATGTCAAATCTTTTCTCTCTATGTCGAATCTTTTCTCTCTATGTCGAATCTTTTCTCTCTATGTCGAATCTTTTCTTTTTATGTCGAATCTTTTCTCTCTATGTCGAATCTTTTCTCTCTATGTCGAATCTTTTCTCATTATGTCGAATCTTTTCTCTTTATGTCAAATCTTTTCTCTATGTCGAATCTTTTCTCTCTATGTCGAATCTTTTCTCTCTATGTCGAATCTTTTCTTTCTATGTCGAATCTTTTCTCTCTATGTCGAATCTTTTCTCTCTATGTCGAATCTTTTCTCTCTATGTCGAATCTTTTCTCTCTATGTCGAATCTTTTCTCATTATGTCGAATCTTTTCTCTTTATGTCAAATCTTTTCTCTATGTCGAATCTTTTCTCTCTATGTCGAATCTTTTCTCTCTATGTCGAATCTTTTCTCTCTATGTCGAATCTTTTCTCTTTATGTCGAATCTTTTCTCTCTATGTCGAATCTTTTCTCTCTATGTCGAATCTTTTCTCTCTATGTCGAATCTTTTCTCTCTATGTCGAATCTTTTCTCTCTATGTCGAATCTTTTCTCTCTATGTCGAATCTTTTCTCTCTATGTCGAATCTTTTCTCTCTATGTCGAATCTTTTCTCTCTATGTCGAATCTTTTCTCTTTATGTCGAATCTTTTCTCTTTATGTCGAATCTTTTCTCTTTATGTCGAATCTTTTCTCTTTATGTCAAATCTTTTCTCTTTATGTCGAATCTTTTCTCTCTATGTCGAATCTTTACTCTCTATGTTGAATCTTTTCTCTCTATGTCGAATCTTTTCACTTTATGTCGAATCTTTTCTCTCTATGTCGAATCTTTTCTCTCTATGTCGAATCTTTTCTCTCTATGTCGAATCTTTTCTCTCTATGTCGAATAATCTTGGACTAATAGAGCTAAGGTTAGGCACATTCAACCACAGGTTCAATAGACACAGATTGTTATTGTCAGCGTCATGTCGAATCTCCTATCTATATCGAACTGTTGTCGCAACAAAAACAAAAATAAAGCATTTGTTTATGTCGGATCTTTCGTTTTTCGGACTCTGCACTTTCGTTATCGTTTGTTAAAACGATAACGAAAATACCTGAAATTCGGAGGAAAATGCATTCAGACGAAAACGAATGCACATGTCTAATAATCTTTAAAAGGCATTTTCTGCATTACAGAGTATTTTCAGTCTGTACAATTAAAGCCAGTTATTTTCAGTGTTCTCGTGTGTGGAGATATGTTTTTAATTGATCTATTGTAGCAGTCATCGATAAAGGATGAGAATGGTGGGGTGTGTGGGGGGGGGGGGGCGGCATTGCAGGGCCCGGCCTTGGGGCGGCAAAGGGAGTAAATCTGGGCCTGGGTACATGACAAGGGGAACGATTGGTTGGGACATGTGGGATGGGATGGGCCTAAGCTAAGGAAATCGTGTGCCCCACGCAATTCTGGGTCTTGAATTTGAGGGAGGCACCGGAGGATGAGAGTAGCAAAGGAGACCAGGCAATCTGTTACCCTTATGTATAATTGATTTGTTTTATACTTTCTTTTCTTTTTTTTTTTTTATTATTATATGCAGTCGCCTTCAAGTTGATCTTAACACACGTAAATCGTTTTTCCCATCCTGTGTAATTGTGTAATAATGCCTTGATATCTGCAAGTGGGAAAATGACACATTTCGCAGAAACCTAACTGCCCCCTCATCACCTCTTAAATAAGTTGTTTCAATAACACTGCAAGCCCTGAGATCAGAGAGACTGACATCCTGGCTCTCTCTGTGTGTCTTCTCTACAGTGCCAATGATTAAAAAGTCATCAAATGTTAAATGCTTGTTTATGTAAGATGGTGTTCCAGCAGAAATTTACTCATCGCAGTTTGATAACAATTTATGTTCTTTAACAAAAGGAACATATATTCCACATTAATAATTATGCTACCAAAATGAATGTGTGCTGTAAATTGCCTCCAGCATTGCTCCTGCTTCTTCTTGCTGGAGGCTGCCATTCTGTTGAAGCCCAGAGCAGTCACTTCTTTATTGGTAACTCATCTTTCGTAGAGAAAAAAAATAGCAAATAAAGAAAAAATAATATAGTGTGCACAATTGCGACATAAGTCATATTGTACTTGAATGTTATTAAAAATTACCGTATCTATCGGTGTATAACACGCACACAGTCGTATAACACGCACATTCATTTTAAGAGCGAAGTTTCAGGAAAAAGCCAGCAATGCAGCAGCCTCGCCATTGCCATCAATGCAGCAGCCTTGCCATTGCCATCAATGCAGCAGCCTCGCCATTGCCATCAATTCAGCAGCCTCGCCTTTGCCATCAATGCAGCAGCCTCACCATTGCCAACAATAAAGCAGCCTCACCATTGCCATCAATGCAGCAGCCTCACCATTGCCTTCAATGCAGCAGCCTCACTATTGCCATCAATGCAGCAGCCTTACCATTGCCAACAATGCAGTCTGATCGATGCCCATCTGCAGCCTAGAGGGGACGGCGAGGGGGGCTGGATGAGCGTCGACAGATTACATACAGTGAGAACAGGGGCGTAACTACCACCATAGCGACCCATGCGGGCGCTATGGGGCCCACAGCCGAGTGGGGCCCAGTGAGGATGAGAGCACCGCCGGCACAGTCTCCCAGCCAGGGGAAGAGAGAGGAGAGAAAGAGGCGAGCTGTCCGTATCAGCAGAGAGCTGAATTGCCCGATGTAAGACCTTTCATTAGAACTTCCAGTGTTCCCGGGGCTCACGTCACTTAGCTCCACCTCTTGGCCCGGCGCCTTTGATAGACAGAACACCGATCCAATGCAGGACATGTGACGTCATCAAAGGCGTCGGGCCAAGAGGTGGGGCTATGTGACGACGAGCCCTGGGAAGACGGGAAATTCAAATTAAAGCTATTACAGCGGGCAATCCCGCTCTCTGCTGATCCGGGTGGCTTGCCTCTTCCTCTGCATAGGTGAGGCTGTATGGGGCACAGGCAGACCAGGCTGTATGGGGAACAGGTCACGCTGTATGGGGCACAGGTCACGCTGTATGGGGCACAGGCAGACCAGGCTGCATTGGGCACAGGTCACGCTGCATTGGGCACAGGTCACGCTGCATTGGGCACAGGTCACGCTGCATTGGGCACAGGTCACGCTGAATTGGGCACAGGTCACGCTGCATTGGGCACAGGTCACGCTGCATTGGGCACAGGTCACGCTGCATTGGGCACAAGTCATGCTGTATGGGGCACAGGTCACGCTGAATTGTGCACAGGTCACGCTGTATGTGGCACAGCTCACGCTGCATTGACACTAGGGCAGCTGTGGGGGGGGGGCTGTTTGCAGGGGGGCCCCATACAACATTTTGCTATGGGGCCCTGCTATTTCTAGTTACGCCCCTGAGTGAGAATCTCCTATGATAGACAGAACAGTGGTCCAATGGTGGCCCAGGAGACGGGACTTCCTATTACAGAGGCCGCCAAGTAAACAGGAGATTCTCACTGTATGTAATCTGACAGCGCTCATCCTGCCCCCCTTCCTGTCCCCTCCGAGGCAGCTAAAATTGAAGAATTGGCGTATAACACTCACACGTTACTTGCACCCGATTTTCATTGTGAAAAAGTGAGTGTTATACGCCAATAAATACAGTACTTCTCCTTTTCAATCCTGCAGCCACTGTAAATTTCTATATATGCAATGCAATATGGCTACATGGAGTTGTTCTGTGCACAGAGTGTGTACTGACCACTCCCCAGAAACATCATTTCCTGTTTGTGTGATTGGCTCCCCAATTTTCCCAGAAGTCTGCCTCAGATGCAGGCCCAGTAGATTTCCTCATTAGAGCCCTGCAGCTGCCACAGATGACAGATAATGAAACCACTCCCATTAGACCCACTCATCACAGAGGCACAGAGGAACACACATGGATTTCTTCAGAACAACAAAAGGTAGGAATCTGCAAAGAAGGTTGTTATAATCCTTGCACCTTCCTAGTGCCGTGACCCCTTGATAAAATTTCCCAAGTTGTGGGAACCCCTAACAGTAAAATTATTTTCGCAGCGTGGGTTGTCAGCACCCAAGGCAAGACAAGTAATTTGCGCCCCAAACCCACGGACATTTAGCACTCCCCAAGTCCCTTCCACTTGTACAGTATTAAAACCTCTTTTGGTATATTTTAGGATGTAACACTCTTTCTCTTTGTTCTCCTTTCTTTCCCTTTAACTCTCTCTATCCTAATTTCTTGTTTTTCTTCCCCATCCCGCTCTCTAGCCAACTTGCTTGTTCTTTCTCTTATTCTTTCTCTCCCTTTTACTTTGTTCCTCCCCCTCTTTTCCTCTCCCTTCCATGTATTCTCTATTTTTATTCCTTCTCTTACTTCTTGATGGGGGGGGGGGGGGGATGGGATGAGTGGCAATTCTGGGGGGAGTTCTGATCAGCCAACTTAGGTGCTCTTGATCAAGGTCATCTGCTGATCTGAGAAAAAGAAAACCCCTGCCCATTGGCTGGGACACCCACACACCCATAACCTGACCTTGGACTGCCCTTCTCGTATCTAGTACCACCAAGTATCCGGCCACCTAGTGGTAGAATAGAAAAGTGCAACAAGGCCAAGCTTAGGGAGAAATCAATAGATCTCTAGGAATCAACCAAGATAACCACTCTTGGCAAGTAAATTTGTGAGGAGCTCCCTGATTAAACTCCAGGGCGCTACAATACAATAACCATAATGTGAAAGAACACTCATGTAAATATGTGAAAGCAACATCAAATACTATTTTAAAGATAATCTTGTTTTGCCCATACCCCCCCCCCCCTTTGCCCCCTACCTACCTTTAAGCACCTCCCTTGGTAGCCCCCATGGCCACCTTCCAGTACCGCCCCTTTTAGAGAATACAGAACCAAGTACAGTGGTACCTCGGATTGCGAGTAACATGGTTAACGAGATCCCCCCAGAACAATAGACCCCTCCCTCAACAGTAGATCCCCTCAGCAACAATGGACCCCTCCCTCAACAGTAGATTCCCCTATCAACAATAGACCCCCTCCAGAAAAAATATATCTCCTAAATGCCAATATCAATAGACCCTTCTGCAGCCAGCAACAATAGACCCCACCTCCTTTAACAGTAGACCCCCAGTAACAATGGACCCCTTCCTCAACAGTAGATCCCCCCAGCAACAATAGACCCCTCCCTTAACAGTAGATCCCCCCAGCAACACAAGACCCCTCCCTCAACAGTAGATCCCCCCAGCAACAATAGGCTCCCTCCCTCAACAGTAGATCCCCAGCAACAATAGATCCTTCACCAGCAACAACAGACCCTCCCAACTATAAACTCCTTCCAGTGACAATGGATCCCCCAGCTGTCAGCCTCAATAGATTCTCCAGCATATCCCAGCACCCCTTGCCATTACATACATGCAGTGCTAAACGTGTCAGCACTGTGTTCCTGCTGAAAAAAAGCCCTGCCTATAACTTTGAACAAATCGAATGATTTGGCTACTTGAACTGGGTGTTTTTTTTTTCTCAGCAAGCAAATACCTAAATCCAAAAAGTTGTGTAATTTGAGCACATTACATGTATATAAGGGAAGGTAAGTTCTACATTAGGTGGGGATGAATTGCCGTCATAAGTGCCATACTAAATAGTGGAAATGTACATCTGCCTGTAGTTCCCCTTTAACTGCATAGCACCTAATTAAAATTATGAATAAATTCCGGCCATCACCATGAAATGCCTGCCGGAGGACACCAGACAATTGTTAATTAAAGCCAAACTTGTTTTTTGCTGCATAATTTCTCCGAAAACGGAGATTCATCAAATGAAGCGAGCGTCGCAGGTTACCATTGCAGAGTAAATTGCTTATTATGCAGGATCTCCACAGATAATCGTTATGAATAAAAAGATACGTGTGTTTAGCTATTTAAATTGCTGCCTTCCTCTGAATAAAAATAAAAGCTGTTTATTGTGCCACACATACACATTTTGTTAGGACTATAAAAGGTGTATTCAGCAAGGTATGCTCCGCTTACAACATCACATCCTGTGATCGCTCGGCTACAAAATCATTTACAATTCTAGAGCTAAAAAAATTACATATAATAACCTCTTTTATTTTTGTGTTTGTATATCATTTTAAAGTGGAGTTCCACCCACTTTTACAACTCTTCAGTATCCCTCACTAAACTGCGCGCTGTAAACGAATTGGATATTTTTTTTTTTTTGTTCTCAGCACTTACTGTATATCTGCTGTATTCATTTTTCACTTCCTCCTCCCTGGCCGTGGCCCATTGCATCATTTCCTGTTTGCAATGCCTTCTGGGAAGGGGCGGCAACTTCCTCTGACACTGTCGTTGCTATGGAAACCTGACCTGAAACCTATTACACTGTTTGTGCTGCACTGAGCATGTGCGAGATCTGCAAGGATGAGATCCAGGAAGAAATACAGTCTGGCTTCAGATGCCCACACTTAAGATGGCCATGGCCTGCTGTAAGTTTATAAAACTACTGCTATAAACTAACAAAACAGACCTTAGTTTGCAGACTAACTTTACTAGAATACATTAAGCTTGTGTATCATAGGGGTATTTTTATTTAAAAAGTATAATTTCGGCCGGAACACCACTTTAATATATATATAAATTGGGGGGACACCATCTTCTTAAAGTGTCACTAAACTCGCATCATAAAAACTATCAGGAAATGGTGTATTACACGCAGGGGTGGACTGACCATTCGGGCTCTCGGGCACTGCCCGAGGGCCCCATGCGACTAAGGGGCCCCATCAGGCTTGCCAGCCTCAATAAAACCAGGGACAGTATGTTTTTTTTTTAAATCCCAAGATTATAGCTGCCCCGCCTCTCCAGTACCTTTTCAGTGTGTGTATGTGTATTCTGTGTGTGTATATTGTGTATGTATACTGTATGTGTGTGTGTATACTGTGTGGCCCCATAATCTATTGCCTGGTGACCCCATAATCTCCTATTGCCTGGGGGCCCCATAATCTCCTATTTCCCGGGGGCCCCATAATCTTCTCCTATTGCCTGGGGGCCCCACAATCTCCTATTGCCCGGGGGCCCCATGAGTTGTTAGTCCGCCCCTGATTACTTACTGTTCATACTCACTGTCACTATGAGATTCTTCAAAAAAACTCTTTGATTCTGCTGCTCTCTATCTCCCCCTTCTGTCCATGTCTCCAATTCAGCCAGGGATTTTGCAGAGCAGTGTTGGCAGCATGGGCGTCCGCAGAACTTTTTTCAGGGGGGGCATCATTTTAGGGTCACCCATACACTGCCCCTTTTCAACAATGTCATTATCACATTATCATGGTCAGCAGGACAGGACTTAGGGTGGTGGGGGCCCCCTGGGCTTGAGTCACTTTCGGGCCCTACCCTTCTATAGATATGCACAGCTCTATAAAACAGAAATAGAAAAGGACAAGGTGCGTCAGGCTCAGTGCAGTATTAAAGAACTTCTGTTTAATTGGACAAGATAAAACAGCCAAATGGCTACTCACAAAAGTAGATAATATATAAGCGTATAAGTGGGGGATACTGTACTGGTATTTGTCCTGGGTCCACGATTAATAAAAGCAATAAAAATGGATAAAATGGTAATTACCGTATTTATCGGCGTATAACACGCACCCCAAGTTTAGGAGGGAATTTTAAGGAAAAAAACTTTTAAGAGGGAAGTTTAAGGAAAAAAAACTTACATTTAAATGCCCATCAATGCAGCCTTATCAGTATCCATCTGCAGCCTTATTAGTGTCCATCTGCAGCCTTGTCAGTGTCATTGTAGCCTTGTCAGTGTAGCCTTTCAGTTTAAAGATGGCGCGGCCGAGATCTCGGCGGCTTTCGGCTGCTCTTTGCGACTTTTGGAGGTTTTCGGCGGCTTTCGAAAGGGGCGGGGTCCCCTATTGGCCGGGGCCCATGGGCTTGAGCCGAGTCAAGCCCAATGGTAAGTCCGGCCCTGATGGTCAGAGACTGCAGACGTAGTACAGTCCCTAGGATGATTAATGGATAATGGCCGATCCCTCCGGCTGGATGATCGCTCACCCTGGGTTCCCCAGGGGCGACTCTGGTCAGTAGTGTAGCATGTCTGTACCCTGGTATTGGCTTAGTCTTGCTCTCTCTGGTGGCGCTGGGCAGCGTGGCTCTCTCTCTGGCTTCCGCCCAGCACACTCCTCGTTCTTTGTCCTGTAGCACTCTCTCCCTCAGCTTTTTTCCAGGCTGCAGTCTGTCAATCTCTCTCTTGATCGAGCTGTAGCCTCCTCCCTGTGGAAAATGGGGCCGCCAATCTTTGGGACTACATGTCCCATGATGCTCTCCTCTCCTAGTCTCCTTTGATTGGCCCTCAGTTATGGCAAATAGGGAAGGAACGGAGCGAGCAGGAAGTTGGGCGGGGAACTGGTGAGAGCCGTCGT
The DNA here is from genome assembly GCA_037952925.1 of Lithobates clamitans. Classification (NCBI taxonomy): domain Eukaryota; kingdom Metazoa; phylum Chordata; class Amphibia; order Anura; family Ranidae; genus Lithobates; species Lithobates clamitans. The sequence goes on along the minus strand of JBBGZY010001881.1, from coordinate 833,745 downwards.
CTCTTCTCCCTGACAGGAGAAAGGGGGAAACCTCTGACAGCCCTGCAGCTCGCCTTTCTCCTGTCTCAGCGCTGCCAAGTTCTCTGCTGGACTGAGCAGGGAAAAGAGCCGAAGTCACAATACACTGATGGGGAGCTTGACAGCACCTTGATGGTGTCACCCCACTGGTGCTCCAAAAACGCCCCAAAGATGCTGCTTGCAGGACTTTTTGTCCTGTCCCGCAAGCGCACTGCCACAGTGTGAAAGCACTCTGGCTTTCACACTGGGGTGGCATGGGGTGGTGCGGTTTTCAGGTTTTAGCGCTAAAATGCCTGAAAAAACGGCCCCAGTGTGAAAGTAGCCGAAATGAGATGGATTCTGACTTGCTGCAACTTTTAATGCACACTGTGAGAAGCTCTTTCAGTAAGCAGTAAGCACTTTCAGTGAAGCTTCATTTTGTAAAGAATACCCAATCAGGTGCAAGAAGAAAAAAAAAAAGCATTTTTGCTTGCACATGAATGGATGACGAGATCAGCGGAGCTTCGCCACATTAACTAAGCTCTGGGGAAAATGAGTGCAACTGCACTTGCAAAGCGCACAGTCTATTTGCCTTTAGTGAATCAACCCCTGTGTCTGTGGCTCCGAAATGCGATAGGTAAAACACAAACATGTCTTCCTTTTTAAAGGTTAACTATACCTAAGACTGATACTTCTATTTCCAGGCGAGTTGAATCACATGTTGGCTTTTTATATTTTTAGGGGACTCCAGTGGCCAGTTCCTGATTCCTTCCAACTATTGCCCTTATTGGGCCAAATGATTGTGTAACGCCGTAATGTAGAATAAAGAAATAGCTGGTCAATTATAATGGCTTTGGCAGTGAAAATGTTGACAATGAACTCTGGACAGATATAAAAAAAAAGTGTTGTGCATCCAATAAATAATTAAATGTATTTTAAATGAGACTAGTATAAGTAGTTGAATCTGACTTGATATTATCCACTGGTAATTCCCTGTAGAACTGACGGTGAGAGGTTGGGTCAATACTCCGAGACAGCCTCTGCTACATCTACTGACAAGTGTATCCAATACAAGGGACATCTATTTAGAATCTTTAGAATAGCTCTTTTGCTTTCCTCATAAGTAAAGTTCAACAAATGTTACAAATTCTTCCAAATATTTGAAATGATCAGAACTATAGGAGCATTGCCCCAAATGATTGCGTTCAGGTGTTTTCAGTGAAGGTTACTTCTAATGTTTTGTTATGTAAAGACATTTTAGAAAGTTGTACTCTTCTAACCCCGTGGTGTCAGTTTGGGCAAGACCATTTTCTCTTTTAGCGTCACTGTGCCCCAGTGTACAAAGCCAGCTTCATAAAGACATGGTTTGAGGGGTTTGGTATGGAGGACCTTGAGTGGCCTGTACAGAGCCCTGTCCTCAACCCTACTGAACACCGTCCACGAAGAATCCTATCAATATTATTATCAATATAATATAATCATATTAGTTCTGATGTTAATTATTATTCAGTCCATAAAGACATGGTTTGTTGAGTTTGGTGAGGAGGAACATGAGTGGCTTTCCCTGACCTCAACTCTACTGAACACCCTCCATAAAGACATGGTTTGTTGAGTTTGGTGAGGAGGAACATGAGTGGCCTTCCCTGACCTCAACTCTACTGAACACCCTCCATAAAGACATGGTTTGTTGAACTTGGCGAGAGGAAACGTGAGTGGCCTTTCTTGACCTCAACTCTACTGAACACCCTTTATAAAGATATGATTTATTGAATTTGGTGAGGAGGAACTTAAGTGGCCTTCCCTGACCTCAACTCTCTGAACACCTTTGGAATGAATTAGAACACCAATTCTCTTCCAATGTCAGTACCTGACTTCACAAATACCCTTGTGGCTGAATAGGACACCCTCCAAAAGGGGGGGGGTCGGCAACACCATATTGATGTCCATGGTTTTGGAATGTTATTTCCTACAAGCTCGTATAAGTGTAATGGTGTGAGTGGTGGCCTCATAATTGTGCTATTACTTTTATGTCCAGTCACAGTTTGACAGCAGGGAAGTAACCACGCTGTATTGCTTACCTGCAGTAAAAAAAAAGGAAGGTCAGCTCCCAGCTGTTATATCAGGAAGGATTGTGTAAATCTCAGAACTGGCCGGACTAAAATAAAAATTAATTTGTAAATAAGGCTACGCTGGCAAGCAAAACTTTCTTCTGCTTCTGAGAGGTTTACTGACCAATTGCCCATTATCTCATTAATAACACATTGATTTAAATGTGCTGCAAATAAAGATACATTCAAAGAATTGATCAATCTCTCATTATCAAAGAGATTTGTCAGTGTAGCCCTAGCCTAAAATAACATATACCGTGTGTACATGTGTGTAGATATATCTGTACACACTCCACTTTATTAGGTACATTACACCTTGCTAGTGCTGGGTTGGACCCCCCTTTTGCCTTCAGAACTGCCTAAATTCTTTGTGGCATAGATTCAACAAAGTGTTGGAAACATTCCACAGAGATTTTGGTCCATAGTGACATGTGATAGCATCACACAGTTGCTGCAGATTTGTCGGCTGCACATCCATGATGCCAATCCCCTGTTCCACCCCCTCCCAAAGGTGGTCTATTGGATTGAGATCTGATGACTGTGGAGGCCATTGGAGTACAGTGACCTCATTGTCATGTACAAGAAACCAGTGGTGAGATGATTTGAGCTTTGTGACGTGATGCATTATCCTGCTGGAAGGAGCCATCAGAAGATGGGGACACTGTAGTCATAAAGGGATGGACATGGTCAGCAACAATACTCAGGTAGGCCGTGGCATTTAATCAATGCTCAGTTGGTACTAAGGGGCCCAAAATGTCCCAAGAAAATATGCCCCACACCATTATACCACCACCACCAGCCTGAACCGTTGTTACAAGGCAGGATGGATCCATACTTTCATGTTGTTTACACCAAATTCTGACCCTACCATCTGAATGTCGCAGATGAAATTGAGACTCATCAGACCAGGCAACGTTTTTCCAATCTTCTATTGTCCAATTTTAGTGAGCCTGTGCATATTTTAGCCTCAGTTTCTTGTTCTTAGCTGAGAGGAGTTGCATCCGGTGTGGTCTTCTGCAGCTGTAGCAAATCTGCTTCAAGGTTGGATGGGCTGTGCGTTCAGAGATGGTATTCTGCATACCTTGGTTGTAACGAGTGGTTATTTTAGTTACTGTTGCCTTTCTATCATCTGGAACCAGTCTGCCCATTCTCCTCTGACCTCTGACATCAACAAAGGATTTTCGTCCACACAACTGCCGCTCACTGGATAGTTTCTCTTTTTTGGAGCATTCTCTGTAAATCCGAGAGATGGTTGTGTGTGAAAATCCCAGTAGATCAGCAGTTTTTAAAGTACTCAGACCAGTCCATCTGGCACCAACAACCATGCCACGTTCAATGTCACTTAAAATTGTTGTAAACCTCCATGGGGAACTTTTACCTATAGGTAAGCCTCTAAGGTTTACCTATATGTACTGTAGAAATCTCCTAAACGTGCACAGTTTAGGAGATATTTACTGTGTTGTGCGCCAATGATGTCATCAGCGCATGCGCTGTGAAGAAATGGCCCTCCATGCCATTTCTTCCCGAGCGAGTGCCGTGACTGGCAGGAGTGACATCACACGGCTCCGGCCAGTCACAGAGCTGGAGTCTGCAGCCCTGGAAGGAAGAGCGGTGAAGATGGATGCAGCCTCCAGCGGGGACAGGGCGGGCTTCATTTGCAGGTAAGTGCCACATAATGGGCTAATATGCGATGCAGGGATACAAATGAGGAAGTAAAACCCATCAGGGTTTACTTCCTCTTAAAATCCCCATTCTTCCCCATTCTGATGCTCGGTTAGAACTTCAGCAAAGTCTTCAGCAAAGTCTTCTTCAACACATCTAGATGCCTAAATGCATTGAGTTGCTGCCATGTGATTGGTTGATTAGCAACTTGTGTTACCAACCGAATGAGCAGGTGTATCTAATAAAGTGACCGGTGAGTATATATATATATATATATATATATGCTGTAGTACAAGATGCCAGGGATGGGCCCTAGACAGGAGATATATTTATATATTTCCCCACTATTTGGGTTGGGGCCCCTTTAAGGGAGAGTTCAGGAGACATTTTTAGTAACTCAGAGGTTCTCACACATGCAGGGAGAGGGCTTCTGGGGTAGTCCAGTCTGAGTGGAGTGGGCTGATTTACAGTATTCTCTGAATTTATGAGTCTTCATTTTGGACCCAGATTTTGGTAGAGACTTTGGGTGGGAAAGTGCCTCCAAACTCTGATTACAGGGACTTTGGTCCCGAAAGGGTGAACCCACCTTAAAGTAGGTGGAGTGCGGAGTAGTTCACAGCTGGGAGAACGTGTGGGCTGCCTACCAACTGAAACAGAGACTCTGTTTTACTGTGCTTCTGCGGCTTATCTTTTAGCCCAAAACAGAGGAGAATCCTAAACCCAAGTGTAGGACTGAGATATTGGTGGTGAGCCATTTTGTGGTCTTAACCACTTCAATACCCAGCCATAGTAAAATGACGTCCTTGACTTTTAGGGGGGATATCTGAATGATGCCTGCAGCTAGAGGCATTATTCCGATATCATTCTTTGCAGCCGGCGATTCTGTACATGATAAGAATGATCATATCGGCAGTTCCGCCGCTTGATCGTTCTTATAGGCGACGGGAGGGGACATCCCCCCCCCCTCCCGCCGCCATCCGGTGGTTCTCCGGGCTCTCTCGTGCCATCGGAGGCCCGGAGAAAGAATCAGCCGGATGAGGATGATATAGATTTCCAGTGACCAGATGGTCACCAGTCATCTCTATGACCGTTGGAGGCCCAGGTGCGACGTCACGCCCGGGTACCTGGAAATAAACAAAGCCGCGATCATGGCTGTCAGCATGAGATCGGTGAATTTTTTTTCCCGATCTCATGCTCTGCAGCCTGGAGGAGAGATGTGGGGTCTTATTGACCCCACATCTCTCCATAAAGAGGACCTGTCACATAGATTCCTATTACAAGGGATGTTTACATGCCTTGTAACAGGAATAAAAGTGATAAAAAAAAAATTGTAAAACGCCCCTGTCCCCGGGGGCTCACGTTCAGAAGCGAACGCACACGTAAGTCCCGCCCACATATGTAAACGACACTCAAACCACACATGTGAGGTATTGTTATTTTTTAATTCATGAAACCGTTTTTTTTTTTTTTTAAAAAGGCGTTTGAAAAATTATTGCGCAAATATCGTGTGAGATAAAAAGCAATGACCGCCATTTTATTCCGTAGGGTGTCTGCTAAAAAAACATATATAATGTTTGGGGGTTTTGAGTAATTTTTCAGCAAAAAAAATGATGATTTTTTACATGAAGGAGAGAAGTGCCAGAATAGGCCAGGTATTAAAGTGCACCCAGATTTTGGTGGCTTTGAGAGACTTTGAGTGGGAAAGTGCCTCCAAACTCTGATTACAGGGGCTTTGTTCCCGAAAGGGTGAACCCACCTTAACCACTTCAATACCAGGCACTTAGACACCTTCCCGCCCAATTTTCAGCTTTCAGCGCTGTCGCAATTTGAATGACAATTGCGCGGTCATGCTACACTGTACCCAAACAAATTTTTTATCATTTTGTTCCCACAAATAGAGCTTTCTTTTGGTGGTATTTGATCACTTCTGCAGTTTTTATTTTTTGCGCAACAAATAGAAAAAGACCGAACATTTTAAAAAAACAAGTTTTTCTTTGTTTCTGTTAAAATTTTTTGTAAATAAGTACATTTTCTTCTTCAATGACGGGCACTGATATGGCTGCACTGATGGGCACCGAATCTTTTCTCTCTATGTCAAATCTTTTCTCTTTATGTAGAATAATCTTGGACTAATAGAGTTAAGGTTAGGCACATTCGACCACAGGTTTGATGGACACAGATTGTTATTGTCATCATCATGTCGAATCTCCTATCTATATCGAACTGTTGTAGCAACGAAAACGCAAATAAAGCATTTGTTTATGTCGGATCTTTCGTTTTTCGGATTCTGCACTTTCGTTATCGTTTGTTAAAAATGGACGAAAACGAATGCACATGTCTAATATATATATATATATATATATATATATATATATATATATATATACCGTATTTATCGGCGTATAACACGCACTTTTTTCCCCTTAAAATCAGGGGAAAGTCGCAGGTGCGTGTTATACGCCGATACCCTGCGATCCCGAGCTGTCACAATCTTAAAATCGCTGACCGCGATTTGAAAATGGCGCCGCCGGTGCCGAAATACACCGAGCCGATCCTCGGCTCTTTCCGACGGCTCTCGTTTACTTTCGGCTCCACTCGTAGTCCCGAGCGGAGCTATCCGAACCTACTCGGCTAGGTTCGGATAGCTCCGCTCGGGACTACGAGTGGAGCCGAAAATGAACGAGAGCCGCCGGAAAGAGCCGAGGACCGGCTCGGTGTATTTCGGCGCCGGCGGCGCCATTTTCAAATCGCGGTCGGCGATTTTAAAGCTCAGGACAGGGGATCGAAGGGAAGGCTGCACTGGGAAAGGCTGCACTGGGGAAGGCTGCACTGGGAAAGGCTGCACTGGGAATGGCTGCACTGGGAATGGCTGCACTGGGAATGGCTGCACTGGGAATGGCTCCACTGGGAAAGGCTGCACTAACAAGGCTGCACTAACAAGGCTGCACTAACAAGGCTGCACTAACAAGGCTGCACTGACATGGCTGCACTGACATGGCTGCACTGACAAGGCTGCACTGACAAGGCTGCACTAACAAGGCTGCACTGGGGAAGGCTGCACTGAGATGGCTGCACTGACATGGCTGTACTAACAAGGCTGCACTGGGGAAGGCTGCACTGACAAGGCTGCACTGAGAAGGCTGCAATGATGGGCATTTAAATGTAAGTTTTTTTTCCTTCAACTTCCCTCCTAAAAGTTTTTTTTCCTTAAAATTCCCTCCTAAATTGGGGTGCGTGTTATACGCCGGTGCGTGTTATACGCCGATAAATACGGTATATATATATATATACCCTGTTTCCCCTAAAATAAGACCTAGCGTGATTGTCGGTGATGACTTCAATATAAGCCCTACCCCCCAAATAAGCCCTAGTTAACCACTTGAGCCCCGGACCATTATGCTGCCTAAGGACCAGAGGTCTTTTTCCAATTTGGCACTGCGTCGCTTTAACTGCTAATTGCGCGGTCATGCAATGCTGTACCCAAACGAAATTTGCGTCCTTTTCTTCCCACAAATAGAGCTTTCTTTTGATGGTATTTGATCACCTCTGCGGTTTTTATTTTTTGCGCTATAAACGGAAAAAGACCGAAAATTTTGAAAAAAAATGATATTTTCTACTTTTTGTTATAAAAAAAATCCAATAAACTAAATTTTAGTCATACATTTAGGCCAAAATGTATTCGGCCACATGTCTTTGGTAAAAAAAATGTCAATAAGCGTATATTTATTGGTTTGCGCAAAAGTTATAGCGTCTACAAACTAGGGTACATTTTCTGGAATTTAAACAGCTTTTAGTTTATGACTGCCTATGTCATTTCTTGAGGTGCTAAAATGGCAGGGCAGTACAAAACCCCCCCAAATGACCCCATTTTGGAAAGTAGACACCCCAAGGAAATTGCTGAGAGGCATGTTGAACCCATTGAATATTTATTTTTTTTGTCCCAAGTGATTGAAAAATGACAAAAAAAAAAAAAAAAAAAAATATTTACAAAAAGTCGTCACTAAATGATATATTGCTCACACAGGCCATGGGCCTATGTGGAATTGCACCCCAAAATACATTTAGCTGCTTCTCCTGAGTATGGGGATACCACATGTGTGGGACTTTTTGGGAGCCTAGCCGCGTACGGGGCCCCGAAAACCAATCACCGCCTTCAGGATTTCTAAGGGTGTAAATTTTTGCTTTCACTCTTCACTGCCTATGACAGTTTCGGAGGCCATGGAATGCCCAGGTGGCACAAAACCCCCCAAAATGACCCCATTTTGGAAAGTAGACACCCCAAGCTATTTGCTGAGAGGCATATTGAGTCCATGGAATATTTTATATTTTGACACAAGTTGCGGGAAAGTGACACTTTTTTTTTTTTTTTTTTTTTTTTCCATAAAGTTGTCACTAAATGATATATTGCTCACACAGGCCATGGGCATATGTGGAATTGCACCCCAAAATACATTTAGCTGCTTCTCCTGAGTACGGGGATACCACATGTGTGGGACTTTTTGGGAGCCTAGCCGCGTACTGGACCCCGAAAACCAATCACTGCCTTCAGGATTTCTAAGGGTGAAAATTTTTGATTTCACTCTTTACTGCCTATCACAGTTTCGGAGGCCATGGAATGCCCAGGTGGCACAAACCCCCCCCAAATGACCCCATTTTGGAAAGTAGACACCCCAAGCTATTTGCTGAAAGGCATGGTGAGTATTTTGCAGCTCTCATTTGTTTTTGAAAATGAAGAAAGACAAGAAAAAACATTTTTTTTTTCTTTTTTCAATTTTCAAAACTTTGTGACAAAAAGTGAGGTCTGCAAAATACTCACTATACCTCTCAGCAAATAGCTTGGGGTGTCTACTTTCCAAAATGGGGTCATTTGGGGGGGTTTTGTGCCACCTGGGCATTCCATGGCCTCCGAAACTGTGATAGGCAGTGAAGAGTGAAATCAAAAATTCACGCCCTTAGAAAGCCTGAAGGCGGTGCTTGATTTTCGGGGTCCCGTACGCGGCTAGGCTCCCAAAAAGTCCCACACATGTGGTATCCCCGTACTCAGGAGAAGCAGCAGAATGTATTTTGGGGTGTAATTTCACATATTCCCATGGCATGTTTGAGCAATATATCATTTAGTGACAACTTTGTGCAAAAAAAAAAAAAAAAAAAAAAAAATTTGTCTCTTTCCCGCAACTTGTGTCGCAATATAAAATATTCCATGGACTCGACATGCCTCTCAGCAAATAGCTTGGGGTGTCTACTTTCCAAAATGGGGTCATTTGGGGGGGTTTTGAACTGTCCTGGCATTTTATGCACAACATTTAGAAGCTTATGTCACACATCACCCACTCTTCTAACCACTTGAAGACAAAGCCCTTTCTGACACTTATTGTTTACATGAAAAAGTTTTTTTTTTTTGCAAAAAAATTACTTTGAACCCCCAAACATTATATATTTTTTTAAAGCAAATGCCCTACAGATTAAAATGGTGGGTGTTTCATTTTTTTTTTTCACACAGTAATTGCGCAGCGATTTTTCAAACGCATTTTTTGGGGAAAAAACACACTTTTTTTAATTTTAATGCACTAAAACACGCTATATTGCCCAAATGTTTGATGAAATAAATAAGATGATCTTAGGCCGAGTACATGGATACCAAACATGACATGCTTTAAAATTGCGCACAAACGTGCAGTGGCAACAAAATAAATACATGTTTAAAAGCCTTCAAAAGCCTTTACAGGTTACCACTTTAGATTTACAGAGGAGGTCTACTGGAAAAATTACTGCACTCGATCTGACCTTCGCGGTGATACCTCACATGCATGGTGCAATTGCTGTTTACGTTTGACGACAGACCGCCGCTTGCGTTCGCCTTAGCGCGAGAGCAGGGGGCGACAGGGGTGTTTTTTTTTTTTTTTTTTTTTTTCTTTATTATTTTTTTGCTTTTTTAATCTTACTTTTAAACTGTTCCTTTCATATTTTTTTTTTAATCATTTTTATTGTTATCTCGGGGAATGTAAATATCCCCTATGATAGCAATAGGTAGCGACAGGTACTCTTTTTTGAAAAAATTGTGGTCTATTAGACCCTAGATCTCTCCTCTGCCCTCAAAGCATCTGACCACACCAAGATCGGTGTGATAAAATGCTTCCCCAATTTCCCAATGGCGCTATTTACATCCGGCGAAATCTAAGTCATGAAATACTCGTAGCTTCCGGTTTCTTAGGCCATAGAGATGTTTGGAGCCACTCTGGTCTCTGATCAGCTCTATGGTCAGCTGGCTGAATCACCGGCTGCATTCTCAGGTTCCCTGTTGAGACAGGAGAGCCAGAGAAAAACACGGAAGACGGTGGGGGGGGGGGGGCATTCCCTCCCGCGGCTTGTAAAAGCAGTCTAGAGGCTAATTAGCCGCTAGGATTGCTTTTACATGAAAGCCGACCGCTGGCTGAAAAGAATGATACCAAGATGATACCTAAACCTGCAGGCATCATTCTGGTATAACCACTCAAAGTCGTGAATGGCGTACCTGAAGACAAAAAAATGGTTAACAATGGTTAACAATAAAGCACAGTAAAGTGTAAATAATTACACACCTGAAAAACAAACATGATAAAACATAATAACAATAACAATAACAATAAAACATTGCAGAATAGAATACAGCAAAAAAGAGCAGAACAATAGAGAGAGAGAATAGAGAGAGAGAGAACAATAAAACAACAACTATTTTTTTTTATTTCATATTTTTTTTTTTTTTTACACTTTTTTTGTAACTAACTTTTATAACTGTAACCGGTTCCAGGTTCGGGTCTCTCAAAATGCGATGGCATCTTGGGAGACCCTGTGAAATGGCGCCTAGTCTGTGCAATGCTGTACCCTACGCTAATACTCAACTAGTGAATGGTAGCGTTCAAAACATTCACCAATGCAAAGACCAGGATTGTCAGGACAGGAGGGACAATAATAGCGGGTGTCACGCCTATATCCGCGCTTGCTGCAGACACAACATCTTTTTTGGGGGGTTCATTGGGTAGGGGTACTCGGGAGGACATAAAAATGCCTCTCATGCAGCCGACTGCATTTGGTTGGGGATGTGAATGGGGGAAGTACGGGCGCTGCAGAAGCGGTGGGTTCCCAATTAGGATTGGCGAATGCAGCAGGAAGGGCACTATGGGCACGACGGGCCTGTGTTTGTCTTTTTGGTGGCAGCGGGACACTACTTGTGCTTGCCACCTCACCAGCTTGAACTGCACTTATGGGACTCGCCACGTCACCACGTGTTACTGCAGTGCTGGTTTGACTACGACCGGGGTGTACTAGGCCGCTGGCGCTTGCCAGTTCACCAAAACGCTACCAAAAAACTGTTAGCGATCGCAGGGATCAGGCCTGACTCTGCGAACGCTGCAGTTATGCGTTTAGTGTTTTGTAAGTGACAGTGATCGATCGATACTGCACTTGGGTGGGCCGGGCCGGGCGGAGGGGCAAAACGCAGGTGCTAGCAGGTATCTGGGCTGATCCCGCTAACACTGCGTTTTTGGGAACCCTAAACTGCTGGTGACGCTAGTATAGATCTGATCGGATCAGATATTGATGCGATCAGATACTATACCACTAAGGGAGGTGTACGGTGCGTGCGTGGGTGTTAGCGGTACTGGCGCTAATCTGACGCTGCCTGGGGCTGGTGCTTGCCAGTTCACCAAAATATTACCAAAAAAACTGTTAGCGATCGCAGGGATCAGGCCTGACTCTGCGAACGCTGCAGTTATGCGTTTAGTGTTTTGTAAGTGACAGTGATCGATCGATACTGCACTTGGGTGGGCTGGGCTCGCCTGGGCGGAGGGGCAAAACGCAGGTGCTAGCAGGTATCTGGGCTGATCCCGCTAACACTGCGTTTTTGGGAACCCTAAACTGCTGGTGACGCTAGTATAGATCTGATCGGATCAGATATTGATCCGTTCAGATACTATACCACTAAGGGAGGTGTACGGTGCGTGCGTGGGTGTTAGCGGTACTGGCGCTAACCTGACGCTGCCTGGGGCTGGTGCTTGCCAGCTCACCAAAACGCTACCAAGAAAACTGTTAGCGATCGCAGGGATCAGGCCTGACTCTGTGAACGCTGCAGTTATGCGTTTAGTGTTTTGTAAGTGTCAGTGATCGATCGATACTGCACTTGGGTGGGCTGGGCTCGCCTGGGCGGAGGGGCAAAACGCAGGTGCTAGCAGGTATCTGGGCTGATCCCGCTAACACTGCGTTTTTGGGAACCCTAAACTGCTGGGGACGCTAGTATAGATCTGATTGGATCAGATATTGATCCGATCAGATACTATACCACTAAGGGAGGCGCATGCTGCGTGCGTGGGTGTTAGCGGTACTGGCGCTAATCTGACGCTGCCTGGGGCGACGCATATCACCGCCGGGCGATCGGGGGGCTAAACCTTTATTCGGTAATAAACGGCGGGTGCCCTGACACTATAAAAAATAAACAAACTAACCAGCGTCAACCGTAACGGTTATACGGTGATCAGTGGTGAAAGGGTTAACTAGGGGGCAATCAAGGGGTTAAAACATTTATTAGGTAGTATATGGGGGTCCCTGACGCTATAAAACGCTGACGGCGAACCTAAATATTTACCTCACTAACTAGCGTCACCAGCGACACTAATACAGCGATCAGAAAAATGATCGCTTAGTGACACTGGTGACAGGGGGTGATCAAGGGGTTAAAACTTTATTAGGGGGGGTTAGGGGGGTATCCTAGACCTAAAGGGGGGTAATACTAACTGTCCCAACACTAACTGTCACAAACTGACACTATGCAGTAATCAGAAAAAAAAAAAAAACTGCTGGTGTCAGTTTGTGACAGGGGGGGGGGGGTGATTGGGGGGGGATCGGGGGGCGATCGGGGGGGGGATCGGGGTGTTTTGTGTGCCTGGCATGTTCTACTGTGTGTGTGTGTGTTTGTGCACTCACAGTGAAGTCTTCTCTCCTCGGGCCGGAACGGAAATTACCGAGCCGAGGAGAGATGACATCATTTCCTTTGCTGCTGTTTAGCATACAGCAGCAAAGGAATGATTCGATTGGCCGGCGGCGATCGCGAGGGGGGGGCCACGAACGGATGGTCTCCCCCTCATCACCGATTGCCGCTGGACAAACGACGACCGCCTCGGGCACCGGGGGGGGGGTCCGATCGGACCCCCCACCCGCGGAAGGCAAATCACGTATCCTGTACGTGATTTTGCCTGTCCGTGCCACTTTGCCGACGTACATCGGCGTGAGGCGGTCGTCAAGTGGTTAAAGTACTTGTAGGTCTTATTTTCAGGGTAGGGCTTATTTTCGGGGAAACAGGGAAGGGCTTATTTGGAGGATAGGGCTTATATTGCAGCCATCACCGTCAATCACGCTAGGTCTTATTTTAGGGGAAACAGGGTATATATATATATATATATATATATATATATATATATATATATATATTTACACACAAGAATACTGTATATTTATATACAGAAGATGGCTTGGCATTCAACTTTAATACAAAAAGGTCTTTAGAGCAAGGGGAGCTAGAAATCAAGACCTTTTTCAGCCTCACTGGTCCATGTGCTCATACTTGCAAGTCCATTGGTTAACCTTCGCTTCTGGTGGGCCTGGAGGCATTTAAAATGGTCCCACCTGTATTCATTGCTGAACAACCAGCACTAATCTAGGTTTTTATAGCAGAGTTCAAATTCAGTCCATTTTTCTACATTCTGCTATCACACGTCTGTGCAGTAGGTATGATAACAGGTAGAACTTATTCCCCACTTATCAATAAAATATATTCCCTGTCTCTTCACAGCCATGTCCTGGCTCTGTGCAGCATAATCACCTATTCTGTCCCCGTGGAGCGAGCCGGAGATGTGTGTGTGATGTTTAGGGGGCATTCAGAGGACAACGAGGTAAGAGGATTCAGCTACCATCAATGGTTTTTATATCTCGGAAATATGCTGTTATTCTTCTGACAAGATTGATGTATTTATCTAGTTTTCTGTAGCAAGCTAATAGCTACACCTTGAGTGCCGATCTCAGTCTGTGCAGTGCATCTCAGAAGTCAGTTGTACAGTCTCTGCGGACACGGTTCTTGGTCTTTGTGCATGAAGAAGTTGGTGCTGTAAGGCCACCAGACATGAAACACATGCAAATTCTTTATGAAAAACATATCTTGTAACTTTTATTATATTTGGGATAAGGTTCTTTAGCAAATTGACTGTGCACATTGTAAATGCAGTTGCTCCAGAGGTTAGTAAATTAGGGGAAGCTCTGCTGACTTCCACCGTCCAATCATATGCAAGCAAAAATGCAGTTTTTTTTCCTTGCGTGTAAGTATTCTTTGCAAAGTGAAGCTTCATCTCTGTCAGGGCTGGGCTCTCAGCAACTCCCTTCTCTGCTCTCAGGCTGCTCAGCTGTCGGATAATTGTCAGCACTCATTGTTCCACAGTGGCTCACCTGGTGATCATTTCCTGCTCGTCAGTCCCGTCTACAGCCAGCCCCTTCTGGCTATTTAAACTGCTTTGCTCCAGGGTGGATTTGATTCAGATCAAGATTTAAATCACTAGTAAAAAGGCTTGATTTAAATCAACTAAACTTAAGTCATAATTTTTAAAGGGCAACTGTCATCTCTGTCCTCCTCTGACCCGCTGTTGACTCACCAACAGTCCCATTCGCTTTAATGTGAGGGCTGGTGATGCGGCAATGACACAAGGTGAGGGACGTGGCGGCAGAAGGTGAGTGGATGCCCGCTAACAGGCGCTGCCATGATGGATCTGAAATGACAGGTGCTCTTTAAATGTAAGGACTTATTCTTGCTGGTAGGTAGAATCTTTAATATTTGCAAACAAGGTGAAGGTTTCCTATTTAGAATAACAATCTGTCAACGATATCGGAACCAATTCAGTCATACAGTTTGCAGTGTACATAGATTTGCAAAACAATGGGATAAAGGAATATTCCTGAAGGTTTGAAATTGTGTGAATGCATCAATGCAGTGCATGTTATCTAAGCTTGCAGAGATTGAATGACTTTACCAAAAATGTAAATATTGCAGAATATAAAACCTCATGCTATATAACTAAGCTCCATTTCATGCTGAATAAACAAAATTATTAATGCATCTTAAATATAAAACTATCTTTACATAGATTTCTAATCCACAAACATTTTATTAAAATACATTTTAAAAAATGAAAAAAATCGATCTAATTAAAAAAAAATCTGATTTAAAAAAAAAAAAATCATTGATTTTTATCCACCCTATTTTGTTCATTCCTTTCGTGCCTTCGTCGATCAACATATCTGGAAATTCTCTGCTGTGTTCCTGTGAAAGACTTTGCCCAGCTGACGTCCCTTCTTGTTCCTGATCCTGTTCTTCTGCCTTCTGCGACTACACTGATCTCTGGTTTCCTGATCACTGGCTTGTCTGACTATCCACTTTGGCTTACGATCCCTGGCTTATGTTTTGACTACGTTTACTGATCTGTACCATTTTTAACATTACATTAAAAGATGTGATTTTTACTGGATTTTAGGTCTGATTCATGGTTCCTGATAATCTCATTTACTAAGCTCTGGAGCAACTGCACTTGCAAAGTGCATAGTCTATTTGCCTTTAGTAAATGAATATAATTGTGAAAGATACAGTGGATGAACGGCATCCTCCACTTAAAGTTTTTGTAAAGGTGAAGAAATATTACTGCCACCCACTCTGTTCTATCAATCCATTCTACACTGTGTAAATGTTTGCACACAATGATGCCTGGAAATACCTTATTTCAGATCTTTTATGCTTGGTCACATGACCTCTGGCCACTCTCCTCCTCTGATCTAAGGGCTACAGTGGGAGGGGCCGAGATCCCCCTCTGATGTCAACCAAGGAGGTCACGTGACTGCTGTGCTGGACGCTCAGCCCCTCCCGCTGTATCCCTTAAATAGGGAAAGAGAGTGGCCAGAGGTCACGTGACCAGCCATAAAAGATCTGAGATAAGGTATTTACAGGCATTGTTTTATACAAACATTTACAGTGTAGGATGGATTGATAGAACAGAGGGGCTGGCAGTAATATTTCTTTACCTTTACTTCCAGCTACTAATAGCGGTAGGAGGGGGGGGGGGCGGAGACGGCTCATATATACAGAAGCTGACAAGCAGGAAGGTGGGGGAAGAGAGGAGAGCAACAGGATGACGGAGGCACATAACCTGACCGCGGTAACCATGATTACCGTGGTCAGCACACTAGGGGGGACACAGGAACAGGCAGGATCAACCATGTTTTTTACAGCTTAGAAAGGGACAGATTAGATAGCACAAACACTGTGCTGTATAATCTGATATAAGGAAACAGGATCCTTTTTTTTTTTAGGGTTACAACCTCTTTAATTATTGCAAATTGGGCTTCATTGTGTACAGTTCATTGTTTAGCAGAACTCTGTGGTATTCAATTGTTAGTTTTACAGTAGTATTTAGGCCATCATATTATTTTTTTAGATTGTGTAGTATTTTCTAGTGGCTCAGTCTACCTTCTTGTTCATAACCCATTTTCCTAATTTTTCCCAATAATTTTCTAATTGCCCACACATGGTTATAACAGGTAATATGGCCACCAGTGTTAATTTCATCAACAAAAACGTTTTACAGTGAGGAAAATGAAAAGTACAGCACATTTTCATCCACTGACGAAAACTATGACGAAAATCAAATCAAATGATGAAAATATGAGGGAGGGACGTTTACTCTCCTGAACTAAGTTCCGTTTTTTCACGGAGCTCCGCCTGCTTCCGCGATCTGCTCCCAGCAAGCAAATACACCGTGACGAGATGACTGCCAGAGACCTGAGAGTGAGAGAGCAGATCTGTGCATTACAAGCCAGCCAGGCTGAGGCCTCCCGAGTCCCTACTCCCGAGGAGACTTAGCCTGTCTCACTCCCGAGTCCCGACTGACGATGACCGTGCCGCCAGGCGCCCAGAGCAGACTGTGATTGTGTGCAGTAACAGTTGTGTAGTACATTACAATTACAGCAGACCTGAGGCCTCCCCTCAGACCACCGTCCATTCAGACTGAGCACTGTGTGTTCAACTGTGCATTACAGGCCTCCTCTGACCACTGGCCGTGGCACCCAGGGCACTGTGCATTACAGAACACCCCTCAGACGATCACCATCCAGCATTGTGCAGTATTACAACAGGCCTTCTCTGACCACCGGCATCCAGGGCACTGTGCATTACAGGCCAGCCCTCAGACCTGCCTGAGACCACCGTCCAGAGCACTCTGCAGCATTACAGGCCTCCTCAGATGACCGTCCAGAGCACTCTGCAGCATTACAGGCCTCCTCAGATGACCGTCCAGAGCACTCTGCACTGTCTGCAGCATTACAGGCCTCCTCAGACCACCATCCATTGCACTCTGTAGCTTTACAGGCCTCCTCAGACCACTATGCAGCATTACAGGCCTCCTCAGACCACCGTCCAGAGCACTGTGCAGCATTTCAGGCCTCTTCAGACCACCGTCCAGAGCACTGTGCAGCATTACAGGCCTCCTCAGACCACCGTCCAGAGCATTCTGCAGCATTACAAGCCTCCTCAGACCACTTTGCAGCATTACAGACCTCCTCAGACCACTGTCCAGAGCACTGTGCAGCATTTCAGGCCTCTTCAGACCACCGTCCAGAGCACTGTGCAGCATTACAGGCCTACTTACTGTGCTCAGACAGTCCAGAGCTGTGATGTTAGTTAAGGACAAGACCCTTTGCAAACCATGTGGAGCGACACTCACTGGTAAAAATACAACAAACTTGAAGCGTCATTTGTGGACATTCCGTACAACTCATCCTGAAATTCATACAGGTAAGCACAGCACACTTAACTCCACTTTTGTTGAGAACAGTCTTATCTATGTACATTGCAGAGATTTTTTTTAACAAACTTTCTTGCAGTCAGATTGCATACCTTTTGTTATTCTGAAGTAATAGCTGTTTGTTTGTCTGTCATGTTGTGCACTTAGTCACTGAATCTTAATGGGAGTGATTTCATAATATCTTCCAGCTGCTGCTTACCCAGAATTGAAGTATCTCCGATCTCCAAAAGTAGTTCCTGCACTACTTTTGGCAACTTCTGGGGCGATTTCAATAGACATCTGTGCATGAACCCGCACAGATGTCTTCCAAGTCACCCCCCGAAATCGGATTGAAATGCGGCTTTGAAATTGTGCGGATTTCAAAGTCGTGTTCAGTGTGAACGAGGGCTTATTGTCAAAGCTTAATTGAACAAACTGAAGTTAGAAGCTGATTGGCTACCATGCACAGCTGCACCAGATTTTGCACTCTCTAGTTTTAGTAAATCAACCCCAGTGTGTTACTTATTGATTAAGTATTTGATTTCTGATAGTCGGGGTGTTTTTGACATATGATGTAATGGAGGGGGGGGGGGATGTTCTGGACATCTAGTCTTACTGCCGGTTCACACAGGGGCGACTCGTCAGGCGACCTAGCTGCCTGACAAGTCGCCTCCCGTTCTGTACTATGGAACCGTTCTAATAGGAGCGACGCAAGTCGCTCCGACTTAGAAAAAGGTTCCTGTACTACTTTGGGGGCGACTTGAGGCGACTTGCATAGACTTCTATACAGAAGTCGTTTTGCAAGTCGCCATGGAAGTCGTGTGCAGGTTGTCTTGGTGAGGCGACCTGCAAGTCGTGCCGCCCCTGTGTGAACCGGGGCTTACAGCTACTACTGGGCCCTTTGAGGGCGACCACAATGCTGATGCGGCCCACAAAGAAATTGAGTTTGACAACCCTGGCATAGACAGTCCAAAATCCAGGTTATGCTATGAGCATAGTTTATACCAGGGATATGCAATTAGCTGACCTCCAGCTGTTGCAAAACTACAAGTCCCATCATGCCTCTGCCTCTGGGTGTCATGCTTGTGGCTGTCAGAGTCTTGCTATGCCTCATGGGATTTGTAGTTCTGCAACAGCTGGAGGTCCGCTAATTGCATATCCCTGGTTTATACTATTGCAGTGAAAAGAAGTATAGGAAGCTGTATTTTTCTGCAATGCAAATGCATGTAAATGCCCAAAGAATAAAGGAGACAGAAGTGACCTCAAAGGAAATGCAAGCTTAGGGAAAATGCATTGCAAATGCGCGAAAAAAAAAGGCATGTAAAATGCACGTCACTGCTCATGCAAAAACGTGCATTAAGCGCACAGTTTCTGGTGTGAGTGAGCCCCAAGAGCATCTCTAAGATTAATACTGTGAGGGGCACCTGCATCTTTTGCTTTTCTTTTTCAATCTATGAGACTAGCAGCATCTTTAGATATAAATTGAGACCAGTGCTACCTGGAGGCCTTTTCTTGACAGTACAGCCACACAGGAGGAGACCGCACTCAGAGCTCTCAAAAGTACGAACCAAAGAGAAAAACCTGCAACCCCACAAAGATGATTTTATTATATACTGTGCATTTCATGGCAGCTTGCTTTAAAGGCCACTCTATTCTCTTCATTGCTTTTGTCAAGCACGTATTGGGCCAAATGAGCACATTTTATTAATGGTTCACACCAGCAGGCAATTGGATCTGCAGATTTGCTATTTTTATTGCCTAATGTCAGGTTCCATGTAGTGTGATGTCACTGGGGATGACCTCATGCTGGGATACACAATGAAATTAATCATTAGAGTCAATAATAGCTTGCTAAATCCATGGCAAGTACCATAAAAGAACAGTGCAGTTTTCTGCAAGATCACAAATCTGAATATATATATATAGGATTAGTAGACCTACTATTACTACTATACACCATTGTGCAGCTACATTACTTTTGGATCAATGCTTTAAGAGCACCTAAAAATTGCCACTTCCCTCGATATGTTCTGAGTCATTGATTGCTAATAGCACGTTATGTCCACATAATATAGAACACACTGTCGTTAACATGTGATTGATGGATCACCAATCACATTTAAAGTTGCAAGACAATTTTGAACCTAATTGGTGTCTGTAAGAAAGATGTCAGTTTTGCCACTTGAGGCTTTCTGCCTGTGACTGACAGCTAGGAGCTTGTTGAGGAATAACATTAAGCAAATTTAGTTTGAAAGCCAGGTGACTCCAAATCTATATTAAAATATTCTAGTGAAAAAAACGATGAGTCACTGGTTATTCATTCATCATCATTTAGAAATTCCTCTCCTGCATCCCAAAAAGGGTCTCTCAGATCACCTAATTGCTGGGAAAAGGAAGTGAGGTGGACTGGTACATTGCCTGCATGAAAAACTGGCTTACATTTGGAACGAGTGCATAACATCATCACATTGTAAACCCAACCCTAACCCTTACTGTAACCCCAACCCTAACCCTCCCTTTAACCTCATCTCGAACACTAACCCTCACTGTAACCCCAACCCT
Source organism: Lithobates clamitans (assembly GCA_037952925.1). Taxonomy (NCBI): domain Eukaryota; kingdom Metazoa; phylum Chordata; class Amphibia; order Anura; family Ranidae; genus Lithobates; species Lithobates clamitans. The sequence goes on along the minus strand of JBBGZY010001881.1, from coordinate 813,572 downwards.
AACACTAACCCTCCCTTTAAGCTCAGCTTGAACACTAACCCTCACTGTAACCCCAACCCTAACACTAACCTTCCCTTTAACCTCATCTCGAACACTAACCCTCACTGTAACCCAACCCTTACACTAACGCTCCCTTTAACCACAACTTCAAACACTAATCCTCACTGTAACCCTAACACTAACCCTCACGCTAAAATCAACTCTAACCCTAACCCTCACTGGAACCCTAACCCTAATACTAACCCTCCCTCTAACCTCAACTCTAGCCCTAACCCTCACTGTAACCCCAACCCTAACACTAACCCTCCCTCTAACCCTAACCCTCACTGTAATCCCAACCCTAACACTAACTAAGTGATGAGTCACTGGTTATTCATTCATAATCATTTAGGAACTCCTCTCCTGCATCACAAAAAGGGGTTCTCAGATCACCTAATTGCTGGGAAAAAGGAAGTGAGGTGGACTGGTACATTGCCTGCATGAAAAACTGGCTTACATTTGGAACAAGTGCATAACATCATCACATTGTAAACCCAACCCTAACCCTCACTGTAACCCCAACCCTAACCCTCCCTTTAACCTCATCTCGAACACTAACCCTCACTGTAACCCCAACCCTAACACTAACCCTCCCTTTAACCTCAGCTCGAACACCAACCCTCACTGTAACCCCAACCCTAACACTAAACTTCCCTTTAACCTCATCTCGAACACTAACCCTCACTGTAACCCAACCCTTACACTAACGCTCCCTTTAACCACAACCTCAAACACTAACCCTCACTGTAACCCTAAAACTAACCCTCACGCTAACCTCAACTCTAACCCTAACCCTCACTGGAACTCCAACCCTAATACTAACCCTCCCTCTAACCTCAACTCTAACCTTAACCCTCACTGTAATCCCAACCCTAACACTAACCCTCCCTTCAACCTCAACTCGAACACTAACCCTCACTGTAACCCCAACCCTAACACTAACCCTCCCTTTAACCTCAACTCGAACACTAACCCTCACTGTAACCCCAACCTTAACACTAACCCTCCCTTTAACCTCATCTCGAACACTAACCCTCACTGTAACCCCAACCCTTATAGGGCGTACACACGGTCGGACTTTGTTCGGACATTCCGACAACAAAATCCTAGGATTTTTTCCGACGGATGTTGGCTCAAACTTGTCTTGCATACACACGGTCACACAAAGTTGTCGGAAAATCCGATCATTCTGAACGCGGTGACGTAAAACACGTACGTCGGGACTATAAACGGGGCAGTGGCCAATAGCTTTCATCTCTTTATTTATTCTGAGCATGCGTGGCACTTTGTCCGTCGGATTTGTGTACACACGATCGGAATTTCCGACAACAGATTTTGTTGTCGGAAAATTTTATCTCCTGCTCTCCAACTTTGTGTGTCGGAAAATCCGATGGAAAATGTCCGATGGAGCCCACACACGGTCGGAATTTCCGACAACACGCTCCGATCGGACATTTTCCATCGGAAAATCCGACCGTGTGTACGGGGCATAACACTAACCCTCCCTTTAACCACAACTTCAAACACTAATTCTCACTGTAACCCTAACACTAACCCTCACGCTAACCTCAACTCTGACCCTAACCCTCACTGGAACCCCAACCCTAATACTAACCCTCCCTCTAACCTCAACTCTAGCCCTAACCCTCACTGTAACCCCAACCCTAACAGTAACCCTCCCTCTAACTTCAACTCTAACACTAACCCTCACTGTAATCCCAACCCTAACACTAACCCGCCCTTTAACCTCAACTCGAACACTAACCCTCACTGTAACCCCAACCCTAACACTAACCCTCCCTTTAACCATGTCCTCGAACACAAACCCTCACCGTAACCCTAACACTAACCCTCACGCTAACCTCAACTCTAACCCTAACCCTCGCTGTAACCCCAACCCTAACACTAACTTTCCCTTTAACATCAACTCGAACACTAACTCTCACTGCAGCTTCAACTATAACCCCACCCCTCATATGCCTAATTCTAAATCAATAATAACCCTAATCTTCCTTGTAATATCAACCATAACAATAACCCCCCCCCCCCTGTAAACTTAACCCTAACCCTAATCTTTTCTGTAACCTCAACTCCAACGTTAGGCTTCCCTGTACCACTAACCCTTCCTCCTGTAAACCTTACACTAGTTCTCCCTGTAATGCCAACACCAACGGTCCCTGTTTGTCATGATCAGGAGTCAGGCTCTGAGACCAGTAGCTATTGCAGTAGAGAGGCTCCCACTGACCATCAGGATAAATATGCAAGCAGATCACCATGGCGGATTTTGCGGGCTCGCCCGAGGTGTGCGGTCTAAGCACTAAACAGTATTCACCAGAGCCCCTGATGGTGGAGATGGGTTTTGCTGCATCTTAGTACCAAGTTGAGGTCCTCAGGATTGCCCCACGAGGAGGTGAGCAAGCCAGGGTCCTGTAGCAGGTAGTGATCAAGGAACGAGCTACAGGTCGATAACAAGTGGTTGCAGGTTGGGATCAAGCGGAAGCATACTCAAGGAACAAGCTAAAGGTCAAAAATAAGTAGTAGCAACAGCAGCAGGAGTGACAAGAGGGAGATATTGACTTGATAGAGCACAATATTCTGGTCGACAAGAAGTACAAAGGCATGGCTTAAATAGGAAGATCATGAGAGGGGAAAAGAGTTCAAGGTTCACCAGGAACAAGATACAAGGCAAGATTGTCCACGATCTTCACGGTTCAGTTCCAGGTCCTGACACTGTAACCCTGTCTCCCCATGTAACCCTAATACTAACCCTCCATATAACCCTCACATTTAAAGTGGTTCTAAAGGCAGACCCCCATGTTTGACTGCTCCCGTCTCCTCTGTGCTGAAGATCAACTCTTCCTGTCACAGAAGATTCAGCTTTAGTAAGGGGCACATCGATTTATTTATTATTGGTATTTATATAATACCGACAATTTATACAGTTCTTATTAAATGTCAGGTAATCAATTTGCAGGTGTTTCATTGGTGTCTTGCCATTATCATTTGTTGCTTTTATAAAACACTTTTAGCAGAATTTGTTGACATTCAGCAATGTCTGGCTTTTCCCATTCTTCGGTGGTTGCAGTAACACCTGACATATTTATCACCGAGTTGGTGTTACGTTCTCCATCCATGACCGTTCACCATTTTTAAAGGTGAAATCTTAATTCCTTGTGGAGACCTGCTGTGCATGATCAAGCAGGTCCAGGTTCACTGCACTTTCTTTGAGCTTGATTTATAAATAATGGCTGCTTTCAGACACATCACTGCACCAAAATAAAAACAGGCACCCGACCTCTGCTTGTTCTGTGAGAAGATGTCGTTTTCTAAAGGAAAATGCTTGGCTGCAACAGGCAGCAGATACTATATGTAGACAATGGGGTTGATTTACGAAAGTCAAAAAGACTGTGCACTTTGCAGTTGCTCCAGGGCTTAGTAAATGAGCAAAAACTCTGCAGACTTCCATCATCCAATCATGTGCAAGCAAAAATGCTGTTTTTTTCCATATCCTTGCACGCGATTGGGTACTTTTTGCAAAGTGAAGCTTTAGCTCATTTACTGAGCCCTGGAGCAACTGCACTTGCAGAGTAATTTTGCCTTTAGGGTCCTTTCACACTGGGGCGGTTTGCAGGCGCTATTGCGCTAATAATAGCGCCTGCAAACCGACCCGAAAGTGCTGCTACTTTCATTCCAGTGTGAAAGCCCCGAGGGCTTTCACACTGTAGCGATGCGCTGGCAGGACGGTAAAAAAAGTCCTGCCAGGAGCATCTTCGGAGCGGTGAAGGAGCGGAGTGTATACCGCTCCTTTACCGCTCCTGCCCATTGAAATCAATGGGACGGCGCTGCTATACCGCCGGCAAAGCGCCTCTGCAGAGGCGCTTTGGGGTGGTTTTTAACCATTTTTCGCCTGCTAGCGGGGGTAAAACCGCCCCGCTAGCGGCCGCATACCGACGGTAAAGCGCCGCTTACAATAGCGGCGCTTTACCGCCGACGCCGACGCCCGCCCCAGTGTGAAAGGGCTCTTAGTAAATCAACCCCCATGTGGCAGTCTGGCCTTGACTGGAGAGTGCCGTGGTAAAGGCAATGTAGAGTGGTTTTGCATATATTTTCTTTATGCTCAGGATAATTAATGTTTTTAAAAATATTGTATATTTAGGCTGCTTTCACACTGATCTCTTTTTCTTTCTTTCTTTTTTTTTGGCGTTAAAAAAACTGAAGAAAAAAACACCATGAAATCCTATGGAACTCTTCATACTGGTCAGTTGCGGGTCCATTGCGTTTTTCAAAGTCCCGTCTGCTGCAGTTTTGTTGCGGTAAAAAAAACCCATCAAAAACACGGCAAAAATGCACACATGTCCATTTTTCACAGGTGCAAATCACAGTGAAAATGTGACAAAAACGCATTGCATATAAATAGAGCTTTATAATTACAGCCAAAAAATGGAGCTGCGGGCTCCTTTGCTAATGTCTATCTGTCTATTCTTAGCTGCTGTGCTAAAGAAAAGCCTGTTGTTTACAGAGCTTAATAACACCTGCGGAAATTTACACAAGTAATTAATTTTGTTGAAGGAGTTGCTTCACCCCTTCTTTGCTACTCCTTTCTTGTTCTCCGTTTGGATGGCTCTGCATTATTTTTAAATCTGAGAAAGCACCTGTAAGTTGTAAGCAGAGTCCTCCCACTCCTTCTTTATTGAACTGTATTGTAATATAGTATAGCTATTATATTTTCTGTGAAAAACCCTGATGAAGGAGACAGCATCCATCTCTGAAACGTGTCGGATTCAAGAAGTTTTATCTTTCTTTGAATTTTTGTATCCACGGTTATGTGCAATATTCAATATATATTTTCTAATAAATGTTAAATATTTTTTAACTATTTCTCATTGTTTATGTGCTAGTGCCTTAAAAGTCCCACCCTAGGGGTTTTTTCCTCTTTTCTGTATTGTAATTGTACTGTCTCCCTTGACATTGTAAAGCGCTGTGCAAACTGTTGATGCTAAATAAATCCTGTATAATAATATTAATAAAATTTAAATACAGTATATGTATATTTAACTATAAACCTAGAATTTGAGCCTGCATCGACATTTGCATTTTTTTAATGTATGCAAAATTGTGCTGCATTTGTGCGTATTTTTGCACCATATGCAAAGGACAGTCCATTGATTTCAATAGGCTGCCCTTTTTTGAGCATGGAGCTTTGTGCATTTTCCTGTATTTAAGGCATGTTTTTAACGCAACAAATGCTCTTTGTTTCTTTTTGCTGTGTTTGGGGTGCCTTTAAGAGGGAATGGCAATGCAAGTGTGACAGGTATTCTTTGTGTCTTTTGAAAACGCACGCTTACAAAATGCTGAATTGTGAATGCAACCTTAGCTTCTGGACATGAAAGCTTCCACCCCTCTCTAGCTAATCGCCCCATTTATGAAAAAAAAAAAGGCTAAATTCCCACACATGTTCCATCAACGGGGTCCTTACAGGGCCCACATGGTCCATCAGCAGAGTCCTCGCAGGGCCCACATGTTCCATCAATGGGGTCCTCACAGGGCCCACATGGTCCATCAACAGAGTCCTCACAAGGCCCACATGGTCCATCAGCAGGGTTCTTGTAGGGTCCATATGGTCCTTCAGTGGGTTCCTTGCAGGGCCCACATGTTCCATCAGCGGGGTTCTCACAGGGCCCACATGGTCCATCAGCGGGGTCCTGGCAGGGCCCACATGTTCCATCAGCAGTGTCCTCTCAGGGCCCACATGTTCCATCAGCGGAGTCCTCGCAGGGCCCACATGTTCCATCAGCGGGGTTCTCACAGGGCCCACATGGCCTTTCAGCGGAGTCCTCACAGGGCCCACATGTTCCATCACCGGGGTTCTCTCAGGGTTCACATGGTCCATCAGCAGAGTCCTCACAGGGCCCACATGTTCCATCACCGGGGTTCTCTCAGGGCCCACATGTCCATCAGCGGAGTTCTCACAGGGCCCACATGGTCCATCAGAGGAGTTCTCGCAGGGCTCTGAAGACTCCAAACTTCTGGTCAGCTGTAGGATCGCATTAAATTGGTGGTTTATTGGCTTTTTATCTGGAAGAGCCCCCGCAGAGGGTCATGTAATGACCCATTCATTAAGTAAAGGGAGCTTAGGAAGGTAAGTAAGTGGGTGGTAGGGGTGGTTGGGATTTACAGGTTTGTAGATTATTATTTTTTTTTAATAAATAGTATTAATAATAAAAAATTTTTAAAAACATTACATTTTGTTGTTAACCTGACAATAAGTGTGGAGCCTGTGCCAGGTTGGCCAATGCTCATTGTGAGCCAGGCTAGCCTAGTTCTTGCAGTGTAAGCTCTGTACAGGCCTGGCAGTGCTAATAATAGTTTACTTTCATTGTATGCACACATTTATATGTATAATTTATCTGCTTGTCTGCTACTTATTGGAGCCAAGAACATTTACAAATAAAATACATTTATCTCTTAAGAAAAAGAACAATTATAGCAAGTGCAATGATATAGCTAGCGCAGATGGTTGCAGAACTGTCAGAGCTTGGTCGTCTAGGATTGTAGGAACAGCGATCGTAAACACAGACAAAACCATTGCAATTACTTTGATAAATGAAAGGCGGTTGGATCTGTACTAGATAGGCTTGTATTTCTGTATAGCACTTTGGCTGTGTGTATCAGATGCGTAATATATTGAGCTATGAATGGGAGCTCATGAAAATGTATGCCCTGTGAGGCTGATATCTTGTCTTCAAGGTTGTGAAAAAAGAGACTGAGTAATTACACTGAGCTATTAAATGCTCCTTCTAGTGGCGAATCTACCAATTTCAGTATTTCGTGCAAAAATATGAAAGAAAAATGTGAACGTCATATAAAAACCAAATCAGCCATATCATTGATACTGTGAACTTGTGCACTTTTTTCTGCATGAATCCCGGCTGCTGCGTCCAACAATAATGCCGTGTACACACGAGCGGACTTTTCAGCATCAAAGGTCCGACGGTCTTTCCGACGGACTTTCGACGGAGTTACGACGGACTTTCGAATGACCGGACTTGCCCACACACGAATGGACTAAAGTCCGATCGAAAGTCCGTTGGTTTGAACGTGATGACGTACGACAGGACTAGAATAAGGAAGTTCATAGCCAGTAGCCAATAGCTGCCCTTGCGTCCTTTTTTGTTCGTCGGACTAGCATACAGACAGATTTTTCAACCGGACTCAAGTCCGTCGGAAAGATTTGAAACATGTTCTAAATCTAAAATCCGTCTGATTTTCGACAGCAAAAGTCCGCTGAAGGTCCGATGAAGCCCACACACGGTCGGATTGTCCGGTCGTGTGTACACGGCTTAAAAGTGACCATATCATTGGAAATGATTAGAGATGAGGTATCTACTTAGCAAATGAGAAAAATCTTCTTTCTGATTTGGTTGGTACAGTGAGGGGAAAAAAGTATTTGCTCCCCTGCTGATTTTGTATGTTTGCCCACTGACAAAGAAATGATCAGTCTATAATTTTAATGGTCGGTTTATTTTAACAGTGAGAAACAGAATAACAACAAAAAAATCCAGAAAACCACATTTCAAAAAAGTTATAAATTGATTCGCATTTTAATGAGTGAAATAAGTATTTGACCCCTTTGCAAAAACCCTTGTTGGGAATCACAGAGGTCAGACTTTTCCTCTAGTTGCCCACCAGGTTTGCACACATCTCAGGAGGGATTTTGTCCTCTTTGCAGATCCTCTCCAAGTCATTAAGGTTTGGAGGCTGACGTTTGGTAACTCGAACCTTCAGCTCCCTCCACATATTTTATGTGGGATTAAGGTCTGGAGACTGGCTGGGCCACTCCAGGACCTTAACCACTTGCCTACTGGGCACTTACACCCCCTTCCTGCCCAGGCCAATTTTCAGCTTTCAGCGCTGTCACACTTTGAATGACAATTGCGCAGTCATGCTACACTGTAAACGTGTGACAATTTTATCATTTTCTTCACACAAATAGAGCTTTCTTTTTTGGGTATTTAATCACTGCTGGGTTTTTTATTTTTTACAACAAAAAAAAGACAGAAATTTGTGAAAAAATAAAATGTTTTTCTTAGTTTCTGTCAGTAAATTTTGTAAATAAGTAATTTTTCTCCTTCACTGATGTGTGCTGATGAGGCGGCACTGATGGGCACTGATGAGGCGGCACTGATGGGCACTGATGAGGCGGCACTTATGGGCACTAATTAGGTGGCACTGATGAGGTGGCACTAAAATCCAGTGACATGGGAGCTGGGAGTGGGGCAGAGTCCTTCTGTCTGTGTCAATGGACACAGCAGCAGGACTCGGGAGAGTGCCCTCACGAGTGCCCCTATGGAAATCGGCTTTTCGTGGGGGCATGCTCTGAAGAGCAGGAGCCAGGAGCACCACCAGGGGACCCCAGAAAAGGAGGATCAGGGCCGCTCTGTTCAAAACCCTTGCACAGAGCAGGTAAGTATGACGTGTGGTTTTTTTTTGTTTTTTTTTTTAAACAAACCTTTACAATCACTTAAGGCCTCTTTCACATGGGCCGCTCCCCTCCTGCTGGTAAAAGCATGTTTTATTATTTTGAAATTCCAAGACTCCAGGCACATCGATCACTTGCGGTTGTGCATTGCGATTAACAGCGATTACTTGCGTTTACGTGCGGCTGAGGTGGAACATTCTTGCCATTTCTGATGTGCTTCCTGTTGCTTTTCTTTCTTTTGTTGCCACTGCTATCTGTAGGTGCAATAGTGCACTGCCATTACCTGCAGTTATGTACAGAAAGCTGCAATAAATTGGTCCCAGACGCAGTCAAATACATTTTTTCTAATTGCACAAAACCGCATGTAACGAAACTGTTGCTAAACGCAGTCGGTGAATGGGGCCATAGGAATGCATTGTCTGAGTTTAACTGCGATAGATAACTTAATCTATTCGCAGCTAAAAGCTGAATTCTATCCGTCTGTGTGAATGGGGCCTTAACCACTTCAGCCCTGGAAGATTTGGCTGCTCAATGACCACGCCATTTTTTGCGATTCGGCACTGCGTCGCTTTAAGTGACAATTGCGCAGTCGTGCGACATTGCACCCAAACAAAATTGACGTCCTTTTTTTTCCCACAAATAGAGCTTTCTTTTGGTGGTATTTGATCACCTCCGCAGTTTTTATTTTCCGCGCTATAAACAAAAGAAGAGCGACAATTTTGAAAAAAACACAATGGGGGTTATTTGCTAAAGGCACATCCACTTTGCACTGCAAGTGCACTTGGAAGTAAAGTCGCTGTAGATCCAAGGGGGGCATAAGGGGGGCAAGGAAAATAAAAAACAGCATTTTAGCTTGCACATGATTGGATGATAAAATCAGCAGAGCTTCCACTCATTTCAGATCTACCTCTTATCCGCCGTACACACGGTCGGAATTTCCGACAGAAAAAGTCTGATGGGAGCTTTTCATCGTATATTCCGACCGTGTGTATGCCCCATCTGACTTTTTACGTCGAAAATTCAGACAGACTTAGATAGAGAACATGTTCTATATTTTTCCGGAAAACCGCTCGTCTGTATGCTGTTGCGACCTACCAAAAATGACGCATGCTCTGAAGCAAGTACGAGACGTCGTACGTGTTGTAACATTGTACATGTTGTACGTCACCGCGTTCTTGACGGTCGGAATTTGGTGTGACCGTGCGTATGCAAGACAGCTTGAGCGGAATTCCGTCGGAATTCCGTCGGAAAAACCTTCAGAGTTTATTCCGACGTCGAAACCGGTCGTGTGTACAGGGCATTAGTTTTAGAGCGACTGCACTTTCAAGTGCACTTGCAGTGCAAAGTGGATTTGCCTTTCGTAAATAACCCCCAATATCTTTTACTTTTTGCTATAATAAATATCCCAAATTTAAAAAAACAAAAACTATTTTTTTTCCTCAGTTTAGGCTGATATGTATTCTTTTACATATTTTTGGTAAAAAAAAAAAAAAATCGCAATAAGCGTATATTGTTATAGCGTCTACAAAATAGGGGATAGATTTATGGCATTTTTATTTATTTATTTATTTTTTTACTAGTAATGGCGGTGATCTGCAATTTTTATCAGGACTGAGATATTGGACAAATTGGACACATTTTTGAGAGTATTAACAATTATACAGCGATCAGTGCTATAAAAGTGCACTTACTGTATAAATGTCACTGGCATCAAGGGGTTAACTGTGTTCCCCAGTGTGTGTTCTAACTGCAGGGGGGATGGGGCTGACTAGGGGAGGAGAGAGATCGGTGTTCATACTCAGTATGAACACACAATCTCTCTCCTCTCCCCTGAGAACCGGGATTTGTGTGTACACCGACGACTCTGGGCACACGCTGCGGGTGCCTCCTACAGCGTCTTAAAGGGCCGAGGTACAGTTACCCAGGGGAGCCAACCTGCCGCAGTAAAACTGCTGGGGCTGGTCGGGAATCGGTTGATGTGCTTCTTATTGAGCCACTTCTTTATTGCCTTGGCCGTGTGTTTTGGGTCATTTTAATGCTGGAATAACTATCCACGACCCATTTTCAATGCCCTTAACCTTCCCTCACCCTTCTCTGGCTGAGGAAAGGAGGTTCTCACCCAAGGTGTTCTTCAGCAGCTGACACATTTTATCATATGGTATGGAAATGTCCACCTATCAGAGCGTTTTGGTCTGAAATCACCACTTTCATTAGCTCGATTACTCAAATACCTAATGTTTGTAACCCCCTAAGATGCCTATTTGGACATATTAATGATGAATCTCTCCCTAAACGTTCCCAGCTTTTTCTACACTTAATTTCTTTTTATGCCAAGAAATCTTTTGCTATGCACTGGAAATCTTCAGCTCCCCCTACTGTAGTTTTTTGGCTGAACCTAATTAATCAGGCGCTCCCATTATACAAACTGACCTATGAAGCTAGAGGTTGCCCCCAAAAATGTAATACAATTTGGGACCATTGAGTGACCTCAAGCTGTACTATACCATGAGATACCTAAGGTGCTAATTGGACCTAGGGTTTACTTGCTGAAAATTATTCTGCTGCTTATATGGATTGTTTGATGACTTTTTGTATTTTACATATTTTGGTGAACTAGTGTTATATAACTGTCCTTCCATTATATATTAATTATTTATTATCAGTGTGTAGCACCCTGGTCCTAAACAGGGCTGCTAATAAATCTAGTTGTGCTAGGTGGTAACTAGCCTGGCTAATTGGTAGTCTGATCCACTGATTTCTGTCCTAATTCTGTTCAATTTGTGGTCTCTCTCTTTTGTCAATAGGTGGCATCGTTGCTTTTGGCAATAGGATGATGGATTACAGTGAAGTCAGGTGATGAGTAAAATAAATTGTCTCAACCAATTAGCAGGAGTTTCTTTTGGCCACTATGCATGTTGGGGTAGACTATTTATTCAGGAGGAGTCAGGTGATCGGGGTTCTTTTCGCTGCGGCCCGGGTGGATGTGTGTCAAACAGCTCCTGGCTGCTAGGCCTGAATCCTGAGATCTATCCAGGAGTCCTACTGGCTGCTAGGTCTACATGAGGCCTATCCAGTAATATGAGGGTCCACAAAGGAGGAGCAGCAGAGGTTAAGCCTGGGGCAGAACCACGTGTGTTAGAGGCTCAGCCCAGAGGAGCCTGTTCATTGCCGGAGGTAAAGGAGAAGCAGTTGCCGGTGGGACGACCACCTCTGTTATCTGAGGCAAGTTTGGAAGAGATGAAGTTCTGAAGGAGTACCAAAGTAGATGCTTCACCAGCCGGGAATGGTGAAGTAAATGGGAAAGCTTCAGTGGAGACTCATCCAGGAATACAGCAGGTAGCTGTGAGTAAAGCTTTAAGGAGTACGGCGGGTAGCTGTAAGTGAAGCTTGAATATAAGTACAGTGGTTAGCTGTGGGTTAAGCTCAAGGGATCCAGCAGGTAGCTGAGAGTCCATGAAGTCTAGTGAGAGACGGCGAGCTGAGCTTGAGGTTCTACAGTGGGATATTGTGAGTTAAAATGGAAGGTCTACAGTGGGATTACTTTACTAAGAGAGAAATTGTTGCTATAGGAGACAGCAGTTGCTACAAGATACAGTATGCTGCATTCAGCTTAAAGGCTCTTTTTCTGTATTGCTGTCTGCCTAGTTCTATTTTTGTCTGTGGAGTTTACCTAATTGCTATTGCATTTGCCTAATGGTGGACTGTGCCCTAACCCTCTCTCCCACCGTTCCTGTTAAGAGGAATAAAATCTCTTTGTTCCTTTTTTACAAAAAGAGACTGGCACACAATCTTTCCACCTTGCACCACACCCACTATGCGTAGTAACCTGCACCCTGACGAGGAATGTCAGTCCTTTCTGACTCTGGTGGTCACCATCAGGCCCTTGGAAGTCGGGGAGACCGCTACATTTTTGGCACCCAACGTGGGTCTCAATGTCATTTTTGCTGTGGTTGCCCCTGGCAACAGACTGCAACTACACAAGGATTTCGTCTGGCTCCGCGGGATAGTGGCAAGTAACATCCTTATTCCTCAGAGACTGTGTTATTATCCTTGTGAACTGTGTGGGGAAGAACCTAAGTGTCTTTTTGCTCTTGGGAGATTGTCAACATGGTCTTTTGTTACATTACGCCAGTGCTGCAGGGCATAGGTGTGCGCAGCCTTTTGTATTAGGGTGTGCACCTCAAAGCTCCAACACATATGCCTTTGTGACATATTAACCGGCCTCTTCCCCACTCGTCATCCTAAAACTATGGGGGGGGGGGGAGGTGAGCACACAGGGGGACAGCAGAAAGAAAAGGAACTGGGACAAGAGGGGTGGCATACATTGGTACCAATCCCCTGTATTTTCCTCCTGTGGCAGCTGAATATCGGCGACAGGAAGAGGAGGAGAAGCTTACTTTCAGCTGCTGCTGAAGAAAATACAGATCGGTCCCTTAATTTCCACTCCAGCCGCCTATCCTGTCCAGGTTCTGGGGGTCGGCAAGTAAGGATCGCGGCTTACCTGTCACCTGCCCACAATTGATGGGTTGCCAACTCCAGGATTAGGGTGTGCCCAGGCACACCTGGCACACCTCTTGTGCCCGCCTATGCTGCAGGGGTTAAGGCAGACTCCATGATAGTTTTGGCGCGCTGCTGGACAAAAGAGGCAGGCGCTGAAGTCACTGAAGAACATGTGAACCAATCCTTTGGCAGGGCAGGAGTTGATGCTCTGCAGAGAAGGAGACGGTGCCGTGTACACCGCCATTACCAGTACACGTTTGGGTTACTGTTATCGAGCGGAGAATAAGGCGCAGTTTGGAGTCTCAATGTCAGACTGGCCCAGGGGCTGAAGGAGGTCCTCACTGATACCAGAGTGCGGTATGTACCAAAAGGTAGCTTGGCGCTTTACAAAGCGGGAGGCTATGAAGCAATTGGGCTGCTGTGTGCAAAGGGTTCCAGCCTATATACCAGTGTTCATCCCTGGATTACCTGTAAGAACTGTGGAGAACCACTACTAAAGGTAGTTTCACCAGCCCTACCCCCACGGGTGCTACAAGTAAATTGGGACAAGTGTGTTGCTATTCCTGCTGCAGAAGTTCCTGTGAAGACTGCTACTGTCACCCTGCTTCCTGAAGTGGTTGCTCCTTCAGCTATTGTGACTGGTCCAAAGCCAGGCAACCCAGTGATCTCCTGTGGCCGAGGTCGGGGCCACCAACGATTTTTGATGGTGGAACCTATCGTGTCAAGTGCGCCTTAGATACACAAGTGTTACCTGGATGTGGAGATCCTAAACTATTGTCAAGATTGTCCAAGTTGCAAATAATTGTCATGAGAAAAGTGGCTGAGGAGTATGGCTACTTATACCCATATATGCCCAAAAGTCTGGAAGCTGAAATACAATGCAAACAAGCACAGTGGGTTGATGCTGCTATCCGGGAGTATGTGAAAATTCCTGCTCACTGTGATATAAGAAAGTTGTCACCCGACATGCAGGGAAGTATACAAATGTTCTTCAAACCCGGGACTATGGTCGCCATATTTACCCAGACTGTGTTGTTCTTCGTAGGCCTAATCAAGCAGATGTGCAGCACTATATTACTACTATTGGATCATCTAGAAAGCCTGTTCAATTACCTGATCCTCGTTACTATTGGTAACGTTCTTCAATCATTGAAAGTTTGTGTCAAGTCAACGTGGAACACAGCGGTTTGCTTAGTTCGGTTGTGTCAGTTCGACAGGAAGTTGTTCTGCATTTCAAATATGTTGAAGTGGGGACACTCCTGCCTGTGCTGTTGCTGCTGGACTGTCCTCCTGATACCAGCAGTTGCAGGGGGTGCCCTAAAATGTGACATGCTGGCCTGTGCCCTGGAATTGCCAGTATGCCTCCCTCTGCAAAGTGATATGCTGATCTGTTGCCCTGGATTATCAGCATATCTTGTTCTTCATATGTGAGGAAAAGTGATCTCAGTCCCCGGCTATGATAAAGAAAGGCTGAGATATGTTCTGTGTGCAAGGGGACTTTGTTGTTCAGGAAGGTGGAAAAGTTCTTCCAGATTACAGTCCCTTGCATGCTTGTGTGGCTAGGATGCTTGTTTAAAAAAATAGCCATGCACACAGTTCCAGTGCTTCTTCTGGGGAGCACTGGAACTTGCTGGAAGGTTGCTGACCATGTTATTGCAAATCACAAGGAAAGTATCTATTGTACTTTGGGGCTCCAAGGACAATGGGATGTTTAGTTAATTAGTTAGTTAGCAAGGTAGACTGTGCTGTGGCAAAGGGGCAAGTCTTTTACCTCCAATCGGAATCCCATGGACTTAAATATTACCTATGGACTTTTCTTTTATTACTGACCACTAGATGGTGTGTGAATCCTGAGTTCTTGCTTTCCAATATTCTAGTGTAGGTTGCTAAGTGAAATCGAATTTTTAGATATGCTAAAATGCTTCAGAAAAATGGTGTCACTCTCACGGAAGTGGGGCCCTTTTTCCACTTGTAATTATTTTGAGGGACGGTTATTTGCTAAGATTGTGTACATATATTATGATTAAGGATGAGCTGAACACCCCCCGGTTCGGTTCGCACCAGAACTTGCGAAGAGGCAAAAAATTTGGATGAACACCGTTAATGTCTATAGGATACGAACATGAAAAATCAAAAGTGCTCATTTTAAACGCTTATATGCAAGTTATTGTCATAAAAAGTGTTTGGAGACCTGGGTCCTGCCCCGGGGGACAAGTATCAATGCAAAAGAAAGTTTTAAAAACTGCAGTTTTTTTTCCGGAGCAGTGATTTTAATAATGCTTAAAGTGAAACAATAAAAATGAAATATTTCTTTAAATATCGTGCCTGGGGGTGTATAGAGTATGCCTGTAAAGTGGTGCAGTTTTCCCATGTTTAGAACAGTACTACAGCAAAATGACATTTATAAAGGAAAGAAAGTAATTTAAAACTGATTGCGGCTTTAATGAATTGTCGGGTCTCAGCAATATGGATAAAACTCATTGAAAAAAACATCATGGGTCCCCCCCAGTCCATTACCAGGCTCTTTGAGTCTGGTATGAATATTAAGGGGAACCCCGAACCAAACATTTAAAAAAAAATTGCGTGGGGGTCCCCCCAAAATCCATACCAGGCCCTTCAGGTCTGGTATGGATATTAAGGGTAACCCTGCACCAAATTTTAAAAGAAAAATTGCGTGGGGGCCCCCCCAAAATCCATACCAGGGGAACCCTGTGCCAAAATAAAAAAAATGGCGTAGGGGTCCTCATTAAAATCCATACCAGACCCTTATCCAAACACGCAACCTGGCAGGCTGCAGGAAAAGAGGGGGGATGAGAGATCGCCCCCCCTCCTGAACCGTACCAGCCCACATGCCCTCAACATGGGGAGGGTGCTTTTGGAGTAGCCTCCCAAAGCATGTTGTCCCCATGTTGATGGGGACAAGGGCCTCATCCCCACAACCCTTGCCCGGTTGTTGTGGAGGTCTGCGGGTGGGGGGGCTTATCGGAATCTGGAAGCCCCCCTCAACAAGGGGACCCCCAGATCCCAACCTCCCCCCATGTGAATTGGTAACGGGTACATTGTACCCCCACCATTTCACAAAAAAGTTTCAAAAATAGTAAAAAAGACAGGAGACACTTTGGGACAAGTGCTTTATTAAAAACTAAAAATGTCCCACAATGTAGATCCATCTCACACCGCCCGACAGACCGAAAAAAGAAAAAAAAAAGAAAGCCACAACAGCTCCGCCTCCATGGGAGGCTCCCGTCGAGTGACGCTTCTTCTCAGTGACAGCTGTTATATAGCTGAGGGCGGGGCCACTCGGTGAAGTAAACGGGTGACCCCGCCCCCTCTGACACCACGTGACATCACAGGAAGGTGAGGGTCGCCCGTTTACATCACGGAGTGGCCCCGCCCTCAGGTATATAACAGCTGTCATCGAGAAGAAGCATCACTCGGCGGGAGCCTCCCATGGAGGCGGAGCTGTTGCGGCTTTTTCTTTTTTCGGCTCATCGGGCAGTGTGAGATGGATCTACATCGTGGGACATTTTTATTTTTTTATTTTTTAATAAAGGATTTGTCCCAAAGTGTATCCTGTCTTTTTTACTATTTTTGTGAAATGGTAGGGGTACAATGTACCTGTTACCAATTCACATAGGGGGAGGCTGGGATCTGGGTTCCCCTTGTTAAAGGGGGCTTCCAGATTCCGATAAGCCCCCCGCCCGCAGACCCCCACAGCCACCGGGCAAGGGTTGTGGGGATGAGGCCCTTGGCCCTTGTCCCCATCAACATCAACATGGGGACAAGGTGCTTTGGGAGGCTACTCCAAAGCACCCTCCCCATGTTGAGGGCATGTGGCCTGATACGCTTCAGGAGGGGGGGACGCTCTCTCGTCCCCCCTCTTTTCCTGTGGACTACCAGGTTGCGTGCTCGGATAAGGGTCTGGTATGGATTTTTGGGGGGGGCCCTATGTCATTATTTTTTGAATTTTGGCACAGGGCTCCCCTTAATATTCCTACCAGACCCAAAGGGCCTGGTAATGGACTGGGGGGGGTAACACATGCTGTTTTTTTCAATGAGTTTTATCTATATTGCCGAGAAATGACAATCTATTACAACCGCGATCAGTTTTAAATGACTCTTTTTCCTTTAGAAATGTCATTTTGCTGTGGTACTGTTCTAAACACGGGAAAACTGCCCACTTTACAGGCATACTATAGACACCCCCCAGGACCCAGGTCCCCAAACACTTTTTATGACAATAACTTGCATATAAGCCTATAAGCACTTTTGGTTTTTCATGTTAGTGTCTCATAGACTTTAACAGGGTTCCGCTGCTTTCGAATTTGCCCCAGGTACCCCCTTAAACATAGAGAAAAGAGAGTTGTTTTTTGATAAAGACCAAGCCTGGGCATGGTTTCCCTCATGGACAGGATGGAGAATAGAAATAATTAAAAGATTGAATAACTACTCCAAAATGGATGAAATTATGGAAAAGAATTCTGTAGACATCAAACTGTTAAGTATTGAACAAAGGGCTAATCGTAAACAACTAGATATGCACGAAGTAGCTATCGAATCCAGTGCTGCTCTGACTGGACTCTGAAGTAACAGGGGACTAATGCCGTGTACAAACGACCAGACTTTTCGTCAGCAAAGGTCCGACGGAGCGAATCCGCGGGACAATTCAATCGTGTGTGGGCTTCATCGGACCTTTGCTGTCCCAAAATCAGACGGACTTTAGAAATAGAACACGTTTCAAATCTTTACGACGGACTCGAGTCCGGTCGAAAAATCCATTCGTCTGTATGCTAGTCCGACGGATGAACAACGACGCAAGGGCAGCTATTGGCTACTGGCTATGAACTTCCTTATTTTAGTCCGGTCATACGTCATCACGTTCGAATCAGTCGGACTTTGGTGTGATCGTGTGTAGGCAAGTCCGTTGCATCGGAACTCCATCGGAACTCCGTCAAAAGTCCGTCAAAAAGTCCTTTGGAGTTCAGTCCGTTGAAAGTCCGCTCGTGTGTACACGGCATATGAGTGCTGCACATGGATTCATAATACCAATATTGAATTTACTGATTATTATGATATAATTGATAAACACCGAAAGGAGGTGTCAAACCTCCAAGCTGAAGCCAGAGATTGCCAGAGATGGGTGGAACCCCTTTAAGGGACTAGGAAGATTTTTTTGGTTCCATTTTCTCTTGGCTCCAACAGGCAGGAATGTTAATTTTAATGTGCCTGTTTTTTTTCCTTGTTATATATTGTTCAAGCTTATTCAATGTATCTGTAATTATACAATGCAACGAAATGACCGCACACAGTGAACATGGTGATATCACGGTTTGTGATATAAGAGGGGATTGAAGGAGGAGAAAGAGTTAACATGACTAAAACTTTAATATAGCTACAGAGGAATATCTTTTATTTTTAGGGTCTTGTTTGTCACAATGACCACAGCATAGATAAGGTCTGGTAAAAACTTGTTTTGAAATGATGTCTTCAGACAAAGTCAGAACATCAGCTTTAAATAGTTTAACTTATGTTTTTAGATAATATCCCCTGTCAGCTATTTACTAGTTTAGACTATGTCTGAGATGCTATGTTTGTATAGGAATTATGTGTCATGTGATGAACTATATCCTCTCTCCTTCCCTCCTTTCTCTTTAAGTTGTGCAATATTCTTCGCCCATAATTTGTAAAGGAGTACGATTCTTACCATTAAAAACAAGCATTCATTCAATGACTCTCTTGGCTGCATTGGATGCATCCGGAGCTCCGAAAGAATTCTACTGATTGTCCAGATCTAAGCAGATTTAACCCCTTCACTGGTGTAGACCATTAAGGATTATGCAGTGCTGCATACTGCCCAGCTGTACTGCATACCACAAAGTTGTGGATGTTGTTCTAAAGTTAGTAAAGTTGTTAAAGCCTAAGCATAATTTTCAAGAAATTAGGTAATAAAGATACATTGTCCTGCTTACCCAGCTTCTTAATTTAACAAGAACAGGAAACAGCTTATTCTTCACGTCTCGTTCTGTAGAACTCTCAGATACAACCGTCAGCAGTGCACATTAAGCTCTTAATTGTATCTGGATAGAGCCAATGATGTGTGTAAGTGTGGATTATTGCAAGGCTGGTGCTGAGCTCTCAGTAAAAAGTTGAACGGCTTTTTCAGCAGGTCTAATGAAAGTATGAGGGTCTCATTAGTCCTTAGAAAATTGGGCCACGGTCCTGCTGAACTGCTGCAACATTATCTTTTGTTAGTATTTCTTAGAAATTAGAAAGTGTCCTGCTTATGATACTGTCATAGATTAAGCTTTCTTAAAGGACCAGTGCAACAAAACAAATGTTTTAGTTATAGCCCCTGGATTGGAATTGGGTACTCCAATGGTGAGATCTGCCTGCTATAAATCCAGACTCTGTTAGTGTCCACCTAAGAGTTGATATGAATATGCAATATAAGGGCAGGATTTGAGGTGAAAAATTGATAGGTAATGTGATGTGGTGGCAGAGTTCAGAAGAATGACATAATGCATTGACAGGTAAGAAGTACAGTAAATGAGGTATTATGTGATAGAAGTAGGGTTGCCACCTCATCCATTTATATATATATTTATATACATATTAATTGCACAGGTTCTGTGGCTGATTAAGGTGACAATTAAACTCTCTTAGTGCCTTATCTGCAATAAATTAGCCTCAGAACCTGTGTAATTCATATGTGTTTGGTTTTAAAGGGATCAGGTGGCAACCCTAGATAGAGACCTGTAATCAAATATGCTCAAATTTATTATAAAATAAGGCCAGGGCCGTCTTTAAGGCAGGGCAAATGGGGCTGCTGCCCTAGGCTCTGTCATTGTTGAGGGGCCCAAAGCAGCTACCCCATACTTGCCAGCTCGGCGCTCATGTGACCTCTCTCTTCTCCCCGTCTGACAGCTGCAACGGGCGGGGCTGAGAATCAGTGCTGACGTTAGTCAGGAGGTGAGGAGGAGAGAGGCGGTGGGTCACGTGAGCAGTGATCTCAAATGAGGTATATAGCTGCATTTGTTTTATAAGACACAGACCTAGAGCAGATTACATTATTAAACAGAGTGGATAGTGTGACTTGTGAAGTGTAATTTTAGCAGCAGGAGGGGAGGGAGCGGGCATGGACACTGAGCTGACAGGCAGGGAGGGATGGGGAGAGAGGACAGAGGAGAGACAGGAGAGCTGCAGATTAAGGAAGGCATGTAAACTGACCACGGTGTCAGGGCTCAGCAGCTATGATATACCGTGGTCAGTTTACAAAGGGGAGGGCACAAGCACTGTGCTGTATAAAATGCTTTAAAGGAACAGGATTCATTTTTTTTTAGGGTAACAAACGCTTCTAATGAGCAGTACAGCCAAAGCTTGTTTAGCTGTACTGCAGACTAAAGCCTGCTGTTGGGTGACGTCACAGAGCCAGTCCAGGCTGGGGAAAGATTGCAACCATATGGTCAGGATCCGCCCAGAACTGTGGACCAGCACATGGCTCAGCCTCTTAGTGAGCCGTTGAGAGCCTGGGCTAGCAGCTCCCACCTCCTTAACAGCCCAGTGCTCCAGTGACTGTGGGGGGCTGGGGGCAGAGTAGACAATGGTGACTGACAGTCTCCAGCTCTCTGCTCGCGGAGCTCTGAGAACCGTCCGATCTGCGGTGTTTGATCGCTCGAGTCTCAGTCTTAGAGCATCCACCTAGATAAGTATGATTCTTTGAAAAAAATTAATTCCCAAACTCCTCTTTTAACAGCTTCTGGACCGCCTTCCGCACTTTTACTGGCTACACGAAGCGACTTACCTATACGTCGCTCCGTGCAGTAGCCTCTGTGGGGTCCGCACGCGCACCGATTGGCCAGCGGGGGGAGCCGATCAGCATGTCTGGTGGACGCGATATGCATCGGCCATCTGTGATCATTCCCCAGAGAGGCAGAACGACGATCTGCCTATGTAAACAAGGCAGATCGCTGTTCTGTCAGGGGAAAACATGGAGATCTTGTGTTCCTGCTAAGCAGGAACACAGATCTCTGTGTTTTCCCAGGCAGACCATCCCCCACACAGTTAGCAAGCACCCCTTAGGGACACACATAACCCTTTGATAGCCTCTGGTGTTAACCTCTTCCAAGCCAATGTCATTTATACAGTGATTTTTTTTTTAGCACTGATCACTGTATTGGTGTCACTGGTCCCCAAAAAGTGTTACTTATGCCACGTACCATGAGCGGAATTTCCGACAGAAAGAGTCCGATGGGAGCTTTTCATCGTATATTCCGACTGTGTGTATGCCCCATCTGACTTTTTCTGTTGAAAATTCAGGCGGACTTAGATAGAGAACATGTTCTATATTTTTCCGACGGAACAAATTACTACCGGAAAAAACGCTCGTCTGTATGCTGTTCCGACGCACCAAAAATGACGTATGCTCTGAAGCAAGTACGAGACGGAAGCTATTGGCTACTGGCTATTGAACTTCCGTTTTCTAGTCCCATCCTACGTGTTGTACGTCACCGCGTTCTGGACGGTCGGAATTCGTTGTGACCGCGTGTAGGCAAGACAGCTTGAGCGGAATTCCGTCAGAACTCAGTTGGAAAAACCTTCAGCGTTTATTCCGAAGGCAAAACCGGTTGTGTGTACAGGCCATTAGTGTCAGATTTGTCCGCCGCAATGTCACACCCCCACTAAAAATCGCCCCCATTACTAGTAAAAAAAATTAAAATAAATAAAAAGTTCCTAAATCTATCCCATAGTTTGTAGACGCTATAACTTTTGCGCAAACCAATCAATATACACTTATTGGGGTTTTAAAAAATTTAAAAAATAAAGTGATTAGCTGAAATATTTAGCTTTCCTGGGGGACATGCTGCTCCAGGTTCCCTACAGTGATGGTCACATATCTAAAAGTGTAGGCACAGGTTCTCTGCTGAGGGAAAGGATTAGCCAATCCGAACTCTGATCTTCCCTTTAACAGAGATCACATGACTTAGGGGGTTATTTGCCTAAAGGAAAATCCACTTTGCACTGCAAGTGCACTTGGAAGTAAAGTCACTGTAGATCCGAGGGGGACATAATAAAAAACAGCATTTTAGCTTGCACATGATTGGATGATAAAATCAGCAGAGCTTCCCCTCATTTCAGATCTACCCCTTAGATCTACAGCGACTGCACTTCCAAGTGTACTTTCAGTGCAAAGTGGATTTGCCTTTTGTAGATAACCCCCTTATGCCCCGGACACACGAACAGAAATTCCACCAGCAAAGCTCAGATGAGAGCTTTTGGTCGGAAAATGCAACCGTGTGTATGCTCCATCGGACTTTTGCTGGTGGAATTCCAGCCAGCAAAAGATTAAGAGCAGGTTCTTTATTTTTCGGTCGGAAAAAGTTCCTATCCGAAAATGCGTTAGTCTGTATGCAATTCGGACGCGCAAAAAAATCACGCGTGCTCGGAAACAATTCGACGCATGCTCGGAAGCATTGAACTTCATTTTCTCGGCTCGTCGTAGTGTTGTACGTCACCGCGTTCTTGACGGTCGAAAGTTCAGAGAACTTTTGTGTGACCGTGTGTATGCAAGCCAAGCTTGAGCGGAATTCAGTGGGAAAAAGCATTCAAGATTTTTCCAAATTTTTTGTGTGTACGCGCCATTAGTGTTATTCTAGCAAGATTACTTATTCGTTTTAACCATTGAGCGAGTATTTTCCTTTTCTCATTTGCTTGTATAAAATATTTTCACCAAATAATTTTTATTCATGCAATCCTTCAATTTTACACTAATCTAATTAGATTTACTGAGGGAAAATATTGCGCTTTTAATAATAATTTGGATGGAATTTGTGCTTCATAAACAGTATGCGTTACCTAATTTGTTTTATATATTGACAGGCTTTTGAAGTACCCTTTAAACCTTACTGGAAATATTTACAGCGAAACTATACTTGTCTCCACTCCACCGATCCTGTGGGCCAGAGCCAATGCCAACATCTTGCTTACATCTTCCAGACTTGGGATCTTAATCCATCTTAACCACTTCCCGCCTGCCACATAGCAGAATGACGTCTGGAAAGTGGTTGTATTATTCTGACTGGGCGCCATATGATGTCCAGCGGTATAGACCGCTAGCACGCGCCTGGGGGGGGGTACGCAACGCGGCGAATGATGGTGTGGTGTATCGCTCTGACACCCTGCATCTCAGATCACGGTAAAGAACTCATGACGTAGGATCTTTACCATGTGATCAGCTGTGTCCAATCACAGCTCATAACATGATAACCAGGAAGTGCCGTTTTTTGGCATTTCCTCTACTGACAAGGCCCGAGTAGAGGAGAGCCGATCAGCATCTCCCCTGACACGGAGGTCTGCGCTGATAATTATCAGCGCAGTGATTATTAATGCAGACCAATCGAGGATTCCCACTAGAGCACACCGGGGATGCCCACTAGAGCCCACCGGGGATGCCCACTAGAGCCCACCGGGGATGCCCACTAGAGCCCACCGGGGATGCCCACTAAAGCCCACCGGGGATGCCCACTAGAGCACACCGGGGATGCCCACTAAAGCCCACCGGGGATGCCCACTAGAGCACACCGGGGATGCCCACTAGAGCCCACCAGGGATGCCCACTAGAGCCCACCGGGGATGCCCACTAGAGCCCACCGGGGATGCCCACTAGAGCCCACCGGGGATGCCCACTAGAGCCCACCGGGGATGCCAACTAGAGCCCACCAGGGATACCAATCAGTGCCCATCAGTAGGGTTGCCACTTTTTCTTCAAGCCAAACCCGATTACTTTAGCGGCGCACAGCAATTTTGTTTTTCTTTTTTAGTGGTCTCCAAACTGTGGCCCGTGGGGCCCTTTTCTTGCCTTTATCCAGTCCTTGGAGCACTATTCCTCCCACTGATATGAGACACTATTCTGCCAACTGACAGGGGCCAACTGAAGGGGCCCCCAACAATGGGGCACCATTTCTCCCACGGACACCAACACAATACAATTCCTGCCAATGATACCAATGATGGGGCGCTATTCCTCCCCCTAATACCAATTGTGGTGATGTTTACTCCCACTGATGCCAGAAAAATGTCCACTCCTGCCACAGTCCGTTCCCCATAAAGTCTGAAGGACAATAAACTGGCCCTTTGTTTAGAAAGTTTGGAGACCCCTGCTCTATAGGATAACAGACCTGGGACACCTTTTGGCACTCCAAAGAGAATAGTAATGCAGCGTGCATAGTTCCCCCTCACCCACCTGTCAGGCTCTGTTCCGAACTACATTCATGTTTGAAAAAATGTGCCCGGGTTTCAGGGGGACTGAAACCCGGACACATGATTCAAAACCCGGACTGTCCGGGTGAATCCCAGACAGATGGCAACCCTACCCATCAGTGATGCCTGTCAGTGCCTCCTAATCAGTGCTGCCTATCAGTGCTGCCTATCACTGCCCATCAGTGCCACCTATCAATGCCAATCAGTGCTGCATATCAGTGCCCATCAGTGCTGCATATCAGTGCCGCCTCATCAGTGCCGCCTCATCAGTGCTCGTCAGTGCAGCCTCATCAGTGCTTATCAGTGAAGGCCGGGATGACGTAAGTCTTGCGCATGCACAGTGTAAACAGAAGAGGAAGGTAAGAATAGATACACAAATCCTATATTTTACAATTCAATAATTTATTATTTCCTTTTAGTAAAAGTTATAGTCCATAAGAACATATAGATATTGTATATTCCATGGCTGTTATTTTTTATAACATAACAGTGGCTTACATTCAATCTGCCACAAATTAGATGTTTTAACTAAAAGCATATTTAAACACTGACAATATTGCATCACTCCTCAATCACTTGATGCCCTTCATGATCAGGACATTTTTTGCTATTCAGCACTGTGCTACTTTAACTGGCAATTGCGCGGTCGTGCAACACTGAAATATATATAATTTTTTACACACAAATAGAGCTTTCTTCTGGTGGTATTTGATCACCACTGTTTTTATATATATATATATATATATAAAAGACGCTCATTTTGAAAAAAAAAAAATATTTTCTACTTTCTGTTATAAAACATATCCAATAAAAACAAATCATAAAGTAAAATTTCTTCATAAATGTAGGCAAAAATGTATTCTGCTACATGTCTTTGGTAAAAAAAAATCCCAATATTTGTATTAATTGGTTTGTTTGAAAGTTATACCGTCAGAAACTATGGTATACAGTATATACTGGAATTCACGCAGCTATAGACGCTATACTGTACTGTGGTGATCAGTGACTTTTAGTGGGACTGTGATGGGGTGTAGGGTAATCTGGCACTAAAAGACTATCTGGGAGGGCCACTAACTCACGTCGCTAGTGACACTAATACAGTGACCAGATATAATACTGTACACTGACACTGGCTGGGAAGGGGTTAACATCTAGTGGCAATCAAGGGGTTAACTGTGTGCCTAACAATGTGTAATGTGTGCTGCATTTACTAACAGATCTGGCTGTTTTGTCTCACTGCCTTGCAGGAAAAAGAAACAGACAGATCGCTGATCTGTGTGCAGACCCCTGTGTGTATGTAAACACAGGACTCTGTGCTGTGATTGGCCACAGCCGAACAGCAGGTCTCAGCCATAAATTGGATGACATGTGTAAGGATATGCACAAACACCCACAAGTGATATACGGTCCATCCTTACATTTTGTTTGGAATGTCAGATGCTAATACATCAGTAATAGTGTGCAAGTACTCTTAAGACCATTACACCCAAATTTAGGTAACATGAAGCATGGTCACATATACCATCCCCAAAGCCTAATGCCCTGTACACACGATCGGACATTCCGACAACAAAATCCTGGATTTATTTCCGACGGATGTTGGCTCAAACCTGTCTTGCATACACACGGTCGCACAAATGTTGTCGGAAATTTCCGAACGCCAAGAACGCGGTGACGTACAACACGTACGACGAGCCGAGAAAAAAGTTTAATAGCCAGTGCGGCTCTTCTGCTTGATCCCGAGCATGCATGGAATTTTGTGCGTCGGAATCGTGATAACACGCTCGGAATTTACGACAACAGATTTTGTTGTCGGAAAATTTGAGAACCAGCTCTCAAATTTTTGTTGCCGGAAATTCCGACAACAAATGTCCGATGGAGCCTACACAGGGTCGGAATTTCTGACAACAAGCTCACATCAAACATTTGCTGTCGGAAATTCCGACCGTGTGTACGCGGCATAAGAATTTGTATTTTTAGCAGTAAGCCTCACAGTACTGGAGTCCTGGTCACTATCTACATAGAGTTTGCATGTCCTCCCTGGGCATAGCTCCCAACTGTCCCTGATTTCAAGGGACTGTCGTGTCCCTATTTTGGAACAAAGTCCCTCTGTCCCTCTTTCCTCCTCATTTGTCCCTCATTTTGGTCTGATCTATATAGTTGTATATAAAATACACTATTTATCTTTCAAAAAGTGTTTCCCAGTGCTAAACCTTTCAATTTCTAAATTGCTGCATTTGTACATTTCAAAAAGCAAATACAAAGGAATAGAAGTGGTAATAAAGCAGTTGTGGGTTCAGCCAAACCTTTTTTTCCCCCCATATAATTCTCCTTTAAGGGGTGTGGCAGGGGGTGTGTCCTATGCCTACATACTTTTGCTAATAGGTGTCCCTCGTTCCCCATCTCAAAAGTTGCCTGGGCTTGTATGGGTTTCCTTTGGGTACTCTAATTTTTCTCCACACTCCAAAGACATGCTTGTAGGTCAATTGGCCCTGTATGATATTCTGCTGAACATGTCCAAGATGGCAGCATCATCATCTGCCCTAGTAGCAGATAAAGTGCTTTAAGTCACCAAGGATGAGGAAAAAAAGGTATATACTTTGTGTGTGTATATACAGTACATACACAGCTGGCTCATCCAGGTTTGGGTTCGCTTTTTGTTAATAACTGCATGCCCATACCTCCCAACTTTTTGAGATGGGAATGAGGGACACCTATCAGCAAAAGTATGCAGGCATAGGACACACCCCTTGCCACGCCCCCTTAAAGGAGAATTGTACAAAAAAACAAGATTGGTTGAACCCACAAGTGCTTTTTTTTTACTACTACTATTCCTTTATATTGGCTTTTGGAATTTACAAATGCAGCAATTTAGAAATCAGAAGAAAGGTTTAGCACTGGGAAAACTTTAAGATAAATAAAAAGTAAATTTTATATACATCTATATAGATCAGACCAAAATGAGGGACAAATCAGGAGGAATGAGGGACAGAGGGACATTGCTCCAAATCAGGGACAGTCCCTCCAAATCAGGGACAGTTGGGAGGTATGCATGCCCCATCTACCACCATGGCAGAAGGACTATGCAGAGCACACTTGTGACTCCACCTCCCCCTCTCTGCTCTGTTGTTCAAGCTGCACTTCCTCCAGCAGGTCAGGATCTCTGTACTTACCTAAGGCCGGGGGAAGACTTTTTGAGATGGGAATGAGGGACATCTATCAGCAAAAGTATGCAGGCCTAGGACACACCCCTTGCCACGCCCCCTTAAAGAAGAATTGTACAAAAAAAAGATTGGTTAAACCCACAAGTGCTTTTTTTATTACTACTATTCCATCATATTAGCTTTTGGAATTTACAAATGCAGCAATTTAGAAATCAGATGAAAGGTTTAGCGCTGGGAAAACTTTAAGATAAATAAAAAGTCAATTTTATATACATCTATATAGATCAGACCAAAATGAGGGACAAATGAGGCGGAATGAGGGACAGAGGGACATTGCTCCAAATCAGGGACAGTCCCTCCAAATCAGGGACAGTTGGGAGGTATGCATGCTCCATCTACCACCATGGCAGAAGGACTATGCAGAGCACACTTGTGACTCCTCCTCCTCCTCCTCCTCCTCCCCTTCCCTGCTCTGTAGTTCAAGCTGCACTTCCTCCAGCAGGTCGGAATCTCTGTACTTACCTGAGGCCGGGGGAAGACTTTGTAAGAGCCTGTGCATTGGACCCGCGTGGCACTGATCGCTGGTGCAATTTCTTTCAGGCTTTGTTGCAAAAAAAATTGTAAATTTCTCATTGATCAGTGTTGCTGCATTTTGCTATTTTTTTTAGATTGTAAGTTCCAACAAGCGGGGCCTTCTGATTCATACTGTATTCAATCGTGTTGTAATTGTACCGCCCGCCCTTATGCTGTAAAGAGCTGTGTAAACTGTTGGCTTTATATACATTCTGTATAATAATAGTCATTTTTTTTTTTTTTTGTAAAATGTTGACTACCACTATAAAGCCATTGAAACAGCATGACAGCCAGGCACCTTGCATTTTCAATAGAAAAGGTCAGCAACGGCAACCTGCTAGTTCTATTATGCATTCATTTTATTCAATTCTGAGAACAGTTTAATAATTCATTGTGTTTGAGGTCTGCCGCAAATCAAAATGGTTTCCCCAGCAACCATTTTTCTGTTGTTACATGAACTTCCACTGTTAATTGCATCAGGAATAATGGACTCAGCAAAGTCACAAGCTTTTTTTTTTTTTTTTTTTTGTGTTTTGACAATAAATTAAAATATCATTTAGCGGAGCAATCATTGGGGAGGAAGGTAGAATATTGTATGAAAATTTCTGGTCTCTTGAACAAAACAAACCCAATTAATGCCACTTGTGTCTTGTGTTCCGGACTTCTGGCGCGCCAATTAAGGATTTAAGTTGGTCGCCATTTAGTACCTGAGAGGAAGAGAATGTGAGTTCCTGGCTGTGCCGCTCATAGCGCCAGACAGAATTTTAATAACTGTTTTGGACATCAAAGAAATCGGGGGCCTTTGTAGATAGAACTTTTATCTGACGCACACAAAAAGACGAACTGCTTTATTTATACACATTACAAGTAAAATGTGTCTGCGGGATCTTTAAAGAGTTCCCAAATCTTGATGAGCCGCTATGATAGTTTAACCACTTCAGCCCCTGAAGGATTTACCCCCCTTAATGACCCAAGCCATTTTTTGGGATATGGCACTGCGCCGCTTTAACTGACAATTGCGCGGTTGTGCGACGCTGTACACAAACAAAATTGACGCCCTTTTTGTCCCACAAATAGAGCTTTCTTTTGGTGGTATTTAATCACTGTTGAGATTTTTACTTTTTGCGCTATAAACAAAAAAAGACCAACAATTTTGAAAGAAAAACAATATTTTTTGCTATAATAAACATGCCAAAAAAATAAAAAATCAGTTTAGGCCAATATGTATTCTTCTACATATGTTTGGTAAAAAAAAAAAAAATCATAATAAGCGTATATTGATTGGTTTGCACAAAAGTTATAGCGTCTACAAAATAGGGAATATTTTTATGGCATTTTTATTTTTTTTTTCCTAGTAATGGAGGCGATCAGGGATTTTTAGTGGGATTGCGGCGGACAGATTGGACACCTTTGACATATTTTTGGGACCAGAGACATGATTACAGTGATCGGCGCTAAAAATAGCCACTGATTAACACTAGGGGGCGATCAAGGTGTTAAAGCGGAGTTCCACCTGCTTTAAGTGACGGTGACCCCCTGTTATGCCACATTTGGCATGTCATTTTTTTGGGGGGGAGCGAATACCCTATTTTTAGAGGCACCCAGCTCCCACTTCCTCCCGGGGATCCGCGGCGCCGGAAGGAAGTTCACCCCAAAGCATCCACCCCCCATGTTGAGGGCATGCGGCCTGGTACGGTCCAGGAGGGAGGCGGGCTGCTCCCTTGTCCCCACCCCCATTCCTGACCGGCCGGGCTACGTGCTCGGATAAGGGTCTGGTATGGATTTTGGGGGGGACCCCACGCGATTTTTCAGCGTAGGGGGTTCCCCTTAAGATCCATACCAGACCTAAGGGCCTGGTATGCCCCTGGGGGGGGGACCCACGCCTGTTTTTTATTTAAAATTTGACGCAGAGTTCCCCCTCATGATTCATACCAACTACTGTATGTTTTCATTTGTTAATGCCAAAGTTGTGGCAAAGTCGTACAAAGTAGCACTGCTCCCAAATCGCGGTAAAATTGCTGCAAATCGTGGCAAAATAGCCGTCGTGAAATCGCTGTAAAATCGTGCGACTTTGAAGTCGTATAAGTGTGAAAGGGGCCTTAAAAAGAGAAGAAGAAGAGAAAAGAAAGTGAGAGTGGGAAAAGGAATTGCTCTGTCGGTACCTCAGACTCCCACACCCAGTAGTCTACCCAGGACCAAATCCACAGGGGCTAGCCCAGGTACATTCAGCCACGATCCCCAAAGTTTCTCGAATTTCTGTGGGCAACCTCTGTGTTGGTAAATTATTTTTTCCTTCCTTAACATTTCCCCTACAGCATTAATCCATTCTTTGAGAGCAGGAGGCTCTACCGAAATCCAATGTAGCATTATTAGCTTACATGCCATGAATAGAGCTCTAGTAACTGCCACTTTGATATTTTCTTCCCACCCCAACTCATCTAGCACATTGAGCAAACAGTGTTTTGGATCTGTGGGTAACGAGACCTGGAATACCCTGCTAACGGTGTCCACCACCCCCTTCCAGTAAGGGTGGAGCTTTGGGCACCTCCACAGTAGGTGGATCAGGTCTCCATGTTCCCTTTTGCATCTGGTACAAAGTGGAGTGGATCTAAGATTCATAGTAAACAGTCTATGGGGGGGTATAATATACTCTTAATACAATATACAGTTGTGTCAATCTTTGTGAAACATTTAAAGAGCATGTGGGCACTGCCTGCAACACCTCCTCCCACTGATCTCCATCAAGCGGGCGCACATCTCTCTCCCACTTGGCCAACATTCCCAAGGGGTGTTTACCCAGAAAGTTTTGTAGTAACATACTGTAACACTGCGATATAAATCCCTTAGTATTGGCGGCCCCTGCAATCAGATTAAATAAAGGTGTTGGCGACAAGATCCACTCTGAGGATTTACTCTGGGCCGTTAACGCATGCTTTAATTGCATGTAGTAAAACTGCATGGACTGTGGTAATCCGCTTTTTTTAAAACTTTACATAATAACTAAATTATACAACGATTTTTTTTTAGGTTTTTATCCGATTAATCGAAACAATAATTGTAAAAATAATTGTTAGTTGCAGCCCTAATATATTATAATAACTATGCCAACAATTGTAAATGGGTTATATAAAGAGCTGGAATAGTTTTCGTTTATACCAAAAATGTAGATCCAGTGATATGGACTTTCCTGTTGACAACAATTTGGATCGTTTTCAGTAAAAGAATGTTAAAAGACAAGAAAAGCCTTACTTATTGTGTCACCCAATCAAGGTACTGGGGTAGGCCTCTAGGAGGCAAACAGAGTATAGCTTATTCCTGACCCAAACCAACTGTTCTAGCAGCTAGCTTGGGTCAGGAATGGATGGTGGTCTGGTCGCGGCAGCCCTGTCAGTGGAGTGGCAAGTTCCACAGAGGCAGTCACTAGGATATCTAGGCTACTCTTTTATGGTCCTCAGATATGATATAGGACTCGTCTTCAGACCAGATCTGAAACCACTGCGAGACCAAGGCCTTTCACAGTGTCAAGAGAAGTGTATTCCTTGTGGCTTTTGTTTGGAGAAGTGACTGGAACCTGTAAGTTGTTACAGCTGGTGAGATGGAGTTGTTCCACGGCACTCCATCCCTACAAAGCTTTAATTCTGGCACCTCGGCCGGGAACTGGCTAAATAACCTAGATCCTGGGTGGCCTGTCCTTCAAGCTGAGCACAGCCCTTTATATGTATGAGATGACTGATGCTCAGGGCTCAATCTCTCTCTCTCTCTCTCTCTCTCTCTCTCTCTCTCTCTCTCTCTCTCTCTCTCTCTCTCTCTCTCTCTCTCTCTGTGCAAGTATTACCTCTTTGTTTTGGGGAGCTCATTAGGGGCACCCTGTCAGTCAAGAACTAACAAAAGTTTAGTTCATAGCTCGGACAATCAGATGTTTGTTTGTATGTTTTATGCTACAGACTTGCCGTAAAAAAGCCCTCCTGCATTGAAAACTGTCTTTGTTTGATACCCTTCTGAAAAAAGGGATAAAGGAGCAAGAAAAATCTCCTTGGACTGTTCCTGGGTGTCCCTGTCTTGCGCATGGTTCACTGCTGCCAATTGAGCCTGTCCCTCTTACTCATATACAGTATGTACACACACTATATATATCTTTAGATCCATTCAGTGAATTGGGCTCCAAGTACTATTACACATGATTATACATTAGCACAGCAGTAAGGACGGGCATTGTGAAGAAGTGAAAGGACCTGTGATATCTTCAAAATGATCAGAATCTCTTTGAAGGTAAATTTAGTTTTTGGCTCCATTGTAGTGAATGGAGCAGTGAATGATTCTGTTGGACTCTTCGGGGTTTCCGGAGCTTAGAGTTTGGTTACTCCCACCTGCCTCTGAATGAAGTTCCCAGAGCACAGGGCCGGGAGATTCAAATGATCAGTTGACTATTTATCATGTCCCAGCCAATCCCTGTAAGGAAACACCCAGAAGGTGGAGAGGGGTTGATAAATATGCTGGAGGCCTGAACAGAGTGTTCTTTCCCTCAAGGGAGGGTTTCAGGTTCTCTTGGGGGTGCTGCCCTTGGAGGCAGCTCCACTAAGACAGGAAGCTGCAGTCTGATTTGAGGGGAGGATCTGTACTAGGAGTGGGGATTTAGGGGGAAGGATTTAGGCTAGGAACCGAGATTTGGGAGGAGGATCTACGCTACGCTAGGAGGGAAGATTTGGGGGAAAACTTTTTTAGCTGGCTCCTAGATTCATAGCAAATTTGTCAAGCCCTGTTATAATATAACTATAACTATAACTATATATATATATATATATATATATATATATATATATATATATATATATATAACTATATATATATATATATATATATATATATATATATATATATATATATATATATATATATAGACAGGGCTTGCCCAAGACATTAAGACATTGTGCTGCCTGGGTCCAATAATGAAAAAAAAATCACACCCACCAAAAGGCCCCCACATCCATTATTTTATGTCATGATAAATAAAACTAAAATTGAATTTATCAGGAAGTCAGATTTTGCACTAAACACATAAGTGTTAACCTAGGTTAAGGGATAGTGTATATAGACAGACTAGGGTATATAGACAGTCTAGTGTAGTATATAGACAGGCTAGTGTAGTATACAGACAGGCTTGGGTATACAGACAGCCTTGGGTATACAGACAGGCTGGTGTATATAGACAGGCTGGTGTATATAGACAGGCTAGTGTAGCATATAGACAGGCTAGTGTAGTATATAGACAGGCTAGTGTAGTATATAGACAGTCTATAGCCTGGGTAGTGTAGTATGTAGACAGGCTAGTGTAGTATATAGACAGGCTAGTGTAGTATATAGACAGTCTATAGCCTGGGTAGTGTAGTATATAGACAGGCTAGGGTATATAGACAGGCTAGGGTAGTATATATATATATATATATATATATATATATATATATATATATATATATAGGCTAGTGTAGTATATGCAGAGCTTCCTTGTGCTGTGTACGGCCCCTTCCTTTCCCCCTCCCTCCTCCAGCTCCAGTCTGGGCTATCCCTGTCACCCCTCCGGATCACTCTGTTCAGTAATGGGGTATCAGTGGAAGATGGAGGGATCTCGGAGCTGGATCTGGGGGTGGGAGCTCCTCCAATCAGTATGCTGATTCTCTACACTTCTCCCCCCCCCCCCTACTTCCATTGCCTGCGCTCACCTGGTGTCACCCCTGCTCAGGAGCTTGTGTGAGAAATTTCCTCCCGGCTCTATCATATGGGTGGAGCAAGGAGGAGACTCGCTCTCACACTATTCTCCGGCTTCTGGCTGTCACTGAAGTATCTGGTACACACTCAGTTTTCTTCGATTACCCAACATGTGGGGAGTGGGGCTCAGCGAGGGAAGGGGTAGGTTTTTATTACGTTAATCACTTGGCGCCTGCTCTATAGCTGAAAGATGGCTACAGTGCGTGCTTAAAATGCCTGCAGCACTGCTGGCTTCCCTCCTCTCCTCTCCCATTGGCTGCTGCTGCAGGGATGTTTTCTTTTTGGAATGGGGAAAGGGGCCACTAAATATGTAATGTACCGGCCCATTCGCTTTCTGAATGAACATTGTGAGTGATCGGTAGTGTGTGTTTGAGCGTTGGGGTGCACACCCTAATGCAATAGGCTGCGCACACTTTTGATAAGTGCCCATCAGTGCCTCCTGAACAGTTCCGCCTCATCAGTGCCACCTCATCAGTGCAGCCTCATCGGTGCCTCCTGATCAGTGCCACCTCATCAGTGCCCATCAGTGCAGCCTATCCGTGCAGCCTCATCAATGCCTCCTGATCAGTGCCCATCAGTGCCGCCTCATCAGTGTCACCTCATCAGTGCCCATCAGTGCAGCCTATCAGTGCCACCTCATCAGTGCCTCCTGATCAGTGCCACCTCTTCAGTGCCCCTCAGTGAATATGACAAAATTTCAAAATTTCCAGTCTTTTTTTGTTTGTTTAGGTAAAAATAAAAAACCTCAGTGGTGATTGAATACCATCAAAAGAAAGCTCTATTTGTGTGAAATAAATGATACAGGAAGAGGATATAAGTGCCCAATAAGCAAGTGGTTAAATAGACCTTGGCTTTAATTAAACAGGATTTTCAAAAGACCGTATATGCCAAGTTGGGCATTATTCCCATGTAATGTTTCTTTATTTTTTTTAATGGTATCTAAATCTTTTACAAGACAGATATCTTTTTTTTTTTCAGTTTTTGGATGGAGAATCCATATCTCTTGTGAGCAACAGATGTGTCCCCGATTTGTCTGGCCAGACCGGGAAAGGACTAGACATGCTATTGTGTTGTTCTTTTTTATGGTGTCAGCGTAGGAAGATTTTATATTTATCACTTTGTTTTGCATCCGGATTTTTTTCTTTTGCAGGTGGACATGATTATTATTTATTTTCAGTGATGGACTGTTCTGCAGCGCCAGTCAGGCGTTTTCCCGGCCAAGTTGGGGAGAAGGTCAGCGTGGCTCCTGTCAGTGTAGTAATTACAGGAAGGACGGGTCATTTCTTTCTATACGTTGTTCCTGGAGTATGTGCTGCACGCGCTCACTTTGATTCTCTGCGCTGCCAGAAGCCACTGCAGCCATTATCACCGGCACAGCTGACATGGTATTGTGACACACTGCAGGTGAAAAACTCATTTTATTTTGTATGGAGAAGGAGCTGTTAACTTAAATGTGATTTTTTCTTTTTTTTATATCATGTTGGAGCAATGTCACAGCCCTGCTGGTAACATAGTTTGATTGTGGCAAGTGACATGCTGTGTAAGCATTAAGGAAGCACTCCGCCACACATGGCGCTGGGCATTTATAGGAGCAATTGTGATAAATTGCAGCTTGATTCATACAGTATATTCCTCTCTCAGCTCTCAAACAAAATCCTGTTGATCCTGCCAGAAACCCAGTGCTGTCCTGTGCACTCTGTGGTCTTATCTCACACTGGGGGTTGACTTACTAAAACTGGAGAGTGCAAAATCTGGCGTAGCTCTGCATAGAAACGAACCAGCAAAAGCCTAATTG
Organism: Lithobates clamitans; assembly: GCA_037952925.1. Taxonomy (NCBI): domain Eukaryota; kingdom Metazoa; phylum Chordata; class Amphibia; order Anura; family Ranidae; genus Lithobates; species Lithobates clamitans. The sequence continues at coordinate 778,003 of JBBGZY010001881.1, read as the reverse complement.
AAGAAGTTGACATTTGAGGCTGATGCAGAGCTACCATGCACAGCTGCACCAGATTTTGCACCCTCCAGCTTTTGTAAATTGACCCCTACGAAGTTTGTTAGAACTACAGAACACCTCCCTACTATATTATGGAGATGTGGAGAGGGGTAGATGTTCTATAGTCCTAAAACACTTTCACGCTAGCATCCGGGGCTGCAAGTTTTGTATGTTGAGCATGCATGCATTTTGTTGACATGATCAGCTGGTGAAAATAAAGAAAAATAATTGAAAAAAAAAAAAAAAGAAAACCAATGCAGCCACCACATCCAAGGACTTGTAACGTGTAATACATTGTATATGAAATTTATGTTGTTCGGCTTAGATACACCTTATGCCGTGTACACACGGGCCGACATTTCAGCAAACGTCCGACGGTCTTTCCGACGGACTTTCGACGGAGTTACGACGGACTTGCGAAGGACCGGACTTGGCGACACACGAACGGACTAAAGTCCGTTCGAAAGTCCGTTCCTTTGAGCGTGATGACATACAACCGGACTAGAATAAGGAAGTTCATAGCCAGTAGCCAATGGCTGCCCTAGCGTCCTTTTTTGTCTGTTGGACTAGCATACAGACGAGCGGATTTCTCGATAGGAACTGGGTCCGGCGGAGTTCCGGCGGAAACATGTTCCAAATCTAAAGTCCGTCTGATTTTCGACAGAAAAAGTCTGCTGAAGGTCCGATGAAGCCCACACACGATCGGATTGTCCGCCGGATTCGTTCTGTCGGACCAGTCCGGTCGAAAAGTCCGCCCGTGTGTATGCAGCATAAGTGCCGGTTCACACAGGGGCGGCTTCAAAGTCGCACGACTCTCCTCCGACTCTGAAGCCGCCCGGTACAGCGCGACTTCAGCGTGGCTTGCAAAATGACTTCTGTATAGAAGTCAGTGCAGGCCGCTCCGAAGTCGCCCCAAAGTAGTACAAGAACCTTTTTCTAAGTCGGAGCGACTTGAGTCGCTCCTATTACAATGGTTCCATTGCAATGCATGGAGTGCGACTTGTCGTGCGGCTAGGTCATTTGACAGGTCGACCCTGTGTGAACCAGCACTTAAAGAGAAGCTCAGGAGTAAAAAAACTAAAACGTATACTTATACTTATCAAGGTGGATGCAGCATCGATGCAATGCTGCATCTGTCCGCCGCTGCCTCCACACTGAGAACTGATCGATCAAAGACCACTGATCTATCAGTTCCTGGTATTCTTTGCGCAGAGTGCCAGAGACTGCCAGTCACCGGCTCTCTGCTCTGCCCCTCCAGCACTCACTGAAATGCTGGGCTGTGGAGAAGGGGGGGGGGGCTGGCTCAGGCTTTCCGTAGTTCATTGAGAGGCTGAACCAGGCATTTGGGTGGATCCCAACATTAAAATTAGAATCTCTCCAGAGCCTGGACCGGCTAAGTGATGTCAGCTGACAGCAGACTTTAGCCTGCTGTCGGCTGAATACGTATCACTGGAGTGCAGAACTAAGTGCACTCCTGTGATCCTCAGGAGAAGTGGAGAAGTGTAGCCAAAAGAGCTTTGGCTATACTTCTACTTTAATTGGAAGTGAAACTGTCTTATCTATAGTGGGAATTCTGTCTGCAAAGCTATCTCAGTTGCCGTTGCAATAATTGTGGGTGCAGGGGGTCACAAATACATACAAAAATTGTCACACAGACTTGACTAACTAAGAGAAAACCTACTTTGCTGTCCCTCACTGTACACTGGAAAGACAACATAACCCCACTGTATTGTCAGGAAAGTATGGAAAAATATAGTTCATGTCCATCGTCCCTTGATGCGGTGAAGTTGTCCTGTCCCCTATTTTAACGTCTGCTGGTTTTGTACATTTGCCCACTGACAAAGAAATGATCAGTCTATAATTTCAATGGTAGGTTTAATCTAACAGTGAGAGACAGAATAACAACAGAAATATCCAGAAAAACGCTTTTCAAAAAAGTCATGAATTGATTTGCATTTTAATGAGTGAAATAAGTATTTGACCCCTTCGCAAAATGTGACTTAGTAATTGGTGACAAAACCCTTGTTGGCAAACAGAGATCAGACGTTTCTTGTAGTTGGCCCCACCAGGTTTGCACACATCTCAGGAGGGATTTTGTCCCACTCCTCTTTGCAGATCCTGTTCAAGTCATTAAGGTTTTGAGGCTGATGTTTGGTAACTCGAACCCTCAGCTCCCTCCACATTGTTTTCTATGGGATTAAAGCAGAGTTCCACCCAAAAATTGAACCTCCGCTTTAGGTGAAGGTGACCCCCTGACATACCACATTTAGCATGTTGTTTTTTTTTGGGGGGGGGGGGCTGATCCCCCTTTTTAGGGGCATCCAGCTCCCACTTCCTCCCGGGGCTCCGCGGAGCCGGAAGGAAGTTCACCTCTCCCCCCTCCGTCCATACAATCTTCTGGGACACGTCATAGGTCCCAGAAGATTGCCCGGCCAATCACAGCGCGCAGCAAGGCTCGCGCATGTGCAGTGTGCGTGCCTGGCTGTGAAGTCACTGCCGGGCGCCCACAGTCACAATGCGGGCACCGAGGAGAGGAGGGGGAGATGAGTGGGGCTTTGTTCGCCCGCATCGCTGGACCGTGGGACAGGTGAGTGTCCAATTATTAAAAGTCAGCAGATACACTTTTTGTAGCTGCGGAATTTTATATGGGTGGAACTCCGCTTTAAGGTCTGGAGACTGGCTAGGCCACTCCAGGATCTTAATGTGCTTCTTCTTGAGCCACTCCTTTGTTGCCTTGGCCGTGTGTTTTGGGTTATTGTCATGCTGGAATACCCATCCGCTACCTATTTTCAATGCCCTGGCTGAGGGACGGAGGTTCTCACCCAAGATTTGATAGTACATGGCCCCCCGTCCATCATCCCTTTGATGCGGTGAAGTTGTCCTGTCCCCTTAGCACAAAAATATCCCCAAAGCAAAATGTTTCCACCTCCATGCGTTACGGTGGGGATGGTGTTCTTGGGGTCATAGGTAGCATTCCTACTTCTCCAAACACGACGAGTTGAGTTGATGCCAAAGAGCTTGAATTTTGTCTCATCTGACCACAACACTTTTACCCAGTTTTCCTCTGAATCATTCAGCTGTTCATTAGTAAACTTCAGATGGGCCTGTACATGTGCTTTCTTGAGCAGGGGGACCTTGAAGGCGCGGCAGGATTTCAGTTCTTCATGGCGTAGTGTGTTACCAATTGTTTTCTTAGTGACTATGGTCCCAGCTGCCTTGAGATCATTGACACGATTCTCCCGTGTAGTTCTAAGCTGATTCCTCACCGTTCTCATGATCATTGAAACTTCACGAGGTGAGATCTTGGATGGAGCCCCAGACCGAGTGAGAGTGACAGTTATTTTGGGTTTCTTCCATTTGCGAATAATCGCACCAACTGTTCCCTCTCACCAAGGCGATGGTCTTGGAGCCCATTCCAGCCTTGTGTAGGTCTACAAATTTGTCCCTGACATCCTTGGACAGCTCTTTGGTCTTGGCAATGGTGGAGAGATTGAAATCTGATTGATTGCTTCTGTGGACAGGTGTCTTTTATACAGGTAACAAGCTGAGGTTAGGAGCCCTGTGCGCTCTTGGCACAGCTCTATTGGTGCTATTGCTCGCAAATTTGTGGCCACTCGGCACAAAGTGGTTAACAAAATGGAAAGTAAATGAACAGAAGAGGAATCCAAATACAATCAATATTTGGTGTGACCCCCCCCCCTTAGCCTTCAAACCAGCATCAATTCTTCTAGGTACACTTGTACACAGATTTTGAAGAAACTCGGCAGGTAGGTTGTTCCAAACATGTTGGAGAACTAACCACAGATCTTCTGTGGATGTAGGCTGCTTTAAATCTATCTGTCTCTTTATGTAATCCAAGACAGACTCAATGATGTTGAGATCAGGGCTCGGTGGGGGCCAAATTATCACTTCCAGGACAGTGTCTGCATGTTTGGGGTCGTTGTCCAGCTTCAGAATAAATTTGGGGCCAGTCATACGCCTCCCTGATGGTATGATGGATAAATATCTGCCTGTATTTCTCAGCATCGAGGACACCATTGATCCTGACCAAATCTCTAAGATCCCTTTCACACTGAGGCAGTTTTCAGGCATATACAGCGCTCCCAAAACACCCCTGCCCATTGCAATGAATGAGCAGCGATTCTGAAGGACCTGAACCCCTGTGGCCACTAGCGGGGGTTAAAAGCCCCCGCTAGTGGTCGAAAAGTGCCGCTTAAACAGTGCTAGAGTGCCGCTAAAACGATCGGCGCTTTAGCGCTAACGCATGGGCGGCCCCAGTGTGAAAGGGGTCTTACTCCATTTGCAGAAATCCATCCCCAAACTTGCCAGGAACCTCCACCATGCTTCACTGTTGACTGCAGACACTCATTATTGTACGGCTCTCCAGCCCTTCACCAACAAACTACCTTCAGCTACAGCCAAATATTTCAAATTTTTACTCACTGGTCCAGAGCACCTGGTGCCATTTTTCTGCACCCCAGTTTCTATGTTTTTGTGCATATGATGTGGAAACAAGGTTAGGTGACTCAACTATACATGGAAACTTAGGAACTTGGGTGAACTATATGGCTAAATGTTTGTGGACACCTGACTATCACACCTATATGAGCTTGTTGGGCCTCCCGTTACAAAATGATATGCGTTAATATATGGAGTTGCACCCCCCTTCCCACTACTCCCTTTTGAAGTTAAAACACCTTCCACTCTTCCAGGAGATCTTTTCATCAAATTTTGGAGGGCGTCTGTGGGAGTTTGTGCTTATTCTACCAAAAGATCATTTGTTAGGTCAGGTGCTGATGTTGAAGAAGAACATAATCAGGGTTGAGGTGGACACTTGGGTTCCTCCACATCCAACGATGTCTTTAATGGCGCTGGCTTTGTACACAGGGGCACAGTCCTGCTAGGACAGAAAAGGACCTTCACCAAACTGTGACCACAAAGGTTGGCAGAGCACAATTTTCTAAATTGTCTTTGTATGATGTAGTATTAACAGTGACCCTTACTGGAAATATCTGAACTCAATATTTTTGAGGGATTGTCAACATACAGAGAGAGAGAGCAATAGCAACACATATATAGAATATTGGTTTACAAACTATTTCATTTTATTAGAAAACTGACCCAAAACCATTACAACTTGTGTCGAAAAACAGGAGTCGGGGAGGAATTTGATAAGCCTTCAGGAAGTTAATAAGCTTTCAGAAAATAGAACAGGCTGGGAGTTTTCTGCTGCTGGCTCTTATTACATTTTCTTGTATGGTTGTGATCTGTTATAATGAAGCTCTCGGCATCTTTTTACATCTGTTTTATCTACTTTGTAACCCTCGCCTTTGTTTCTCTCTTTCTTTCTAATGTAGTTTCCTCAGAAGCTGTTTCTAGCCATGCCAGTGCTTGTCATCTTCTCCCAGGGGATTGCCGGCTTTATTCTTTACTTTCTAGCGCTGACCTACCTGAGAGAAATGTGTGCAGTGTTCCCTGTTTAGAATAATTCATCCTGCCAAGTGCATGAATATTTCCTACATAACTTTCCTTTACTATAAGTGACACCTCGGTAACGGCTTTCCTAGGAGCTTGTTTAGTTATATTAGAATCTCTTCACATTAAATTAGAAGTACCAGCATTTATATTTTATTATCTATGCTTAGCAGAAGTCTCTCTGTCTGATTATGATGGAGTGCACATTTCTCTCCAGAGTGCCCAGAATCCACTTGCCCTCCAGCCACATAGTGCAAACAAAGGCCAACTTCCCCTTTATACCTCCTGACCCCCGGGAAAGGATTACTAATACTGGAGAGTGCAAAATCTTGTGCAGCTCTGCATAGAAACTAATCAGATTCCAGGTTTTATTGTCAAAGCTTCATTGAACAAGCTAAAGTTCTAAGCTGATTGGCTACCATGCACAGCTGCACCAGATTCTGAGAGCTCCAGTTTTAGTAAATCTCCCCCCACAGTGTGCCCCCTGCCTTCCCTGCTGTATTTTTTGCTACTTATTATGTTTAAGTTTTGCAGAATTCTTTAGGCACTCGGGTTCTTACTCGTGCAGAAGGGATGTCTTTAACCACCTGCCTATTGGGCATTTTTACCCTACCCTGCCCAGGTCAATTTTCAGCTTTCAGAGCTGCCACACTTTGAATTTTTTTCACACAAATAGAGCTTTCTTTTGGTGGTATTTACAGTCAGGTCCATAAATATTGGGCCACCAACACAATTCTAATCTTTTTGGCTCTATACACCACCACAATGGATTTGAAATGAAACGAACAAGATGTGCTTTAACTGCAGACTTTCAGCTTTAATTTGAGGGCATTTACATCCGAATCAGGTGAACGGTGTAGGAATTACAACAGTTTGTATATGTGCCTCCCACTTTTTAAGGGGCCAAAAGTAATGGGACAATTGGCTGCTCAGCTATTCCATGGCCAGGTGTGTGTTATTCCCTCATTATCCCTTTTACAAGGAGCAGATAAAAGGTCCAGAATTCATTTCAAGTGTGCTATTTGCATTTGGAATCTGTTGCTATCAACTCTCAATATCAGATCCAAAGAGCTGTCACTATCAGTGAAGTAAGCCATCATTAGGCTGAAAAAACAAAACAAACTCATCAGAGAGATAGCATTACATTAGGTGTGGCCAAATCAAGTGTTTGGAACATCCTTAAAAAGAAAGAACGCACGGTGAGCTCAGCAACACCAAAAGACCCGGAAGACCACAGAAAACAACTGTAGTGGATGACTGAAGAATTCTTTCCCTGGTGAAGAAAACACCCTTCACAACAGTTGGCCAGACCAAGAACACTCTCCAGGAGGTAGGTGTATGTGTGTCAAAGTCAACAATCAAGAGAAGACTTCACCAGAGTGAATACAGAGGGTTCACCACAAGATGTAAACCATTGGTGAGCCTCAAAAACAGGAAGGCCAGATTAGAGTTTGCCAAACAACATCTAAAAAAGCCTTCACAGTTCTGGAATAACATCCCATGATGAGACCAAGATCAACTTGTACCAGAGTGATGGGAAGAGAAGAGTATGGAGAAGGAAAGGAACTGCTCATGATCAAAAGCATACCACCTCATCAGTGAAGCATGGCGGTGGTAGTGTCATGGCGTGGGCATGTATGGCTGCCAATGGAACTGGTTTTCTTGTATTTATTGATGACGTGACTGCTGAATTCTGAAGTTTTTCGGGCAATATTATCTGCTCATATTCAGCAAAATGCTTCAGAATTGGATGGCGCTTCACATCGCAGATGGACAATGACCCGAAGCATACAGCACTGGTGGTCACTCATGAGGAAGCACTGCTGAGGCGGCACTGATAGGCGGCACTGAAGGGCAGCACTGATGGGCACTGATAAGCGGCACCGGTAGGCAGCACTGGTGGGCACTGTTGGGAAAGGAATGCAGAGACAGAGTGAGGAAACGAATGCCAATAAGCGGCTTGTGTTTACATGGTGATCAGCTGTGATTGGACACAGCTGATCACATGGTAAAGAGCCACTGATTGGAGAGAGCACACACAATAACGGGAGACGTCATGTAGCACTTGAGGACTGCTAAGAATTACCTGATTATCTGCACGGCCATGACCAAGTGAACCTTCCAACCTATCTGACACTCTGGGTTTAGACATCCTGTTAATACTATAAAGCAAGAATCAAGCAACTCAATAGTATAAGGTTCTGAAATGTTTTACTTGAATCAAATAGGAAAGTTATTGTACAAAGAAAGGAGTAAATCCGCTGAGCTGTGATAACAGTGTCAACTCAGCAAACAGACTTCTCCCAAACACAACAATGGTTGAACAATGAATAATGTTATATACACAAAGGTACACTATATTCAGATCCTAGGTCACCTTCTAGTGGATCTTTCAGTTAACTACACTTGTGACCACACTGAGATAAATGCAATCAAAACAGCCTATGCTATATTCGTGGGAGAACTAATCTCCCACTGGTGTTATATATATATATGTATACAGGCTTCCTATAAGAATTGGCAGTAGAGTTCCACGTGGCAGATCTGTTATTCTTCGCTAGCTAGTTGGAGCTTGTTAATTGTAACCTGTTTGGTGGCAGATGAAACAATAGATTTCAAGTAGTGAAGGCCTAGGGCTTCTGAGTACAGTGTTCCAGCAATTCAGTAAAGTGTCCTTGGGTAAAGGTGTATGTGCACTGTGTTCTGTAATGGTGGTAGTGCATAGGTAAAGATTGAGCAGGTTGCTCTCTCACCAACGATCCAAATTGTTTCGCCGTCTTCTGGATGTCCGCACTGATGGGTAGGCGCTGTAAATGATGCTAGTAACAGGATGTCCGTCAGTGGGAAACAGGACCTGGCCTCTCAGGCCTCGTGGTGGAAGTAATGTTCCATGTGGTAGGCTGCGACTTCTCTCTCTGTCACATAGAGAGGTCCATCTTACATCAGGCCCAGGAGGAAGAGAGCGGGCTTCTAAGCTTCTTTCATCATCCCTCCCAGCAACCTTCAGGCCACTGCAAGGGTCCCTGGAATTTGTAGTCTTAGGGTATGGGAATGTATAGCAGCAGGTTCCAGAAGGACTATATGCCCCACGACTCACTACGCTGGCGCACAGGTATGAGGTCACTGACTGCCGAATAATCATGGGGCAAACAATATTCAAAACACTGGAAGGTATGAAACATTCTGGTTACAGTCCACATCGCTAAACGTCATAGGATGCCCTCCCAGAACTGGCTGGCCACGTTGTAGCCATCATTCGGCTATTGCGCGTTTGGCAGGTGGTTAAAGTTAAAGTGCAGCCATAATAAAAAAACTGAAATATCAGCACAAGGGACATAACTTTCAGTAGGATGAGTCTATTGTACTGCCACTGTTATTAGTAATTCTCCTCCTTCCAGACCAAATCCCCCCCCCCCACACACACACACCACCGTAATCTTCTAGTGTGGTGGAGCGTAATACAACTAAAAGGTTGTCACAGGCTGTCATTGAGAGAGCCTGACCATGGCCGCCATTTCTGCTCAGGTCCGCCATTCATAAAAGCCATACTTCACTTTCTGTGAATGGAACATGGACTATGAATGGCGGACAGGCCATTGATAGCTCCCCCTCCTCCATTCTCAGATCCTCTTCCATCAATAGCAGCTGTAGTATGGCTTATATGAATGGCAGAGCTGGGCAGAACGGGCAGGCATAGTCAGGCTCTCTTGATAAGAGCCTGTGATAGCCTTTAAGCTGTATTATCCCAGCCAGGACTGGGACAAGGGGTGGGCAGGAGGGGCGACTGCCCTTGGCGCTGTAGTCTCATGTGAGGTGGGGAGGTGCTGCATGGAGTGCTGGGAGAGGAGGAATTTTTGTTTGGGGAAAATGTATTGCTTGGGGGTAAGTGTGCAGATTAGTGCTCAAATTTTTTGGAGGGGATTTTTTGCTGACACATAATGCATTTTGAGGAGGGGGCACCGTTTGGCATCTTTGCCCTGGGCACTAGATGACCTTGTCCCAGCACTGACCCCAGCCGCATTGGAAGATTAGGGTGATGGGGGTGGTGGCAGGACAGAGGAGAATTAAAACATGATGATGTCGGTGCCACTCTCTGCATTGGTGTGCGTTGGAGTGCTGTGGTGACGCCCCCCCATGGGGCAGGTCAGAGATGCGCTGGTCTTCTGGTTTGAATCACGTTGGACATCAGCTTGGAAGACTGAGGACATCTAACAGTGGAAAGGGGCAATGCTGGAGAGGAGGTGAACATTGAAGCCAGAGATGCATTTTGTTTTCAACCCCTCCTAGGGGATTTAAAAATAATGCTTGAAGTTTGGCTTTATAAACACCTTCTTTTTTTTTTTTTTTTTGGTAAAGCTTACATTTATTTAAAAAAAAAAAATTTAATCGGCACCTTCACCATGAGATCACATCTGTAGGGCTATTCTGGGGTGCCAAATATATGACCCAAATATATGACCCGCTGGACCTGTCACAGGCACTCAAAGTGGTGACTATGCCCTCACTTATTACCTCCCTACTTTATTCATAAAAGCTGTAATATTGCTTCCTGCAATGAAAATTGCTCTATGAATGGAGGAGGCCGTCATTTCTTACATTTAGCCATTCTCCAGTCATAGAGCACATTTCATTGTGGGAAGAGATGAGATTTTATGAATTGAGCAGGGGGCCAGGGATAGTCTACATTTTTTGATGAGTGCCTGTGAGAGGTTCAGTGAACATTATTGCTGCAAATATATTATGTGTATACAGGTGGAGTAGAGAAATGAAGAGCACAAGACTGTAAGTACTGTCCCTGATGCGGATAAAATATATCTATATATATCTATATATATAGATATATATATATATATACACATACCTACTATATATATATATATATATATATATATATATATATATATATATATATATATATATATATATATATATATATATATATAGTAGGTATAAAAAAGAATCACCCCCACTTTAAAATAATCACATTTTGTTGCTTTGCAACCTGAAATGAAGACAGACACATTTTTTGTTATATCCAGCTGTATTTATATCCAAGTAAAAGATATAATACCAACATGTCAGAAAATTTTTTTTTAAAACAGAATCACCAAGAAAAAGGATCACGCCCTTGTGTCAGTATTTTGTTTCAGCCTTTAGTCTGTTGGAATATGTCTCTACTAACTGTTAGGTGCCCGTCTTCTCCTTGTGGCCTAGGCTCTTGGATGTGGCTCAGTGGAGGTCCTCGCCGGCGGTTAATCAATGACACATACACACATAGGTATGCTGAAATGATTACAAGTCTTTATTTTTGGATTCGCTTTTTTATGCTGTCTTTACAAGACTCTGCCCACAATTTGGGGGCCAATCAAAATGATAATACATATTAGCATATTCGGTAATTTCCAAACATTAATAATGTCTACATCTTGTGATATCAAAAATGGTGACCCCTGTAGTTCAAGTTAATAGGTCAAAACATTCCTTACCCTCTGTCATTGTCTACTGGGCAACCACAGCTTCCCTAAAAAAACCTAATGTTAGCTGTTATGCCGGACAAAAAAGTACAGAGAGCAGATGCTTCCTCTGATGGGCATGGAAAAAGAGGAAAAACAGACAGTATGGTATATTTTAGTAAAATCATAAGACAGTCTGACCTACATTAAAATATACTAAGATATGTTTCTGATTATTAAAGCAAAATCTGATTATTAAAGCAAAACCCTGAACATATCACAAACAAAGTGAAAATCAACAATTAATCAATAATGAAATGTAATATAGAATCTCCTTACAATCCTCCCTTTGACCATTCGATATCATCGAAATGGTCATTCTACCTTTTCGTCACGCCTCAAGGAGTCATATTCCTCGGCTACCTGTCCATCATGCCTTAAGGATTCATATCCCTCGGCCTCATTTTCCTGGTTCTCGTACCATACCGTGGGAACTGGAATTAAAAAGGTCATAGATGGTAGCATTTATCACAGGGTCTGAGGTGCGAAAAAGTGAGTTGTCGGTAAGGGAAGCCATGGAGACATTAAGTTTTGACCGTTTGCACACCTCAGCTCCCCTGGAAATGTTTCCCAGTATGAAACACCAATCTGGAGCGTGGCTCCTGCCCACAATTTGAAAACTGAGGGGTTTATTGGGACTTTTTCTTATGACATTGGCAAGAATTATGGGGGGTGTTCCATTCAAAAAAGGAGTGATGTTTAAGGGAATGGCCATCAATGGGATTCTGGCTGTACTGGGGTGGAGTTTGCTACATATCCAACATTTCTCAAAACCAGACTTTTGTGCATAACTGTACTTAAACCTCAACAACGACATCTTGTCAGTGAAACCTGAAGGGGGTTCAGTGGGGGACATACTTCTTTTATATTTTATGCTAGGTGCTTTGGCTGTCTGGGCCTTTCCACATATCCCTTTTAGTAGCCCTAAACCTTCTGGATGATACACACAATTTGCTATTAACCAAGTAGGTAGGAATACTATCAGAATCAGACATGTCCAGAGGCATAATGTTTTTCCTGACACAAAGGTGGAAATCATTTTGTCAGGTACTGTGTGCAAAGTTCTGTTATACGTTTCTTCCTGTTGGTGGGGGATTCGTCTCGTCGTCCAGAGAGATTTGTTTTATGCCTTCTTGAATGTCCTTCAAATCCGGTCGTTGTTCCTGAAGAGAGAAGTCTTGGGATGCTGGTGGAGGGTCAGGGGTCTGGGGTTGCTGTGGACACTTCTTTAACCGGCTGGCGTGGATCCAGGTGTTTCCTAGATCGGTCAGTACAGCAGTTCTGGAAACCTTCTCTATTCTCCAGGGTCCGGAGAAAATGGGTCCAACCTTCTTTTTGTGTGCCAGTTGTTTCACCAGTACTTTGTCTCCTGGGATGAAGGGATGAGTAGGTTCTGTTGAAAGAGGAGAAAAGGTGACAGAGACTTGTTCGTTCATATCTTGTAGCATACTTACCAGATTTTTCACGTACATTTCCTGTTGAGAATAGATGTTAATGTCAGTGTTTTGATCTAAAAGGGGCAGCTCTATGTTTGCAGGAACTCCCATCAAAATCTCAAAGGGCGAGAGTTTTGTTCTAGCATGTGGTGTTGTCCTGATCTGAAATAGGACAGAAGGAAGGTAATCCAACCATCCTTTCATGGTGCCCCCCGTGGCCTTTTTTAACTTGTCCTTAATGTTCCTATTCATTCTTTCCACTACTCCTGCACTTTGTGGGTGGTAAGGGATGTGCAGTTTCCACTGTAAGCCTAGTAACTTAGCTAAAGTCTGTGTAACAGAGGAGCTGAAGGCAGGCCCTCTGTCTGACCATATGGCCGTTGGTATTCCGAACCTACAAACCCAATGGTTCAGTAGGCATTTGGCAGCAATTTTAGCAGTCTCACCTGTACAAGGAATTCCTTCAACCCAACCTGACCATTTGCATACGACCACGCAAAGGCATTTCAAATTACCTCTTTGTTTGGGCATGTGTGTGAAGTCTATTTGCAAATCTGTTAGGGGACCCAGGGGTGAGGGCAGGTGGCCATGTAATCCATGATTTTTCCCTTGGACATTGTTTTGTGCACAGGTTAGACAACTGCTGGTGAGGAGTTTTGCCTGTTTACTTAAGTTGTTTGTGCAGAAAGACTTTGTGTATATGTTTGTTAGGGCGGTGGTACCTATATGTCCTGGACCATGGAGATAGGAAAGTATGAGAACACTGCTTGATTCTGGTATTCCCAATATCTTCCCCTCTTTTGACCAAAGACCTTCTTGGTCCTTGGTCAAACCATCCTTGACCCAAAAAGAAACATCCTCCTCTGTAGCTAATCCCTGTATTTGTGCCACAACGGTTTTAAAGTTGGGTGATGTAAAATGTTCTTTGAAGAACATTGTTGTGGGGGCTGGCTGACCAATGTACAGGGCAGCGGCTTTTTTTGCTTCTCTGTCTGCCAGAGCGTTTCCTTTGGAAACTCTGCTGTTATCCGATGAATGTGCTTTTACTTTGACGACCGCTATCCTCTTTGGGAGAAGAATCGCTTGCAGGAGTGCTTTAATTTGCGTAGAGTTGGCGATTGGCTTGTTGTCAGCGGTTTTAAATCCTCTATTCGCCCAGATTACGCCATAGTCGTGCGAGACCCCAAAAGCGTACCTACTATCTGTGTAGATGTTTACCTCCTCATCAGAGAAAAGTATGCAAGCTCTTGTGAGTGCCTCCAATTCTGCTACCTGTGCAGAGGAGGGTGGTAAGGCTTTTGCTTCCAACACCACATCAGGTAGTTGGACAATGGCATACCCTGTCAGGAATGTTGCATCAGAGGGGCGAGTACAACTGCCGTCTATGAAGACGTCCTGTACTCCTGGTAAGGGAATGTCAGTGAGGTCTGGGCGAGGGCTGGTTATTGCTGCAACCTGTTCAACACAATTGTGCTTCTGATCAGGGTCTCGTGGCAGCTTGAGCAAAGAATGTAAAAGACGGACAGTGGGATTAATTGGTGGTGCGTGTTTGAGGGTGAAGTTATCAGTATTCAGAAGTGTGATCTCATACCCACTAAGCCTTTGTGCTGTCATATGCTGTGTGTTCATGTTCTGTAGAAGGTGAGTTACTGAATGAGTAGTGTAGAGAGTCAGTTCATGGCCTAATACTGATTTGTTAGCCTCCTGAACTGCCATAGCACAAGCAGCAAGGTTTTGTAGACAGGATGGCATCCCCTGTACTTGGGTAGGCAACTTTTTTGAGAGATAGGAGACTGGTCGGTACCCGGTTCCATGTTGCTGTGTCAAAACCGCAGCAAAAGAATTTCCCGATACCACACAGTATAATTGAAAAGGTTTGCCATATTCTATCAATCCCAGGGCGGGGGCCTGAGTCAGACTTTTTAACAAGGCCTGAAATGCACAGAGCCTCTCTGTTGTCCAATCTACTGTTTTTGGGGCGGTGGACAAGGTAGCCTCCCTCAGAATGCCATCATAATATGAACAATCTGGGATCCATTGGCGGCAATATACAATTGCGCCCAAGAATGAGAGCAAAGTTGCTTTGTCTCTTGGAGGACTGAGAGCCTGCAGGGCTGCGGCACGTTTGGGGGATACCAGCCTGGTTCCCTCCTTCAGAATGCATCCCAGGTATTCTACCTGACTTTGACACCATTGTATTTTCTTGCGGGATGCTAGGTGGCCAGACCTGGCCAGGTGATGTAACAGAGATGTGGAATCGATCGCACAATCTTCAGCAGATCGACTGCACAGGAGCAAGTCGTCCACATACTGTATTAGCACCGACCCGCGCTCAGCAGTCCATGACTTAATTGTCTCATTAAGGACCATGGAGAAGGCTGCGGGACTGTCCACATACCCCTGAGGTAATCTTGACCAGGTCAACTGCTTTTCCCCCCCCCATGAGAATGAGAACATGGGCGATACCCCATCATCGATCGGGATGCTAAAATACGCGTTCGCCAGGTCTACTACTGTGTAGCAAAGGGAATCAGCAGGTATTTTCAAAAAGATGAAAGAAATATCTGCCACCAAAGGTGGCAGAGGTATAACCTGCTTGTTTACGGCCCTTAGGTCCTGTACAAGCCTCCATTCCCCATTTGCCTTTTTCACAGGGTAGATTGGTGTATTCCAGGGGCTTATGATGTGTTTCAGAATCCCTTTTGCTATGTAATCATTGATTAATGGTGTGATGCCTTCAATTTTTTCAAGTGGCAGGGGGTATTGCTTGTGATATTGTACTACAGCGTCTGGACGCATTTGTGGTGTGTAGGGTGTACAGTTGATAAAACCCACACTCCCTTTGTTGTCTGCCCATATAGCGTGTGTTTCTAGAGTGGGTGGCAATGATGCAAAGAGTCCCCTGAAAGTGTGTCTCTTTGGGGCATGTAAATCACAGAACGGTGAGTTGGCAGTGAGGGAGCCCCCTCTGTCAAATTTAATGGTGATATTCAGTTTTGAGAGTAGGTCCCTCCCCATTAAAGATACTGGGCAATCCACAAGGACAGCAAAACTCTGAGTGCACAGTTCCTGCCCTTCTGGAGTAGCCACGGGCAATGGTGGAGTGATGGGGTGGGTAACTGATGTCCCATTTATACCAATAGAGTTTCCCTCAGTGCAGTGCGGTGTGTCATATATGGCATCATTCAAACTACTGAATGTAGCCCCTGAATCCAAAAGTAGACATATCAGGTGATTGTCTACCCGCAATAGTACCTGTGGAAGACTTTTCCACGATGGATTATAACACACAAGGCTGAGGGACGGGACATACTCTTGGCATCCCTATTGTGGTGTCCGCCGAGCGGATGGCCACTGCATCGGAATGCGTGGGGGTGGTCTGTTAGGCTGAGGCTGGTATTGGGGTTGTGATGGGGGTGGTTGGGGTTGTGGTGGGGGTGGTTGGGGTTGTGGTGGGTGAGGATACCTGATATCCTGAAGGCGACGGGGGCCGGTGTTAAGATTCCTACCTCTTCCTCTCTGGGCGTTTGTTCTAATTCTGTAGGGACATTGGGACTTCCAGTGCCCCAGTTCCCCACAGTTAAAGCACCCCTGGTCTGGTGGGTAGGCCTGGTCTGGGGGATAAGATTGCATTGGTGGATAAGGTTGCATTGTCATTATGTGGGTGGGCGGAGTCCCACCAGTTGGCAGAGTCTGGGTTGGTGTTAGGGAGGGAAAAATACCACCCTTCTGTTCAAATACCCCTGATGTTTCTCGTGACCTAGCATCTTTCATAAATTCATCTGGGGGTTGTTCTGCCCATTTTGGATTAGTGAATTTAAGCAACTGTGTCACCTTCATATCGCCACCAGCCATAAAGGTGGTGGTGAACAATTGGGGGTTGGCGTTATCTACTGCTTTCCACAGACTATATACCCGGGTACAAAATTCATAGAACTTTTCCTTCGGTCCCTGTTTTGCTAGGACAAGTTCCTGAAGTGCAGATGAACCCTTGTATATAGCAGACCAATGATTCCCCATACCTTTCCAAAAAGACACCCAATCTTTATTTTCTTCTATGTGGGCTGTCCATAAGGCCTCTACGGGATGCCCCTCTGGGCTGTCAGGGTCAACTATACTAAGAATCCCTGCTATATCTTCCTTATCCAGGCTTGTCCCTGCACTGTATTTTGCAAGGAAAGCACCAGCCTCCCTAGGGCTTTTCTTTGGGCTGGGGCATAACTCCTTTATTTTTGACAGTGTGCCTAGGGGTAGGGGAATATGGACTACCGTCTCCCCTATGTGCATGAGTGGTGCTTTAAAGGTGGCACCTAGAGTTTCCTGTTCCACCTCCATTTCTCTTTCCTCAGTAGAGGATTCACCCTGCTCCCTTTCCTCCTGTGGGGGTTTCTGGCTTCTGAGTGTAGTGGATGGCTGTGAAATTATCTTTTCTTCAGCTTCCTTAATCCTTCTTGCCTTTTTCTCTAGTTTCCTCTCGTACGCCTCTAAATCTTCTCTTTTCCTCTGTATCCTTTCTTCCTCCTCCTGCTGTCTCTTATTAAATTCTTTCTGTTTCTCCTCCCATTCCTTTTCCCTGGGGCTTAACTTCCTGACTCCTTCCTCTTCTCCCTTTTCCAGGGACATTCCATCCCTTTCTTCCTTTGTTATCGCAGAATATTCTCTCATCTCACCATCCCTCTTATCTAGCTCTCTTTTGTAACGTTCTAGCTCTTCCTCCCTTTTCTTGAGCTCTTTTAACTTCTCTTCTAATTCCCTTTCCTTCGGATCCAACCTCCTAATCCTCTCTTCTTCTCTCCTATGTATACCTTCTGCCCGGACTTCCTCTTCCCTGTTTCTACTTTCGTTTTCCCATCGTGTAACCTGCGCCTGATCAGCTGCACCATATACCATGGTAGCCAATACTGCTGGATCCAAAGATGGATACAGCTGAAGACATGGACCCAATGTTCCATCCTCCTGTTTCACCATCACATAAGGGGGGGGTGCTTCGGGTTGCTGAGAAAGGGCGGGTGAATTTACAGGTTTTGGTGTGGGGGCTTTAGTTACATACTCTGTTTTATATTTGGCTAAGCATTTATTCCATATCTTGTAACAATTTTTCATATACTGGATGTCTTCCCATTTCCCAGGTGGGTAGGAGTGCTTGTGTACCTGACACACCTTGCTCACTTCCTTCCACTCGTCCTCAGAACAGGGTCCCACTGGCCCTGGGTCACGTATCCCCAGCTGTTGGCACCTGTCTCTGACCTGTGTCCAAAATGGTTCTACCTGTGATCCTGGTAGTGTGTTTTTAACATACTCATAGGGAGATGGATTGGCCATGGTCTGGGTTGCTGCAGAATTCCCCATCTAACAACCTTGGAAGTGTATGACTAGTACAGGGACAGAGATGAAAGCAACCTGTTTGTGCTATAATCTGTTCCCTGACTTGGGAGTAAGTCCCTTGGTCTCTTATGGCAGTGGGGCTGAAATAGCTATGAAGATTAACTCTTAGTACCCGGTGTAGGGTACCCCTCCTTGTGGCGGGATAGACCCCCCTTGCACCAAGCCGGTATGAAAATCCGGTTGGTCTAGTAGTGAGCAGGATCCACGTCCTGTCAACACTAAGGAACAGTAGACCAAAGGTGCAACGTGGGCAGGCGGGCGCTATCTCACTACAGTCAGGCTCCTGTCTTAGGTTGTTCATTTAGTACATATATGTGTAATACAATATCAACAAAAAAAAATCCTCTAAATCAATACAGTACTTTACATTCAGTTGTCATACACATATATTATCATACACTTATCTCTAATTCTCTAATACTCTATACACTCTAAATACTTACGGTGTTACCTAGAAGCAAAACAAGCAAGAAAACAAGCAAAATCTTATATATACAGTGGCAAGATAAAGTTACATTATATGAACATGTTATAATAAGTATAATAAGTGCACTTTTCAATATTTTCCCCAAAAATTGGGCGTCCACTAAGCCACTCCTTATACTACGGGCGTATTCTATACTTCCCGAGATTTAAACACACATATATATATATATCTACTTAATACTGTCAGACCAACCTAGTCAGACTACAAAAAAACAAAAAACCTTGCGAGCCCTTCTTTAACCCTCCAAGGGGCCAGCCTAGCCCGTTGCGAAGGCACAGTTATGTAAGTGGGTGGACATACAAGGTTATTTGAACAAGGCAAGCACCAACACCAGTTACCAAAAAATAGGTAAAGAAAGGTAGGTGACTTACCTGTTCAAAACACCCCACCACTTCCTGGTACCAAAACTGTTAGGTGCCCGTCTTCTCCTTGTGGCCTAGGCTCTTGGATGTGGCTCAGTGGAGGTCCTCGCCGGCGGTTAATCAATGACACATACACACATAGGTATGCTGAAATGATTACAAGTCTTTATTTTTGGATTCGCTTTTTTATGCTGTCTTTACAAGACTCTGCCCACAATTTGGGGGCCAATCAAAATGATAATACATATTAGCATATTCGGTAATTTCCAAACATTAATAATGTCTACATCTTGTGATATCAAAAATGGTGACCCCTGTAGTTCAAGTTAATAGGTCAAAACATTCCTTACCCTCTGTCATTGTCTACTGGGCAACCACAGCTTCCCTAAAAAAACCTAATGTTAGCTGTTATGCCGGACAAAAAAGTACAGAGATAAAACCACAAGCAGATGCTTCCTCTGATGGGCATGGAAAAAGAGGAAAAACAGACAGTATGGTATATTTTAGTAAAATCATAAGACAGTCTGACCTACATTAAAATATACTAAGATATGTTTCTGATTATTAAAGCAAAATATGATTATTAAAGCAAAACCCTGAACATATCACAAACAAAGTGAAAATCAACAATTAATCAATAATGAAATGTAATATAGAATCTCTCTTTGCAATATTTACCCACTCTTCGTTGCATAACTGCTCAAGTTCAGTTAAATTTGATGGTGACCGTTTGTGGACTGCAGTCTTCAAGTCATTCCACAGATTTTCAATAGGGTTTTAGTCTGGGCTCTGACTAGGCCATGCAAGGACATTCACCATGTCTTTATGGACCTTGCTTTGTTCACTGGTGCACATCATTTGGTGGAGGGGGGATTATGGTGTGAGGTTGTTTTTCAGGGGTTGGACTTGGCTTCTTAGTTCCAGTGAAGGGAACTCTTAAGACGTCAGCATACCAAGACATTTTGGACAATTTCATGCTCCCGACTTTGTGGGTACAGTTTGGGGATGGCCCCTTCCTGTTTCAAAATGAGTGCGCACCAGTGCACAAAGCAAGGTCCATAAAGACATGGATGAGAGAATTTGGGGTGGAGGTGGTGACTGGCCTGCACAGAGTCCTAACCTGAACCCGATAGAACACCTTTGGGATGAATTAGAGCAGAGACTGCGAGCCAGGCCTTCTCGTCCAACATCAGTGCCTGACCTCACAAATGCTTTTCTGGAAGAATGGTCAAACATTCCCATAGACACACTCCTAAACCTTGTGGACAGCCTTCCCAGAAGAGTTGAAGCTGTTATAGCTGTAAAGGGTGGGCCAACTCGATATTGAACCCTACAGACTAATGCCTCGTACACTCGGTCGGAATTTCCGACAACAAATGTTCGATGTGAGCTTGTTGTCGGAAATTCCGACCGTATGTATGCTCCATCGGACATTTGTTGTTGGAATTTCCGACAACAAAAATTTGAGTGCTGGTTCTCAAATTTTCCAACAACAAAATCCGTTGTGGGAAATTACGATCGTGTGTACACAATTCCAACGCACAAAATTCCACGCAAGCTCGGAATCAAGCAGAAGAGCCGCACTGGCAATTGAACTTCATTTTTCTCGGCTCGTCTTACGTGCTGTACAGCACCGCGTTCTTGACGTTCGGAATTTCCGACAACATTTGTGCGACCGTGTGTATGCAAGACAAGTTTGAGACTACATCTGTCAGAAATAAATCCAGGATTTTGTTGTCGGAATGTCCGATCGTGTGTACGGGGCATAAGACTGGGATGCCATTAAAGTTCATGTGCGTGTAAAGGCAGGTGTCCCAATACTTTTGGTAATATAGTGTGTGTGTGTGTGTGTGTGTGTGTGTGTGTGTGTGTGTGTGTGTGTGTGTGTGTGTGTGTGTGTGTGTGTATATATATGTATATGTATATGTATATATATATATATATATATATATATATATATATATATTTTAAAAAAACAATGTGACCTTTCATTTTTATACTGTGGAAGAAAGGATTGGGCCATAACGTACAGTACTTTATGCTGTAAGGTCCACTTTAAGGCCCATATGATATTTTGATATTTTAGTGACTGGATTACCTATATTTTAGAAGTGACGCTAAAGCATTTCCTTGTAATGAATGTAAGTTTTCTTTGCTTTTTTCTGATATATGTAAATTTGCTCTACATACCTTTGAACTCATTTCAAAAATAATCTTTAATATTTTATTGCATGTGTGAAACATTTCCACTCTTTGTGTTGCTCTGTTATAATTTTAATAGGCTCACAAAAAAGAAATGCACATTTACATTTGTGAATCATATGGATTTTTCGGAGCTCGGGATAAAGTCTAGGAAGGCTGCAGTACACTTTAAAACATTTAGTCTGTTAATAGATCATTATTTTTCTTTTCTTTTGGATACTGTGTTAGCAGATTGTGCCAGGGTAGCACAATGATGAGCTATAATAGGAATATAATGACGGGATTCCCATTGTCATGATAGGTAAAGGAGAGGAATTTCTGACTTCGGTGAGATTTGGCCTACATAACAGAAATAAAAGGGTTTTGTCTCCCAGCCGTAGACTTCCTTTTTGCTTCCAGATAGCTTTCTGTCTTGTTTCACCAAAATGTTCTCTTTCCCTCTTAAGTAAGATTACTTAGATATTAAAGTGTTACTAAACCTGTGCACTCTCTCTCTCTCTTGCTCTCCCCTCCTGCTATTTTGTCAGGATCTCTTATATCATACACTGCGTTCATATAAAAGAATTGGGAAATATTTCCTCTTATATAAGGTGTATTAGATATCATGTATGGGTTGCTGGGGACCTAGTGGACTACCAGTCAGTGATAAAAAATAATGAGTGGTAAAATGAAGGTGTTGTCATGGAATGTGATGGGGCTGGGCATACTTCTGCAGGAGACCTACCTCGAGCGAGAGGATATGACGCTCTTTGAAAGATCAAGATTCACATATCAAACTCATGCGGTATACTCTACTTACTCTCGAAGTGTTAGTATCCCGGTCTCCCGTTCGGTACGGTGCTATGAGCTATGAGTAAGCACTCAATCGTGAGTGCGAAACGCGTTAGATGAGCCTGTACAATTTGCCTGATTGTCTTGTATTGTTGATGATCCAATTTTTATAATAAAGACAATTTTTCAACTTTATCCGGTGTGCGGCATCCAGATTCTCCTGTTCAAAGCTTTTCTCATGCAGAGAGAGTTATAAAGAGCCTGAGGGTCGTTATATTGTACTTTGGTGCTCATTAAATGATAAAAACTTTTTGTTGGTGAATGTCTATGTTCCTCCCCCATACAATGATGATGTGTTGAAAAATTGTTTAGGAAAATGGTACAGTGGCCGAATTTACCAACCCTAGCAATGGGAGATTTTAATAACATAATGAACGAGGAGGAGGATAGACATAGCACCACAAAGAGTAAACGAAGAACGAAGAGAACTAGATTTGCTGGCTATATACAAGAGATGGGGTTAATGGATATGTGGAGAATTAGATATCCATTAACGAGAGAATGCTCATGCTGTTCGAGTACATATGGATCTCTGTCTAGAATAGACTTGGCCTTGGGGAACGATAACTTTCTCACATGGTTAGAGTCAACCCAATATGGCCCTAGGGAGCTTGCTGATCACTCCCCACTTATACTAACTATACAGACTGACGGACAGTTTCTTTCTCTACCCTGGAAAATTAATCCACAGTGGCTGTTATTGAAAAAAGAGGAGGATATGATAGAATTACAGCTGATAGAATTTTTGAAAAAAAATAAAAACTCAACATCTTTATTAGTAGTTTGGGACACTATGAAGGCATATATTATTGTGGGGTAATGATTAAAGAAATATCTAAAATTAAGAGTACATCTAGAAAACGTGAGGAGGAAGTAATGCAAATGGTGACTCAAACAGAGCAGGACTACATTACAGATCCCACAGAAGAAATGCGCCTTGCTTGGCAGGAAGCTCAAAACATTTATAAAATTTTATTTTTAACAAAAGCAGAAATTAGCAGATTTTTTCAAAACTAAAAACACTATCAGATGGGGGAACAGGTAGGACGTATGCTGGCTGCGATAGCTGGGATTCAGGAAGGCATGATAACTATCACAGCAGTCAAAGATACAGAAGGGGTGGTGAGGTATGATACAAGTAGTATCCAGAACATATTTGTTGACTTCTACACCTTACTTTATGAATCAAGGTTGGAGAAGTCAACAATTTAAGTAAAACAATTCTTGGACAAATTGGTTTTCCCTAAACTTAAATTGGAAGAAAGAGAGTTTCTCGACAGCCCCATATCTCTGGAAGAGTTAAAACAAGCAGTTGCACAGACCAACAATAATAAAGCACCAGGGATGGACAGACTACCAACGGAAATCTATAAAAATTTTGGTAAGATTTTGTTACCAGAATTATTAGAAGTACTAAATGCCGCCTTTTGGAAACAAAGACTTCCAGAGTCAATGCAGGAAACGATAATTATAGTAATTCCAAAACAGTGTAAGGATACAATGCTGCCTGAATCCTATCGTCCTATTTCCCTCTTCACCTCGGATGTTAAGATATTGGCCCGGATTCTTGCAAATAGATTATCAAGCTATATTAACATTTTGATTCATGAGGACCAAACAGGTTTTATCCCAACAAGAGCAGCATCAACAAATATACGTAGACTTTTTTAAAAATATATGCAGAAAAAAGTGCAGAGCTGGATAAATATATCGTGACAAACGACAAACTTATAAATATTTGCAAAAAATGCAAATAAATATGATCAAAAATAATCAAATAAGTGACCTTAAATTTATATCAAAAGATGTGAACAAAAAATAAATAAATATTATTAAATATTTAAATTCCTAGTGTCCATATATTGTTAAACAATAAGAAGTGATGAAATGGTGACTTCCCTACAAAGGTGTATGTGGGACTTCCACCGCAATATAACGCCCGTCACCTTGAAAAGATTAAAGGCTTACCAGAAAGCCCTTTATAAAGGCATAATGACACCAACACTGAAATCCTTAGGTGATTCCTCCAGCAGGCAAACCTCATCCGTCATAAGGATATCCCCCTCACAGATGTCCGAGCAACGCTCCAAAGTGCTCACCTCCAGGGTGGTGAGTACACATCAGCAGAGTGTTCACTTCGTAAAGATCATATACATCCACTGGAGATCCGATGAAAGGAGACCGCTGACAGCGGTGGTGGATATCCAAAAAGAGGGAGAGACTCCAATTGTGCAGAGTGACTTAAACTTCCTTTATTTAAAATTGCCGAAGGCATAAAAACAAAAGCCTTATCCTTGCAAGGATGTTTGAAAAATGCTCCAAATCGTATCAAACATTCCGCGCATGCGCAGTACATGTGTGCGTGTCTACCCTACGGCCGTTTCGTCAGAAATGACATCATCAGGGGGCACGCGGTGGAAGTCACACATACACCTTTGTAGCGAAGTCACCATTTCATCACTTCTCATTGTTTAACAATATATGGACACTAGGAATTTAAATTTTTTAATAATATTTATTTATTTTTTTGTTCACAATTTTTGATATAAATTTAAGGTCACTTATTTATTTATTTTTGATCATGTATTTATATGTATTTATTTGCATTTTTTTGTAAATATTTATAAGTTTGTCACGATATATTTATCCAGCGCTGCACTTTTTTCTGCATATGTTTATTTGTGCCCCCCTATCAGGGTTACAGTGTTCGGCTGCAGGACGCCTTTTACAGGTTGTTTCACTTATTCATCACTCAATTACTTGTTCACCTAGCGCAAATTTTTTTCTTTACAAAATTTTTTTTTAAATATGCAGGTGCCCATGGAAAATATGAAATCTAGAGCAATATTGGGCTTAGATGCCCAAAAAGCCTTTGATATGGTGGAGCGGGAATATCTATGGGTCGTATTGGAGGCTTTTGGCATAGGCCTGGGATTTTTAAAATGGGTTAAAATGTTATATTAGGGACCCAAAAGCAAGGGTGGAATTAATAATACATTATCTAGTCCTTTTAATTTGTCTAGATGCAGGGGTCTTCAAACTACGGCCCTCCAGTTGTTCAGGAGCTACAATTCCCATCATGCCTAGTCATGTCTGTAAATGTGAGAGTTTTACAATGCCTCGTGGGATGTGTAGTTTCACAACAGCTGGAGGGCCGTAGTTTGAAGATTCCTGGTCTAGAGGGACAAGGCAGGGCTGCCCTCCTGTCTCCACTGCAGCAGAACCTTGCTATTAGATAGTCAGCGGAAATAGTTGGGTTCCGACAAGCAGGAAGAGAGGATAAAGTGGCCCTTTATGCAGATGACGCTCTTATTTTTCTGGCGGGATACCTCAAAGTCATTAGAGGAACTTATGAGCCTCATCTCCATATGTGGGCGACTTTCGGGCTTCCAGATTAATTGGGACAAGTCTGAACTACTACCATTAGATGAGTTAAAAGTCCCTTTTTTATTAAACCAAGCGTCCCAAATTCAAATCAAGCATACAGTGAAATATTTGGAGATAGAGATTAGACTTGCGCAGAATGGGAAATTTCGTTTAGTTTCGGTTCGTTGCCATTCGTAAAATACATAATTTCGCTCTGTTATATTCGTTATGTTACATTAATTTGTTTTCGGATAATTCGTTATTTCTGTAGAGTGTCGATATTCATTATACTGAATCTCGAATCATGTCAAATTAATTCATTATATCCGTTATAATTTCTTTCGTATTAGTTGAAATTCGATATTTATGTATGTATATTGATTCGTGATAATGATTCGTAGTTTGGAAAGTCGTTTGTTTATTGAATCTATTAACACACACGATGACAATATCTCTTCTCCTCTGCTCAAATACAATACAACACCCTTCTCACTCAGTTCTCAGGAATGCACTTTGCCAGTAATCCAACCTCCAGCACAAAATTAATCAGCTGATTGGACTGTAAGATTTACTTTAAATTGACCTTTTGTTTTCATTAGATCTTTAACAAATTACTGAATCATGTCAAATTCATTCGTTATATTCGCTATAATTTCTTTCGTATTAGTTGAAATTCTTTATTTTTTTTATTCGGACATTCAGATGCATCCGAATGTCTGAAAGATGCTAAATTTGGCCGAATTTCGATTCGTTACGAAACATATTGCACATGTCTAATAGAGATATCTCGGAACGTAAAAGATTATATTAACCTGAATCTCAAACCCTTTTTAGTGAAATTTAAGCATAAATGCCGAAGCTGGTGTAAGTGATAGGTAGAGCAAATCTTGTTAAAATGATCTGGACCCCACAATTGCTTTATGTGTTTAATAATTCACCCGTATGGATCACAGTACTCTGGTTTAGAAAAATAGAATCTCTTTTTAGAGAACTTATCTGGAAGAAAAAACAACCACGCATAAAGTTAATAACATTAATGTTAAATAAAGAGGCTGGTGGGCGATTCCCCATCCAAAAAGTCTTTATTTAGCCTCACAAATACAACATTTTTTTGGATGGACAGTAATGTCCTATACAGAGTTTGCTATTGTCAGTATATCCTGATTACCCATTGATTTCTTTATTAGAGACGAGAAATCAATTGATTAACAAAGGATTTGCTACAGATAAATTATTTGACAAGGTATGGCAGGAAATGAAAAAAATTACGGAAACAAAGGGCTATACGGCATACACCCCTATATGGAATAATAGTAGTTATGGGGAATTGATGAAACTGTAAGGGTTTGCGATATGGAAGCTCAAGGGACTAAAGTATATGACACAGCTATTCCAGGAAGATGTGATAAAAACCTTTACTAAGGTATGAATATAATATCCCAAATCAAAGATTCTTTCAATTTTTACAGCTTAGGCATGCATTACAAGCACAGGGTCGATTGTATGAATTGAAATCTAATAAATCAGGGGTAATAGCCTTGCAGGAAAAGACAGAAAAGAAAAAGAGTTTGATATCACAAATATATGATATATTATATGATAAATTTAGGGGAACTGTGGACATACCAGCAAGGTCAGCTTGGTCTTGCGATATAGGGCCAATCTCAGATGAACAATGGGCATTAGCACTATCGGTAACACAGCTGGCATCTCTATCTCCAACACAAAACTTAACACAATTATTTATATTACATAGGGCTCATTACACACGAGAGAAACAATTTAAATGGAAACGTAGGGACTCAGCCCAATGTCCTAGATGTAAAGGGAGCCCTACTAACCTAATCCATATGCTATGGAGATGTCCCAAACTCCATCGTTACTGGTATGAGGTGGTATTAATGATTAATAACATCTTTGGGACCAGGTTGTCTCCAGAACCGGGGGGATGCCTTTTGGGTATCCTGGATGAATGGGGAATCCCGGGGGAATACAGGATATCAATAACCAGGAGCCTATTTCAGGCTCGTAAGCTTATAGCGCAAAAGTGGACATCACCATTTCCACCTACAGTAGCAGAATGAAAGATACAAATAAGGGAAATCCTAGTTAAGGAAAAATATATTTTTCTACACAGAGGATGCCCAGGGAGTTTTGACAAGATATGGAGAAGATGGTCTTTGGATGTATAATTGGAGGGGAAAATGAGGAGAGGGGGAGGGGTACGGGCGACGGGGATGGGGGGGAATTCTCTCCCGCTTTCCATTACGTGCCGGGGGTGTAGTATGTTATTTGTTGTTCTTGTTGTTGTTTTATGTAAAAGCAATAATAAAAAATTAAGTGATTTAAAAAAAAAAAAAAAAAACAGGAGCCTGCATTCACCATATCTGGTCTCCCACAGTACTCAGAACATGGAGATGCAATTATTTTAGTAAATATAAACTGATAAATAGCCTTTCTCATCAGCAGTATATAGCACTCTTGTGACATCTATCAGTGTCTGGTTAAAGCTTGTAGGAGGAGTTTTTATTCTCCCATTAATTTTCCTATGAGGATTCAGGACCCCTGACTCTCAGTCTGGACGGTGCTGATTGGCCCTGTGCCGATCACATGCACCCTCCCAAGAAAAAAAAATACTCTCTAGCAATACACACCAAACTGAGCATGTCCAGCTTGTCCCCTAGCTGGAAATGGTTTGGAGACTCTGAAAGAAGGGGAGGATCAGAGAGGACAGGATCAAACAACTTTTTTACAGAATGTGGAGGATTAACCCCTTAGGCACCACAGGGAGTAACACAAGCATGCTTTACTGCATATACAGACCGATTTTACTGTTGTGGATTTAGTAACACTTTAAATTATATCACATCAGTGCTGGGGACTTATAGTGCATCTGCATCACATTAAAGCAGAGCTCAAGTCTTAAATTTGTTTTCTACTGTAGGTTTTGATGGAGTAGGGAAGGGTAATATCACTACCAGATTTTTATTTATCAGCACATGTAAAAGGTAAAAGAGCAGCACATTAAAGTTGTAAACCCTTACATATAACCAGTGAGGTGACTGGCCTCAGGTGATATACAGAGATGAAACAAATCACTCTACACAAATTGTAGCGGTTTATCTGCAGTCTTCCCTTCTCTACATACAGTATGTCCAGAATTTATAAAGCTTGTCTGAGCTGTCAGAAAACAGAAGGCAAAGAGCTGAAATTACACACTGCAGAGCTCAGTGAGGAGAGGTCTGAGAGCTGATTGGTGGGAAGGGACACAACCCCCTTCACACAGGAACAGAGCTTAGGCTGTCAATCAGCTGGAGGTCCCTTCTCTGTCACCATTTTTCTCTTGGTGTCAGGAAAACTTGTCAGGAGTGATTCATGCTTTATAGCAGAGCAATGAAACAGTAGACAGAAATGACACTCAGAGCTTTTAGCCTTGGTTCACACTAGATGGGGTGCAAACTCACAGCGGATTCCGCACTGCATCAAAATCGCAATCCGTTCGTACAAACCGATTGCGGAGTGTATGTTAAGTTAACAGCAAACGGGTGAACACCCATGAGATCCTATTCTGGTGTGGACAACAAAAGGGTCCTGCACGGTTTTGGTGTGAATGCGGTGCAAGTTGAGCCATACAAATCTATGGCTCAAATCGCACCCCAGAGACACCGCATGTAATTCACACAGGAATGTGCTGAGATTCCTATGCGAAATAAATGCGGTCTCCTGCACCGCATCAGTGTGAACCTAGGCTTAAAATGGTTCTCAAAGCTGAAGGTTTTTTACCTTCATGCATTCTATATGTTCAAGAGGACTATGCCTATATCACAGCCTGAAAAATGCTGGAAATGGAGGAGGGCCAACGCCTCTCACGTGAGGAAGTTATGTTACAAGCCCTAGATAAGGGGTCGAGGGGCGAACTCACAAGCCAAAGCCACGTTTGTGAGTTTAACCATGGTCCTCCTCCTCCACCTCCAGGTCCTCCTCCTCCATCTCCTGCCACAACTCCAACACCAGAGCCACAGCCTGGAAACAAGCGTCTAAGGAAGACAAGAGAGTGATGGCCCTGGGTTCAGTCTGGTCTGGCAAAAGACGCAGGCTGTTGTATGACCACAGCCTGGGGACAGATATGTCATCTGCTGCTGTTCCTGATCTCTTGTAGTCCTGGACCGGATTGTGCTCACTATTACCGTATATGGACTCCTCAGGCCACCAATTTTGACTGTAAAATAATTGATGTGTGACCTGGGACACAAAGGCTTCACAAATTTCAGCAGTTTCTCCAGCGTTGCCTTCCTTTTTATTTTGTTATGACCCAGAATAAATGGCTATTTCTTTTTCACAAATACTTGGCTATGTGTTTTAGTTCAAAAAGGACAATTTGTTTGTGAGTAGGCAGGTACATTTCAAAAATACAATGTCAAATTAACAAGGGACACCAACAAACCTCCTTGAGGTAAAAAAATACAAGATAATAATGGTGTTGCGGTAACTTGACACACAAAACGAGAAATAATATTATGGAGAGCACTAGAAAAAAAAAGATGCAGATGTTGATAAAAGAAAATATAAAGATAAAGAAAAAAAAAGATAAAAAAAAACTAAAAAAAAACAAAACATTATTATGGAGATGTGACGAAAAACAAAATTAATATTATTTATGAGATCACGAGAAATAATAAAGAAATCAGTTTGTGTGAATATGAGCACCAAAACAACTTCATTCTTCTAGCATTCTAAAGAAGAAGAGAATGCACTGCATTAAACTATTTTAAAAATTGCAGCGTGGCGAATGTGCTATCTCTATTACGATCGGTAGTTTTACCAGACCGAAGGCTTCCGTCTCGTAATTTATTCTGAGCATGCGTGGCACTTGTGTCGGAATTGTGTACACACGAACGCAGGGCTGGACTGGGACAAAAATTTGGCCCTGGACTTCATCAAGACTGGCCCACTTTGACAGGTCTCTCCCATGCCGGCTTGCCACCCAAGCCCCCCCCCACTAGCCATTAGCTGTTCTACATTATTTCTCTTATAGGCAGTACCAGTGGGGAAGCTAGACATTATTTCACCTGGGGCAAAGAATCAGTTTGGCGCCCCCCCCAATGGGACAAGATTAGGCAGGAAAGTGAGGCCGCCCTCCTTCCAGATCGTATGATGAGCTTCTCAGTGTTGACTCCTGAGCATCATGTCTGTATTCAGGCGAACTGCATAACTAGCCAGGGAAAGGAGGTGAGCACTGCGGGGGGGGTGACAGAGGACCGGAGGAAGGCAGCGGTCCACTGTCACTGAAATCGGCCCACTGAGCTATCGGCCCACCGGGAAACTCCCTGTAGTCCCAATGGCCAGTACATGCCTGCACGATCGGAATTTCCGACAACGGATTTTGTTGTCGGAAAATTTGAGAACCAGATCTCAAATTTTGTACAACGGAAATTCCAATGGAAACTGTCCGATGGAGTCTACACACGGTCGGAATTTCTGACAAAAGGCTCCCATCGAACATTTTCCGTCGGAAAATCCGACCGTGTGTACGGGGCATAAGTTTTTGCACCTGGTGTTTTTTTGGTCGTGTGAAAGTCATGCCCTTTCAGAAGAGTTTGAATGATTTTTTGGGACTTTAATCACAAGTTTTTGATTACTTTGGATTTTTAATTCACTGTCACTGTGGTTACTTTTTTTGTATTATTCCCAATCAGGAAAAATGAATATTTGATTATGCACTAAGTATCTTGCTAATTTGGAAGTTGATCATCTTTTTATTTTTTGAGGATTTATTTTTATATTTAGGCTGCGCAACACTGTTTTGTTGTATATAGCTAGAGAACTGACCACGTTGGGAAGGATGTGCTTTTATGCCTAGTGCGGTCAGTTTGAAATAGGAAAGCAGAATGGATTGGCAGGAACACAAGGGATTTCACACAGAGGAAGCAATACAAAGAGAAGAAGAGACATTCTCATACAATTACATGGTACAGCAGCCACATATCAGGAATATGAAATGTTGAGGCAACAAACGCAATACCATTGCAATGAATGTGTTTGGACTTGTCATGCAGCTTTCTCTGTCACACGTCACAGCAAGCCGCATGAGAAGACACAGCAGAGTGAACCGGGATAAAGCTGAACTAAAGTCTTGGATTTAAAGACTGTGAGCAGGCAGGCTCTTTATTGCAAAAGTGACATGCAGTGTCTCTTCTGCAATAAAATATGCCTACCTACCTACCTGCCTGCTCACAGTCTTCCTTTCAGCGTCCACTGTTCTGTTCTGGTGACAACTACAAAATTCTAGTTTTCCCCTCACTTCCTGTTCTGGTGACAGACAGTGAATGGAAATCTCCTCAATGAAGAGTGATAAAAACCCTATATATGAGAGTTAATCGCTGACTCTGTATTAGCTAGCCAAGAAAGGAGAACAAAAAGTTTAAAAAAAGGACCTATCTCACGGATGAACACACTTTGAAAATATATACAAAAATGATCTGTGGCATTCTTCCAATACGTAATTAAACTCCATCCTCACTCATTTAGCGGTTATTCACATTGTGCTTTTTTCAATTTCTCAACACCCAGCAAATCATTAAAAACACATTAGCGGGGCCCTGCTTAATCCACCTCATATGAACGAGGCTTTAGTGATTGTCATTTTTATTAGATACAGATGCAGATCGTGTAAGTTTGCCCACTTACAAAGAAATGAAGGGTTTATCATTTTTATCATAGGTATATTTTAAATAATAGAGACCAATATCAACCAAAAATCCAGAAAAAACACATGATACAGTGAGTAAAATAAGTATATGATCCCCAAGCAAAACATGACTTAGTACTTGGTGGAGAAACCCTTGTTGGCAAACACAGAGGTCAGACGTTTCGTGTAGTTGGTGACCAGGTTTCCACACATCTCAGGAGGGATTTTTGGTCCACTCTTCTCTAAATCCTTAAGGTTTCTTTTCTATCCCTTGGCAGCTCGAAGTCTCAGCTCCCTCCATAAATGTTCTATAGGGTCTGGAGGCTGGCTAGGCCAGTCATAGTTACATAGTAGGTGAGGTTGAAAAGGCACAAGTCCATCAAGTCCAACCTATGTGTGTGATTATATGTCAGTATTACATTATATATCCCTGTATGTTGTGGTTGTTCGGGTGCTTATATAATAGTTTTTTGAAACTACTGATGCCCCCCGCTGAGACCACCGCCTGTGGAAGTGAATTCTGCATCCTTCCCGCTCTTACAGTAAAGAACTCTCTACGCAGTCTAAGGTTAAACCTCTTTTCTTCTACTCTTAACAAGTGACCATGTGTCTTATTAAACTCCCCTCCACTGAAAAATGTTATCCCTATTGTGGGGTCACCAGTACGGTATTTGTAAATTTTAATCATATGCCCTCTCAAGCGTCTATTCTCCAGAGAGAATAAGTTCAGTGCTCGCAACCTTTCTTCATATCTAATATCCTCCAGACCCTTTATTAGTTTTGTTGCCCTTTTTTGTACTCGCTCCATTTCCAGTACATCCTTCCTGAGGACTGGTGCCCAGAACTGGACAGCATACTCCAGGTGCGGCCGGACCAGAGTCTTGTAGAGCGGGAGAATTATTGCTTTATCTCCCCATTTTTAATGCCAATATTCTGTTTGCTTTGTTAGCAGCAGCTTGACATTGCATGCCATTGCTGAGCCTTTCATCTAGGTTTCCACATCTTGCGGAGAAGTTATTGCCCTGCTTAGCTTAATATAGTCCGCAAATACAGAGATTGAACTGTTTATCCCATCCTCCAGGTCGTTTATGAACAAATTAAATAGGATTGGTCCCAGCACAGAACCCTGGGGGACCCCACTACCCACCCCTGACCATTTGAATGCATGCTGATATTCTGTTTGCTTTGTTAGCCGCAGTTTGGCATTGCATGCCATTGCTGAGCCTATCATCTACTACCCCCAGGTCCTTTTCCATCCTAGATTCCCCCAGAGGTTCTCCCCCCATTGTATAGATTGCATTCATATTTTCCACCTAAATGCATTATTTTAAATTTTTCTACATTGAACCTCATTTGCCATGTAGTTACCCACCCCATTCATTTGTTCAGATCTTTTTGCAAGGTTTCCACATCCTGCTGAGAAGTTATTGCCCTGCTTAGCTTAGTATCTTCCGCAAATACAGAGATTGAACTGTTTATCCCATCCTCCAGGTCGTTTATGAACAAATTAAATAGGATTGGTCCCAGCTCAGAACCCCAGGGAACCCCACTACCCACCCCTGACCATTCCGAGTACTCCCCATTTATCACCACCCTCTGACCTCGCCCTTGTAGCCAGTTTTCAATCCATGTACTCACCCTATAGTCCATGCCAACAGACCTTATATTGTACAGTAAATGTTTATGGGGAAATGTGTCAAATGCTTTTGCAAAATCCAGATACACCACGTCTACGGGCCTTCCTTTATCTAGATGGCAACTCACCTCCTCATAGAAGGTTAATAGATTGGTTTGGCAAGAATGATTCTTCATGAGTCTATGACCTTAATCTGCTTCTTCTTGAGCCACTCTTTTGTTGCTTTGGAAGTATGTTTTGGGTTATTGTCATGCTGGAAGACACATCCACGACCCAACTTCAGTGTTCTGGTTGAGAGAAGAATGTTCTCATCCAAGATTTTACAATACATGGCACCGTCCATTGGCCCCTTAATGCGGCAAAGTCAGCCTGTACCTTTAGCAGAGAATCAGCCCCAAAGCATCATGTTTTCACCTCCGTGCTTGACTGTAGGGATGGAGTTCTTAGGGTCATAGTCAGCATTTTTCTTCCTTCAAATACAGTTAGTTCCCCTCCTCAAGAAGGCGCATGTAAAGGCCAGTCTAAAGGTGGTGTGCAAGCCCACGTAAAGTGGGACTTTGCTACCTTCCGAAACTGGAAGACTGCTTAACACTGCTTTTTTAACTCTGCCTTGGCTGGTCCCAAGCCCGGCTGTGAAAAGAGGAGAGTTCGGTGCCTGTTACCCAGCCTGCTGAGCCAGTGCCTGTCATCCGGCCTGTTGAGCCGGAGCCCGTCACCCAGTCTGCTGGGCCGGAGCCCGTCACCCAGCTTGCTGAGCCGGTGCCCGTTACCCAGCCTGCTGATACGGTGCTTGCTGAATCGGTTCCTGACACCCAGTTTGCTCCTGCCGCTGCCCAGCCTTTTGTTCCAGTGCCCGCTGTTCGGCCTGTCGCTCCAGTGCCTGCTGCCCAGCCTGATGTTCCAGTGCCTGCTGCCCGGCCTGATGTTCCAGTGCCTGCTGCCCGGCCTGATGTTCCAGTGTTTGCTGTCCAGTCTGATGACCCGATGCCTGTTATTGATATGTGCATACCTCCCAACTTTTTGAGATGGGAATGAGGGACACCTATCGGCAAAAGTATGCAGGCATAGGACATACTCCTTGCCACTCCCCCTTAAAGGAGAATTGTACAAAAAAAGAAGATTGGTTAAACCCACAGGTGCTTTTTTTTTTTTACCACTACTGTTCCTTTATATTTGCTTTTGGAATTTACAAATGCAGCAATTTAGAAATCAGATGAAAGGTTTAGCGCTGGAAAACAATTTTTGTTAGATAAAAAGTGCATTTTATATACAACTATATAGATCAGACCAAAATGAGGGACAAATGAGAAGGAATGAGGGACAGAGGGACATTGTTCCAAATCAGGGGCAGTCCTTCGAAATCAGGGACAGTTGGGAGGTATGATATGTGAGCGGTAACCTAATTTATGGTAATTCATGATTTTACATGCTTTAAACAATCTTTGATTTATGTATCCACTAATTATCGTTAAGTTACAGTGGGAATTTTCCTACCCTCTCCCGGCAGGGGGTGGTGGTCTGTCTACATGGACTGAACATCCAGGATAAAGGAGATACCCTCAATGTTATTACATGTTGATATATCTCACTGCCATTATTATTGTTTTCCTTGGTCCATGACTGAAGATCCACCTTTCCTCTTCTTTATTTTTCTTCTTTTTTGTTGTAATGGCAAAAATGTTAAACTGATTAAATAAAGATTATATTAAAAAAAACAGCGCTTCAGAATACAGGCCCATCCTACTGCCATCATGCAGTAAGCACGTGGGTAGTAAGCATTTTAATAGCGGCCTGTCCATTAGGTGCACCGCCCCCCCAATCCATGCGGCCGGGCCCCCTCATCCACATCCCAGGCGCCGGACGCATAGATTTCTATGGATATTTTTTTTTTTATAAGCACATGATTTGAGCCTGAGGCTATAATTGGCTTCAAAAAAGGTTGGGCTCGGGGCGCAGAGCACTGCGCCCTGAGCCCACCCTGTTATGTGACAATAGCAAATTATCATTTGCTAATGTCTTCCGGATTCTCCTCCCGGCCAATCAAGAAGCGGGTCCTGATACCCCATTCACCGGGAGACCTAAGACCCCATTGGCTGGGAGTCTGAAGACCCGAGTGGCCAAGAGGGGAAGCGACGGCCGGGACACGGAGGAGACGGAGAGGGAAAGCCGGAGCCGTGACCTGCACGGGGTAAGTGCGGGGCTGACGGGAGCCTGGCGGGCTAGAGGGTGAGCCGGGGGTGGGGTGGGTGGTGCTGTCAATGATTTGCGGTGGCCGGCTCGAGCGACGAAGGGGGGATTAGTATGGGGTGGCGTGCTGGAGCGACGGGGGTGGGTGGGGTTTCGGTCTGTGGTAGCTCATAAGAAACGTTTGTTTTTATAAAGTTATATACTACTTTTTAATTTTCATATCCTTTTTTATCTCTCTCAGTACCAGAAAATCATCTTAGCATATCTAGTTTACAATTACACCGCACCAACTGTATGCGCAATTTTCCGTAAGCATCTGAATCTTCAATAGACACACTGCCAGCATTTCACTGTCACTTTTACATTTTCCACTTGTAATGCAAATCATACATGGCTTATCTGCTGTCTGTTCTTGATATAAATGTTACTTCCTTCTAATCGCAAGGGAATATTTTACAATCTCAAGTGCCACAAATCTTTACTTTGACAAACAAGAGAGAAGGGCGCAATGACCTTGTGTATTATATTAGATGCACTGTATGTAGAAAAGAAAAAAGAAGCCTATTTTGCACTCACAATTAAGTTATCATGAATCTTGAATTATGGCAACCTTGATCCGTCTTGCTCCTAATTCTCCACCCAAAACTGATAGCACAAGAATTTCATATGCAGCAAATCTTCACAACTAGAAAAGCTCTGAGGTAGGACAGGGAAATAAGAACAGTGCATCAACCTAGTGCATTACAAATGTTAACACTTTAAAGTGTATATTGTCCAAATAATGAATGCTCCTTATATTGGTTGGGTTATTCATATAACTTTCAATAAATGTAGCATATAGGCAGGTGCAGTCTGTAGTCTCCACTGCAGGTGGCGCTCGACTGCAACGACAATGCAGATAGGGGAGGGAGTCGAGAGGAACTTGGTTCCTCTATGATTTCCTCATTCACAGGGGGAGGGGGGGCCCCTATCCAATTGGATGCTGCCACCCCCATATGACATTGGCGGCCATCTTGGGTCAGGCAGAGTAGATTTAAAGTGGTTGTAAATGCTCAAGGTTTTTTTTTACCAGCGGAGGACTGAGAACAGGAGGATCTGGTCTGCTCTGTGCAAAACTACCGTACAGAGCAGGTAACTATGACATGTTTGTTATTTAACCACTTGACCTCTTGAAGGTTTACCCCCCCCCAACCCCCTCCTCCTGACTAGGCCATTTTTTGCTATTTAGAGGAGTGCCAACACTTATAATGAAGTGTAGAAGAAAAAGGGGTACATTTGTCCCAACAGAATAGAGAAGTCATTTTTTGGGGAGGCTGAAATGGACTTTGATGGTACAGTACAAAAGCTTGGGATAACAAAAGTGGGTATAAAAAATATATACATTCTTATTACAATCACAATTTAAAATACATTGTTTAAAATACATTGTTTAACCATAAACTGCCCGATGAAACACCCAAACAATCAGCAAAACTGATTACATATATATTACTGGCGGCAAGAATTACTGTTGCAAGACATTGGAAGCAGTCAGTAATCCCTCTTGACCAGGTTAAGAACAAACTTAATTGGATCATGATCAATGATATTCCACCGATATCTAGATGTTTACTGTATTTTTTATGTTATGTTATCATAAACTGGGTGTATAAGTCATATGATTCTATCTTAATTATTTTTGTATTGGAATATACTGCTTTGATAATTTAACATTAATCTGCCTATGTGACTGGCTATTTTGTACTTTTCTACCTTATTTTTCAATAAAAAAAATTGAAATCTAAAATACATTGTTTAAAAAAAGGGGGAGAAAACACAACAAGGGCTCTATATGATCACAAATGGTGTGACACTAGAAAGATTATACCATGTAAAATAAAAAGGTAGCGAACTGTTTTTACATGGTATCATCTTTCTAGTGTCACACCATTTGTGATCATATAGAGCCCTTGTTGCGTTTTCTCCCCCTTTTTTTTAAAAACAATGTATTTTAAATTGTGATTGTAATAAAATTGTATATATTTTTTATACCAACTTTTGTTATCCCAAGTTTTTGTACGGTACCATCAAAGTCCATTTCAGCCACCCCAAAAAACGTCTTCTCTAAGCCATTTTTTGCGATACGGCTCTGCGCTGCTATAACTGCAACGCTGCAACGTTGTACCCGAAAAATATTGAAGGCCTTCTTTTTCCCACAAATAGAACTTTCTTTTGTTAGTATTTGATCACCTCTCTGTTTTTTTTTTTTCCATTTCAGCAGATTGCAAGCTGGGAAGTTTCCCATATACCGCTGTGTGTCCGGCGCCTGGAAAGTCTTAAAGTGACCTTTTTTTTTTTTAATTATTATTTTTTTGTTTTGTGAGCAGGATATCATCAACAGGTGAGGAGTGGGAACATAGGAGCCGGCTGAGCCCTGCCCTGACATGGGTGGGTTACCTTCTTTTCTTCCTATTTAATAATGTCAAAGCACGGTCAGGGTGGACTCCCAATCCTCCACCAACAATCAATTAGAAAAAAGACGGGACCATTGCTTCAATACAGCATCTTCTTTTTCTTTTTTTCTTTCTTCTTCAAAATTCATTCAATTACAGAAAGTGCAGACATGCAAGCCACTGTACAGTATCGAGCATCACTGCTCTTCATCAGGCTTATCTGGCTATGTGCGTTTGCACTTTCTGTAATTGAATGAATTTTGAAGAAAAGAAGATGCTGTATTGAAGCATTGGTGCCGTCTTTTTTCTATATCTATCTATCTATCTATCTATCTATCTATCTATCTATCTATCTATCTATCTATCTATCTATCTATCTATCTATCTATCTATCTATCTATTTTTTTTAAGGGGTTAAATGTGTGTCCTGGGGGGGGGGGGGGCGCAGAGAGAGAGACTTTAGTGTGTTACACTGTGCCTGTGTGGACCAGGAGGAGCCTGGAGGTGGGTGAAGCTGAGCCGTTGGCTTGGCAACCCTGCACTCGTTGTTAGCACCTGGGCCGCCTGGCGTCTAGCAATGAGTGACACCATCGAGTCAGTCATGTGACTCACGTCGGACTCGGAGTCTCAGACTCAGAGCCGACGTGACGGTGACAGGAGCTGCCTGGAGGAGCCATGGGGAACAGTTGTTGCTGCAGTCTCAGACTGCAGTAGTGAGTAGTGGCACTGTGTGGCAAGTGACAATCAGCATCTGGTGGCAGGTAACGTGGCAAGTGACAGTCCGCAACTTGTGGCAGGTGACGTGGCAAGTGACAATCCGCATCTCGTGGCAGGTGACGTGGCAAGTGAGAGTCCGCAACTTGAGGCAGGTGACGTGGCAAGTGACAATCCGCATCTGGTGGCAGGTGACGTGGCAAGTGACAATCCGCATCTGGTGGCAGGTGACGTGGCAAGTGACAATCTGCAACATGTGGCAGGTGGCATGGCAAGGGACAATCTGCAACGTGTGGCAGGTGGCGTGGCAAGTGACAATCCGCATCTGGTGGCAGGTGACGTGGCAAGTGACAATCTGCAACGTGTGGCAGGTGGCGTGGCAAGTGACAATCTGCAACGTGTGGCAGGTGGCGTGGCAAGTGACAATCCGCATCTGGTGGCAGATGACACACTCTGGGCTCTCACTGATTCTGCATTATGGTGAGTTGAACCATTTCATTTTATATAACAATGTAATAAAAAAAATAATGCGCTTCAATCATCCTGACACCATATTAACCATGGTGCTGGGATGATTGAAGAGCTAGTTAAATTGCCCGCAAAAAAAATTATTTTCTGGCAGTGCCCCTCCCGAGACAAGACTCTGGAACCGCCCCTGTGGCTATATGCATTCTATTTTATTCTATAGTATTCAAATTTTTTTCTATTCTATTCCACCTTATTTTATTATTTTCTATTTTATTCTCTTCTGTTCCCTTCTATTCTATTCCTTTATTTTTTTATTCTATTCTGTTTTATTCTACTCTGTTCTTTTTTATCCGATTCTATTCTGTTCTTTTTTAGTGGATTCTATTCTGTTCTTTTCTAGTCAATTTTATTCTATTCTTTTCTAATCTACAAAACAGCCTAAGTCGGAATCACCACCTTATTTCACTTTTATACCTTACTGTATGTACTGCAATATGTTTCTATATCGAATTCTAAGTCATTTTGGAATTCAAAGTTTGTATAATTCATTTCGTTATAATTTATTTTGGATTTTGTGATTTGGAAATTCAGGTACCTCCGAGTCTCAGAATAACGAAAAGTTCATCTGAATTTTGATTTGTAACCAAACGAATCGCACATGTCTAATAGTGACATAAACATGCATGTAAGCGCACGCAAACACACACACATACACACACAGCTTGAAAAGGATGGACTTGTGTCTTTATTAAACCTTACCACTATGTACTTTCCCACCACGTGTGGTGCCCTACTATGCCCACCCATTTGCCATACAGATAATCCCCCCACTAAAAGGAAGAAGGATGCAAAGGGAGGCTGTGTGGCCACAGAACTTACAAAAAAAAGATAAAAAAGGGATACATAACAATTGTGTTTTGAATTAACACCTTTTGCTCTCTTATTATTGGCATTTCAACTACTGTCACACATACTTTAACCATTTGCCGACCGCCGCACGCTGATATACGTCTGCACAATGGCAGTGGTGGCCAAATGGACGTACCTGTATATCCCCTTTAATTGGCAGGGCTAGCGGGCGCGCGCCCACCGCGTACAGAGTGACTGTGCCCGCGGGACCCGTGGACTCGATGTCCGCCGGTGTCCCGGCAATCGTGTCACGGAGTCGCAGAACGGGGAGATGTCTATGTAAACAAGGCATTTCCCCGTTCTGCCTTGTGACATGACAAAGATCACCGCTCTCTGTCATTGGGAGCAGTGATCGCTGTCATGTGAGTGGTAGCCCATCCCCCCCACAGTTAGAATCACTCCCTAGGACACACTTAAAGTGGAGGTCCACCCTTAAAAAAAATTGCAGAAAAAAATACCTAAAAAAAATGGAGGGAAAAAACAAAAACAAATTTTAACTTACGTGAAATGGCTGTTGCTAGGCAGTCGTCCTAATCTGCCTCTTCCTACACCGCGGTGATCTTCAGTCTTCTCCTCCCTGCGTTGTCTTCTGGGGAATGGGGCGCGGTGTGTTATGGGAACTGTGTGTGTCCCACAACACATCGCGTCCCATTCACAAAGCGCTGCGCGACTTGCGCATGCGCAATAGAAAACGGGCAGTGAAGTCGTAAGGCTCCACTGCCTGTTTCCCTTAGTTAGGATGGCGGTGCCGGGACCTGAGAGCCGAGGGACGGGTCGGCCTCAGGCGGCTGACATCGCGGGCACAAAGGACAGGTAAGTGTACTTATTTAAAGTCAGCAGCTACAGTGTTTGTAGCTGCTGACTTAAATTTTTTTTTTTTAAAGCCGGAATCCCGCTTTAACCCCTTGATCGTCCCCTAGTGTTTAACCCCCTTCCCTGCCAATGTCATTTACACAGTAATCAGTGCATTTTTATAGCACTGATCGCTGTATAAATGACAATGGTCCCAAAACAGTGTCAAAAGTGTCCGATGTGTCCGCCATAATGTCGCAGTCACGATAAAAATCGCAGATCGCCGCCATTACTAATAAAAAAAAATTAACAATAAAAAAGCCATAAATCTATCCCCTATTTTGTAGACGCTATAACTTTTTCGCAAACCAATCAATATACGCTTATTGCGATTTTTTTTCTTTCCAAAAATATGTAGAAGAATACGTATCGGCCTAAACTGAGGAAAAAATTTTTTTTTATATATATTTTTGGGGGATATTTATTATAGCAAAAAGTAAAAAATATTGCTTTTTTTTTTTCAAAATTATTGTTCTTTTTTTGTTTATAGTGCAAAAAGTAAAAACCGCAGACGTGATCAAATACCACCAAAAGAAAGCTCTATTTGTGGGAACAAAAGGATGTCAATTTTGTTTGGGTACAGGGTCGCACGACCGCGCAATTGTCAGTTAAAGTGACGCAGTGCCGAATCACAAAAAGTGCTTTGTTCAGGAAGGGGGTAAAATCTTCCGGGGCTGAAGCGGTTAATAAATAAAAATATATATTAATTCGCAAACAACCTTGGAAATGGAGCATATTTCGAAAAAGCCCAGGTGATCCACTCGATCCTAAATTGTGCTTGTTTGGACTGATGGATGATGAGGGGATTCTACCCGACATACAGCCACCTATACACAGATTATTGTTCCTAGCACGTAAACGTATAGTAAAATGATGGATTGCTTCTACCCTGCCTGATCTCCAAACCTGGATAACTACTGTCAATGATATCTTACTTCAAGAAAGGTTAGTGTATAAATGGAGAGCTGTCCACCGCCAGACCTCGTCCTTGATAACTGATAGATTACTTTCCTAATAAGCAGTGCGGCTGTGTCTTTAGGGCTCAGGCACATGGGCATAACAAAAACGCAACGGCTAAAAAAAAACGCATAGATGTGAATGTTTACCATAGGAATCCTTGTTAAATGGACGGTAGTGCATTTCTGCAGAGAACAAAACTTGCAAGAATGTCCACCTTCACAGAGGTTATTAGAAACACATAAGAACAGCAACAAAACCTTTAGGCTGGGTTCACACTATTGCGGAACACGCATTCAATTCGCAATAGCAGGAGATTTTGACCGGCTCTCTTTGGCTGCAAATTAGCATAGGAGCCTTGTGCATCTTTTGGTCCATTTCAGGTCTGAATTCAGCCAAAAATTTGGGCTGAAATTGGACCGGAAACGGTGAACGGGGACGCACCGGACCCCTGCTGGGAGCCGCATGCGAAGATAGTGTGAAACCAGCCTTAAGCCACGTACACACGCTTAGAATTTTGGACGACTGAGCATCCGTTTTTTTGTGGCATGTTGGTCTCATGTCGAAAAGTGAAGAGGTTACTCACCATACTAAAATTTTCGTCCGACAGAATACAACGTCAGAAGTGACGTAATGTGTTGAATAGTT
Source organism: Lithobates clamitans (assembly GCA_037952925.1). Taxonomy (NCBI): domain Eukaryota; kingdom Metazoa; phylum Chordata; class Amphibia; order Anura; family Ranidae; genus Lithobates; species Lithobates clamitans. The sequence goes on along the minus strand of JBBGZY010001881.1, from coordinate 735,419 downwards.
TTGTATGTATTCTTTTTCGCTTATGAGCATGCGTAGTCTTGGTCTTACGATTTTTTTTTCATACGAAAACCATACTAATGAAATGAAAATCAGACGTTGAGTTCACATCCGACAAAAATTTTATAGTCTGCACATCCAGCTTTTGTATGATGAAAAATCGAAATCGACTGTCAAAAGCACCGTAATAATGATCAGAAAATTGTCAGAGAGCTCGTCGTACAAATTTTTCTATCTGATTTTCGTATCGTGTGTACAGGCCTTAAAGTCTTCTAGCTGTTCATTGGGCTGTTTGTTAAGCCTCCGCTCTTAAGCCTTGTGCACACGATCGGATTGTTGGCCAACAAAGCGTCAGACTTTTGTCCGAAGGGCGTGTGCCAGGAACTTTTTTTTGCATACAAACGGTACACAATTGTCGGCCAACAAACACAAACGTAGTGACGTACTACGTGGTATTTCAGCTCTTGAGCGCCACCCTTTAGGGACCTTCTGCTAATGTCGTGTTTGGTGAGCATTGATTCCGAGCATGTGCGTTTGTACTTTGGACTTTTGTGTGACGGACTTGTGTACACACGATACGGAAATCTGACAACAGACCATTGTCCACTGATAATTTACTAGCCTGCCATCCAACATTTGTTGGCGGAAAGTTGGACAACAGTTGTCTGATGGAGCGTACTAATGGTCTGTCATCACACAATTCCCTGCTGAAAATCCGATCGTGTGTACGCGGCTTATGCCGCGTACACACGAGCAGACTTTCCAGCAGACTTGGCCTGGCGGACCGGACTCCGTCGAACAATTCGATCATGTGTGGGCTCCAGCTGACTTTTTTTTCTCAAAAGTCCGACGGACCTAGAAAAAAAAACATGTTTCAAACTTGAGTCCGGTCAAAAAATTTGCTTGTCTCTTGTCTGTATGCTAGTCCGACGGACTAAAACCGTCGCTAGGGCAGTTATTGGCTACTGGCTATCAACTTCCTTATTTTAGTCTGGTCGTAGGTCATCACGTACGAATCCGTTGGACTTTGGTGTGATCGTGTGTAGGCAAGTCCGTTCGTTAGGAAAGTCCGTCGGAAGTCTGGTCGAAAAGTCCGCTCGTGTGTAAGCGGCATCAAGCCTCTTCTTAGCACAGACTCCATTACTATCTCTATCCAGCCTCTCATTACTCCATTTTATTAAACTGGTGTACCAGGTGGGGTGTCCAACTATTAACACCCTGTCTACTGCACAACAGCCAGATTGCAAAGAGCCACCTTGTCAAGAAGCTGATTGGCACATACACTACATCTTGAACAACTGCTGCCTAGAAATGGTGTGCTCTGAAGCATTTCTTTTGTTATTAAAACCCGCTTGGTGCTCCACTTTCAAAGAAAAGTCCTGGAGGGCCAAGAACCAGCACTGGGGCATTCATTTTTAAGGGAACATAGTCTGTTATTGGCCAGAAGGAAGTCCCAGCAAATAATACCACAAAAATGTAATGGCTAGACATTCTTGCTCGACAACAATATAATGTTTATTTATTATTACAGGTACATACAGTATATAATGCCATCAATTTACACAGCGCTTTATACATACATATACATATAGATGTATATATATATATATATATATATATATATATATACATTGTACATTCACATCAGTCTCTGCCCTCAAGGAGCTCACAAAAGTCTCTAACTCACATTGATACATACATATACTAGGGCCAAGCACAGGGAGCAAATGCAAACTCCATGCAGGTAGCACCGTGGTTGGAATTTGAACCAATGACCCAAGTGCTGTTAGATGGAACAGCTAACCACTTATATGCTTTGCTGCTCTTTAGCTGCCAGTTTCAACTTCTGACTCAAATGGACCACTGGGTGTTCCTCTCTATCTACCACTTGGGACAGCACAGCCTCCACTTGAGGCATCGGTTTGGACCACAAATTCCTTGCTGAAATTCCGAGCTACCTAGCACCAGCTGTCTACACGGAGACTTTTTTAAACTTTGGAGAGCTTCTTTAGCCATAGACTTCCACTTGATCCCTACGTAATTCTTGCCTTTGTTCAGTTTGGTAAAATACCTCCCGCCCGCCGTATAAGAAATGACGGCGGGCGGGATCCCCTCTCGTTCTGGGGCGCCGTCATATGACGTTGTCTCGCTCGTTCCCACAATAAGAATATCAGACAAATGATTCAAATGATCTGTGGCCTGCCCCTGTTTACAAAAAACAAGTGAGAACCTCCCTGTGTCGTTGGGCACTATTGCAGGCTTATCCTAAATTTAGTCACTATAGCACCTCTCTTAAAGTGGTTCTAAAGGCAGAAGATTTTTTTTCATTTAGCTAAAAAAAATCTTCAGTGTGCAGCAGCCCTCCTCAGGCCCCTTAATACTTACCTAAACCCCCTCTCGGTCAAGTGCCATGGGCTGTCCGGGACTCTCCCTCCCGATTAGCTGAGACACAGCAGCGGGTGCCATTGGCTCCCGCTGCTGTCAATCAAAGTCAGTGAGCCAATATGGAGAGAGGGGGCGGGGCCAAGCCACAGCTCCGTGTCTGAATAGATATGCAGGGCAGCGGCTTGGTTCAGGTGCCCCCATAGCAAGCTGGTTGCTGTGGGGGTACTCGGCAGGAGGGAGGGGCCAGCAGCACCAGAGAGGGACCCCAGAAGAGGAGTGACAAGTCCATGGTGACAGGAGGAGGGATAAATGATATTAAATGATAAATGATATTAAAGTCCCTGGCCCTGGCCCAAAAACAGCAAGTAAAAGAATTTCTGTAGCAGAATAGAGATGCCTTTTCAGTACTTCTTGGCTGCACAACTGTACTTAAACATGATATTGTCAAGTACCCCCATCCTAATTGGGTGAAAACAGAGATATTTAGGCCTTGGGCCACACACTGTTGCACCACCTCATTTAGAGTCTGTTGGTCTCTCACTGCTGCATGGGACAAGGCAGCCAATTGAGCATCAGTGTGCTGCACCACTCTTGTTAATGCCTGCCAGTCTTCCTCTGCAACCTTGGCCAAAGCAGTCACCTAAGCCTTAGTTCTCACCAGCTGAGCAGTCAATAGTCTATTTATTTCTTGCTGATTTGCATTAGTCTGTTGCTGCTGGGCAGCCAACAGTATATTAGCTTTTTGCTGCTGTGCCAGTCTCTTTTGCATCACAGATGGAAATGTCGTTTTTTAACCGCTTCCCGACCGCCTCACGCAGATATACTGTGGCAGAAGGGCACATACAGACAGATTAAGGCACCTGTACGTTGCCCTTTAAGAGGCGGGTTGCGGGCGGGCGCGCGCGTGCCTGCTGGGAGCTCCGTGACTGCGATACCTGCTCGCTATTTTTTTGTTTATAGCGCAAAAAATAAAAACCGCAGAAGTGATCAAATACCACCAAAAGAAAGCTCTATTTGTGGGAAAAAAAAGAACGTAAATTTTGTTTAAGAGCCACATCGCACGACCGCGCAATTGTCAGTTAAAGCGACGCAGTACCGAATCGCAAAAAGTGCTCTGGTCTTTGGCCAGCAAAATGGTCCGGGGCTTAAGTGGTTAAACAGCCGTTTGTAAATAACCATTTTTAAAATAATGCTGCTTTGTAACTAATCCACAGTGAGCACTGAGGGTTGTTTTTGCTTCGCCTTTTGTATATTCCGGGGAATCTACTGGGGTTCCTTTCTTTGCCTGGATCATCTACCCTATGAAGGGACCTGCCTATTTGACCATGTGTTAAATCAGTGGTCCAGTCCTTAAGGTGAGCGAAGCAATTGCTCTGAAGTTGGAGGATCTGTCACCATTATCTTCCTTGAATTATGCGATTGTCACGTGGAATCCTCTTGGTGCTTGCTGGGACTTTTAGTCCTCTTCCCCTCTCTTGTTGGACTTTTTTTGTGATTGCTTTTTTAATACTGCATTTATCATTGTATTTTTAATTTACCTGTTCTTGTGCTGCACCTTACCTTATGTATTTTACTTTATGATTATTAGGATTATGTGATGATCTTTTTGTGCTAGTTGCATTCATTTTTAGATTATTTAGGAAGTATTTTTTGCGCTGATTGCTTTATTTGTATTTATGTTTGTTTATATGCATCTCTATGATGCATCTCTGTTGTACTTCCTGTGTGATGTTTCCTGTTCCTGCTGAGTATTATTCAATGAACATGGCTTCTGTGCTGTCTTTACTTACATCACATGAAACATGGTGTCAGAAGTATCTGGATTAGGGATGAGCTTCGAGTACGAGTCAAACTCATGCTCGACTCGAACATCGGCTGTTCGCCAGTTCGCCGAACAGCGAACAATTTGGGGTGTTTGCGGCAAATTCGAAAGCCGCAGAACACCCTTTAAAAGTCTATGGGAGAAATCAAAAGTGCTAATTTTAAAGGCTTATATGCATGGTATTGTCATAAAAAGTGTTTGGGGACCTGGGTCCTGCCCCAGGGGACATGTATCAATGCAAAAAAAAGTTTTAAAAACGGCCGTTTTTTCGGGAGCAGTGATTTTAATAATGCTTAAAGTCAAACAACCTGGCAGTGTAATATTCCTTTAAATTTTGTACCTGGGGGGTGTCTATAGTATGCCTGTAAAGGGGCGCATGTTTCCCGTGTTTAGAACAGTCTGACAGCAAAATGACATTTCAAAGGAAAAAAGTAATTTAAAACTACTCGCGGCTATAAATGATTTGCTGGTCTGACAATACACATAAAAGTTCATTGATAAAAACTGCATGGGAATTCCCCACAGGGGAACCCCGAACCAAAATTTAAAAAAAAAATGGCGTGGGGGACCCCCTAAATTCCATACCAGGCCCTTCAGGTCTGGTGTGGATATTAAGGGGAACCCCGCGCCAAAGTTTTAAAAAAAAATTACGTAGGGGTCCCCCTCAAAATTCATACCAGACCCCAAGGGTCTGGGAAACCCTATGGGCCAAGGGAAACCCTATGCCAAAATTTAATAAAAAATTGGCGTGGGGTCCCCCCAAAAATCCATACCATACCCTTATCCAAGCATGCAACCTGGCAGGCCGCAGGAAAAGAGGGGGGGCGATAGAGCGCCCCCCCTCCTGAACTGTACCAGGCCACATGCCCTTAACATTGGGAGGGTGCTTTGGGGTCCTCCCCAAGGCACCTTGTCCCCATGTTGATGAGGACAAGGGCCCCATCCCCACAACCCTTGGCCGGTGGTTAACAAGATAATTACCACCGCTCTAGGTAACCGGGTTCAAGCTTCCCGTCCTCCGCTGTGTGGATGATTGTGAGAGCCCCAGGTGCCGGCAATTGCTATTCCAATGGTATGTGTGTGATGGAAAAATCTGGACAGCCGCACTCCGGATTGGAAAAGTGAAAAATAAAATCCTCTTTATTGAAAAAGTAATACTTTGATTAAAATCCGTACATGGCTTTGTTGGGATAATGCAGCATAACCGCTAACGCGTTTCACGCTCCCATAGAGCGCTTACTCATAGCTGGTTTGTACGAAAGTGATCACCACTTATATACACATAATTTGTCTACCACATGACTACATATTGATTATCTGATTCTGAACAGCTGATCGTTAGTCTGTGTGGGATCTTTTTGGCATAGATGTGATTGGATGTGCATCCTATAGTGGAATCACTAATGAAGACATGAATATATAAATTAAATGTGTTCATGTTGACAAATGTCAACATATATAAATGATAAAAAATTATTTTCAAGGTTTTCGAAAAAACATATTTGTTATTTTCCAAAATCACAAGAATGAGATGGGTGCTGGAAATTGACGTTCAAACGTATAAATTATCATACAGATAGGCGCAAGTATGGGCAAACTATGTGAACTGGTGGCTGCGGTATAATGTAAATGGTGTATAAAGTGAGAATTAGGTCTATATGCATGTGGTAAAAAGATGTGCATCCAACACCACTATCGGTGTCTACAAAAAAAGACTAAATATGTGTGTATGGTGCATAAATATATGTAAAAAATTAAACGACATAAAGGTAAAATTAAAAATAAAAATAATAATAAAAAGCAATTCTTTATATATATGTGTATGTGTATATACACGATGATTTCAGCTTTCAAAAAACGTGATAACGTATGTGAATTGGAAGCTGGACAGAAAACTAGCGTCCTGTCGCAATGATGCGACCAATAATCTCCTGATTTGCAGGAGTCTATGTGTAAATAAGTGCTTTTGCTTCAATTCCTACATGTGTGAATATTAATCTTTGCAGCATATAAAGGATTATGAAACTTATTACTCACTGATAACCCCGCCACTCCAGCTTCACAAAAGCGCTCATTTAAAACCTTGCATCACTCCGTATGGGATGCATTCATCCCAATCAAGCAACAACATTAACGTTGCTGAACGTCTTTCTTTGAAGCAATCACATCTCTCGATGAATGTCTTCAAGTGTATGGGCAGAACTATATGAGGTAGATAAAAATGGGACAAAATACAGTGTTTGCGCACCTGTCACTATTCTTTCTATACATAGTATAGTATTTGCAGTGACCATATGACAGGTTCATCCAATATATGTGTTTATATCAATGGATAAGTAACAATCTCACTAAACCAATTACTATGTGAAATAAACAACTGATCTACCTCTTTGAAGACCACAGCTCTTAAATCAACTCAAAACACATGAGAACTTTGCAAAGAAGGTAATGAACCATGTACACATGTGGTGAAAAACATTTGTGCAAAGTTAGTGTTATGGTCTACCTACAGCTACCATCAAACAATAATGTCTAATTAGAAACGAGATTCAAGTGACAGTGAATGTGAAAGATATAGTAAATTGTTTCTATTTTGATGAAAGCATATATGCATATCACTAGTCATTTGCTCGTATGAGTGGGAGGATGTGTGGCCCAATAAAATGGATCGGTTACTGGGGATATGTGTAAAAGAGGAACTCATATATTGATATGTGTCCCTATATGTTTTTTTGCTCCATCATCCACCAAAAAGAATGTGGATGTGTGATCAAGGAAAAAGTTGGGAGGAAAGGGTTACAGATGTATTACTCGGGGATATAGCTTCAATGTTGTTTTATTCATAGAAATGTGAAACGTCCCACTCAAAGTTTAACCCACCGGAGTGCGGCTGTCCAGATTTTTCCATCACACACATACCCTTGGCCGATGGTTGTGGGGGTCTGCGGGTGAGGGGGCTTATCGGAATCTGGAAGCCCCCTTTAACAAGGGGACCCCCAGATCCAGGCCCCCCCTTCTTCTGGTTCTTTTGGTTCTTCCGGTGTTCTTGTCTGGCATCTTCCTCTTCGGCGTCTTCTTCCCTTCTTCTTCTCGGGCCACTCTGCATCCATGGGAGGCTTCCGCTGTGTGACGCTTCTCGTCTTCTGACGGTTCTTAAATAATGGAGGGCGGGGCCACCCAGTGACCCGCCCCCCTTTGACTCACGGGGACTTGACGGGGACTTCCCTGTGGCATTCCCCGTGACGTCCCCTCTGACGTCACAGGGAATGCCACAGGGAAGTCCCCGTCAAATCCCTGTGCATCAGAGGGGTGTGGGGGCCCCGCCCTCCATTATTTAAAAAGTGTCAGAAGACGAGAAGCGTCACACAGCAGGAGCCTCCCATGGATGCGGAGCGGCCCGAGAAGAAGAAGGAAAGAAGACGCCGTGGAGGAAGATGCCGGGCGAGAACACCGGAGGAAGAACCAGAAGAAACAGAAGAAGATGGAGTAAGAAAATGAAAGAAGATAGAAGAAAGAAGATAGAAGAAAGAAGATGGAAAGAAGAAGCATTTAAATAAAGAAATTGTCAAAAACTGTCTCTGTCATTTTTAACATTTTTGACAGTTTTTTTGTGAAATGGTAGGGGTACTTTTGTACCCCCTTACCATTTCACACGGGGGGGCGGAATCTGGGGGTCCCCTTGTTAAAGGGGGCTTCCAGATTCTGATAAGCCCCCCCGCCCGCAGACCCCCACAACCACCGGCCAAGGGTTGTTGGGATGAGGCCCTTGTCCTCATCAACATGGGGACAAGGTGCTTTGGGGGGGACCCCAAAGCACCCTCCCAATGTTGAGGGCATGTGGCCTGGTACGGTTCAGGAGGGGGGCGCTCTATCATCCCCCCCTCTTTTCCTGCGGCCTGCCAGGTTGCGTGCTCGAATAAGGGTCTGGTACGGATTTTTGAGGGGACCCCACGCCAATTTTTTAAAAACTTTTGGCGTGGGGTTCCTCTTAAAATCCATACCAGACCTGAAGGGCCTGGTATGGAATTTAGGGGGACCCCCACGCCATTTCTTTTTTAAATTTTGGTTCGGGGTTCCCCTGTGGGAAAATCCCATGCAGTTTTTATCAATGAACTTTTATGTGTATTGTCGGACCAGCAATTCATTTATAGCTGCGAGTAGTTTTAAATTACTTTTTTTTTCCCTTTGAAATGTCATTTTGCTGTCAGACTGTTCTAAACACGGGAAACATGCGCCCCTTTACAGGCATACTATGGACACCCCCTAGGTATGAAATTTAAAGGAATATTACACTTTTATTGTTTGACTTTAAGCATTATTAAAATCACTGCTCCTGAAAAAATGGACGTTTTTAAAACTTTTTTTTGCATTGATACATGTCCCCTGGGGCAGGACCCGGATCCCCAAACCCTTTTTAGGACAATACCATGCAAATTAGCCTTTAAAATGAGCACTTTTGATTTCGAACATTCGAGTCCCATAGACTTCAATGGGGCTCTAACGTTCGTGTGAAGTTTTGGTCTGTTCGCAAGTTCTGGTGCGAACCCGAACCGGGGGGTGTTAGGCTCATCCTTAATCTGGATCTGCACTCTTTCTACACATTTGATGCTGAGAGCCTGCTACCCTTGATGTGAGAGTCCTTAGAACTGATTGTGCCTCCTAGCAATTGCAGTCCTGTCCTGGAAGCTGAGCATTTGAAGCAAAGAAAAATGACAGCTAACAGCATTCCACTGCCTGAGGCAATGAGGGTGAGTGGAGATATCAGCAGTAACTGGGACAATTCTTTATGTAGTGCACCCTTCAACCCTGCACTCTGTACAAAGCGCACCCTTCAACTCTGCACTCTGTAAATAGCACACCCTTCAACTCTGCACTCTGTACATAGCGCACCCTTCAACCCTGAAATCTGTACAGAGCACACCCCTCAACTCTGCACTCTGTACATAGCGCACCACACAACCCTGCACTCTGTACATAGCGTACCCCTCAACTCTGCACTCTGTACATAGCACAGCCCTCAACCCTGCACTCAGTACATAGCGCAACCCTGCCATCTTTATGTAGAGCACTCCACAACCCTGCACTCTGTACATAGCACACCCCACAACTCTGCACTCAGTACATAGCGCAACCCTGCACTCAGTACGTAGTGCACTCCGCAACCCTGCACTCTTTATGTAGCGCACCCCGCAACCTTGCACTCAGTACGTAGCGCACCCCGCAACCCTGCATTTTTTATGTAGAGCACCCCGCAACCCCGCACTCTTTATGTAGTAAAAGAATGTAGTAAAAAAAAATGCAGACTCCTGCATTCTGTGCATTACACACTCCTGACCCTGACATTCTGTGCATTACACACTCCTGATCCTGGCAATCTGTGCATTACACACTTCTGACCCCTGCATTCTGTGCATTACGCACTCCTGACCCCTGAATTCTGTGCATTATGTACTCCTGGACCGTGCTCTCTGTGTCATATGCTCCTAAACCCAGCACTGATTATAGCACTTTGAACGTTACACACTCCTGATCCTTGAACATGTTGCATTACATGGACTCCTGCAGCCTGTGTTATGTATCCTAAAGCCAACACTGACTGCATAACTCAGTGCATTAGACATCTCCGACCCCTGTGCTCTGCCTTACACACTCCTGCACTATATACACAATACTCTACATTATATACTTTTCACCAAAGTCTTCATTGTCTCTACAGTTGCTGGTTGCTATGCAGTCCCTGGCTATTTTAATGAAGTTCTTCTTTAGGGTAGGCTCAGACAAAGCAATGAAAGCATATTTTATACAAGGAAGCCGAGGTTTTGTTTAACCATGCCCCATAAGCCCCTCCCACTGGTAAGAGTTTGACCACACCCACATTTTGCTGTTGCGTGTGCTGCAGGTTGTCTTTTGCCTAAATTGTCCCTCATTTGGAAGTTCAAAAGTTGGGAGGTATGCAACATGTGATGTCATGAGTTTAAAAACTGGCACCCAGAGCACCCCTTCAGCCTAATAGCACCAAGTTAAAGTTGTATTCAGGGAAACTAATTGAATCATTAGGGCTTTTCCAAACAGAATGCAACATAAGTGATTGTATACTCAAACTGAACTTTGAGATTGTTGAAGTTGATCAGAAACCACTACTATCGGGTTCTACATGTGAGCACCTTGGACTGATGCAGTTTACCATTCCTGCTGAGCTACACAATGTTAATAATCAGCCTGCAAAATCTCTGACTAGGCCGCAGACAAAACAGAAAATTCTTCGCGCCTACAGTGATGTGTTTGAGGGCCCAATAGTCTTTGTTCCAGGAGAGTTTGATCTGAAGTTACTGGGCTCCTCTCATCACCTACGGGCATGCTCTGCACTTGACAGCTCTCAAGTATACTTGCTTGCTCAGAACTGTCATTACCATTAGTATGAGGCATTGCCTCTGTACATTCCTTACTGTCAATGGTTGAGTATGTCCTTGTGATACTGGGTGAGTCTGATCTAGAGGCCAATAGAAGGAGCAGTCAGCTCCGAGCGCGTAGCCTTCACCACTGCAGCCCTGATTGACAAGATTCCAGCCCTGCCTTGGCCCAATCAGACGCCGGTGACATCACTTCCTGTTCCACAGTCCATGCTGGTCAGTGTGGAGCTTCCTGGTTGCTGTAGAAACACTGCGATCCATTCCAACCAGTTGCCCAATCCTTTCAAGCTATCTGGAACAGCGGTGGGACCCACAGAGCCATGTGGAATGCCAGGACTGCACTTTACTTTGACAAGCATGTATCTTCTATCATTGTCTCAGCCTCAGCCCTCAAGTACCCCCGACAGGACATGTTTTGGGAATTTATCTTAGCTAAAATAGCTGTCCAAAATACCAAACCATTGACTCTGATTTAAAGCACCTGTGCAAGATGAAGGTAAACCTGCAAACATGGCCTGTTGGGGGTACTTGAGGACAGGGTTGAGAACCACTGATTTAGAGCACTGAGCTAAAATATAGCTCAAGATAATCCTATTCTAATTTTGGGCATTTGAGAGAAACCAAGTGAGTGTTAGAACCCCTGCTTGCCTTTTTTAGGTTGGGCTTTGTATCCCTTTTCTGAAAATTGGCTTCACTTCCTGTCACATAGCAGAGTGGATTTGCCTTTAATAAACCCTAAAATACCTAATAATTTGGGGTGTACACAGCAAAATGCTAGAGTGCAATTTACCTAATGGGAAAACTGTTTAGACGGACCTGTGTGTCCCCAAGGAAAGACATTGGCAAGGTTTTACCCTCACTTCCTGTTTGGCTATGTGACAGGAAATTAATACATTTGAAGGGAAAACTGGCAAATTTGAGAGGTGTCTTCACCCTATCAGGGGTGCAGACATCCCCAAAAACTGACAAGACTTCTAATCCCTCTGCACTCTATCCCCAAGCAAAACAAAGAAAGGATTTCATTTAGTTTAACTTTGCAAAGACACATTCCTAAGTTAATCTGTGATGCATGTCAATGGCCCATTTAGACCCTGTTTAATAGAAAACACCATTTGCCTTTCACTATAAGCATTTGTTAGTCCAGTCCTGGAAATCTGCATCTGCTTTACTATTCATTTCTATAAAAATTGGGTTCCTGCAGCTAGATGCGCGATTGCTGTGTACTGTATGTGAGATGCGCAACTGCTGTGTGCGGGGAGGTATGTACCCGTGGCGCATATCTGGCTCCCGGAAGTGGTGGCCAGCACACAGGAATGACATCACGCCCCTCCAGGAAGTTGCTTGTACTGCTGCTAATTTCTTCCCACCACCATGCCCCGCTCACTGTTCTCTGAGGAAGAGATGATCCTTATTTGCAAATTAAGATAATTTTTGACTTATTTTTACATGGGGCGGTGTTTGTGTGGGTCATGTGTGTATGTCTAAATGATTTGGCCTCAAAACACACACCTACTTCCTGTGTACAGATTCACTTCCGGGCCAATGTATATTGCTTCCTGCTTCAGTGTGTGTGTGTATATATGTATATATATAAAAGTTGGGTGGGTTACTTCAAATGTTCCTCCAGGTTCTTAATGTAGAGGATCAGTGTCAAGGTGGACCATTATTACGCCTCCAGAATTGGGAGTGTGGCATCTACCGAACGTCTCTCTGCTGGTGGACACAAGAACCTACACACACACACACATACATATATATATGAGGACAGGACACGTTCTCCAATGCAAAATGTATTTATATCAAATGCTCTTCAAGGCATAACATTGTTACATGCTAATGTACAGTTACGAGCATTCCACGCTCTTCATCAGGCTTGGTGCAATGATCTACATTCAGCCACATACTTTAATACTAACACTCCAGGGTGTAGCCTCACAGATGTATCACATTATTTCAATCATCACTAATTATCCACAGACAATTTAACGTGTTGTCTTACAAGCCTACTCACATTAGCAGCTAAACAACATTGTAACATAATCATCATTCATCTAATCATTATACTTTTGAAAAAAAGGGAGACTTTCAATTCTAACGTCAAAATAGTATGAGGTTAATCATCATTAAAAAAGAAATCGGTGGGAACCCCAAAAAAAGAGAAAATTTAAACAAAATCGCATATAAAATGCACAAAATTGCACAATACAACCCTTAATCTCTTTAAGACTGTTTGTCAGGCCAAATCCATCTCCAGACGCATTCCATAGTCCTGTCCTGTATAGTTCCATTCATCCTGAAAGGAAGAATGAAATATATCTCTCACAAGTTCATAAAAACAGGTATAGGTCATAATCCCTGTTCATTCCCTCGGGGTGCAGGGACCTCAATTTATTTATCCACCATACTTCTCTCCATTTCAATTTAAGTATCCTGTCACCCCCTCTCCAATCTCTAAGTACCTCTTCTACAATCAAAAATCTCAAGTCTGAATCACTATGGCCCGGTTCTAGAAAATGGCAAACCTGGCTGCCTATGTCTAATAGTACTGCGATGCTGGGCAATCCTGTCTTTAATTTTTTTGTGTAGTCTCACCAACATATATTAAATTGCAGGGACATGTTAAAGTGGAGTTCCACCCACTTTTACAACTCTTCAGCATCCCTCACTAAACTGTGCACTGTAAACTAATTGGATATTTAAAAAAAAATTTTCTCAGCACTTACTGTATATCTGCTGTATTCATTTTTCACTTCCTCCTCCCTGGTCGTGGCCCATCGCATCATTTCCTGATTGCAATGCCTTCTGGGAAGGGGCGGCAACTTCCTCTGACACTGCCATTGCTATGGAAACCTGACCTGAAACCTATTACACTGCTTGTGCTGCACTGAGCATTTGCGAGATCTGCAAGTATGAGATCCAGGAAGAAATACAGTCTGGCTTCAGATGCCCACACTTAAGATGGCCACGGCCTGCTGTAAGTTTATAAAATAACAAACTACTGCTATAAGCTAACAAAACAGACCTTTACAGACTAACTTTACTAGAATACATTAAGCTTGTGTATTATAGGGGTATTTTTATTTAAAAAGTATAATTTTGGCTGGAACACCACTTTAAAATCTATAAATGACATAAGAGGATTGGCAAGTATGATAACCTTTCACCATAATTTTTTCACCACTACCTGGATGAATAAAATGACCACCCTTCATCAATAAATTACATTGAATGCAATTTCGGCAAGGAAAACAACCACTCCTCTTTTTACCTAAAAATGTCGTTTTCAATTGGTGTTCCCTAGGCCGATATTCAGACCTTACTAATGAGTCTCTAATTGTCCTATTCCTCCTGTATGCCTTCATCGGTAACTGCTGGAATTCTTCTATCAGAGGATAAGCCCGTCTCAGCAATGGCCAATGCCTTTTAATAACTCTGAAAATATCCTCACTATAGCTGCAGAATTGAAAGATAAATGGTAATCACCTCGCGTCTATATGTGCCTGTACCTGTCCTAAGACATTGAGTCTTTGAAAAGAATTGACATTAAGCTTAATGATTGTTGTCCTGAGATCCAATTTAAGATGAATTTAGGGGGCAAGTCTGTTCCTTTTTTTGGACACTAGGATTTATATTGACCAGAGTCACATTGAGCCTGATCTGTATATGAAACCTACTGACCGAAATCAATTGCCGTCATTTGACTGCTTTCATCCACCGCATGTCTTTAGATCTATTGCGAGGTGTCAATTATGCAGGGTCAAACGCATTGTCAGTGACGTGACTGTGAGAAAGATCAGATTGGACGATATGTGTCACAAGTTTAGAGAGCGGGGATATCCTGAAAACTATATTACACTGGAGTATAGGAAACTTTTGCAGGATAAAGCCGCGTACACACGGTCGGACTTTTCGTCTACAAAAGTCCAACGGACGCTGACGGACTAAAGCTGGCTGGTAATCCGATCGTGTGTGGGCTTCTCCGGACTTTCAACTGACTTTTTTAGCCTCAAATCCGACGTACTTTAGATTTGAAACATGCTTCAAATCTTTCCGACGGACTCGAGTCCGGTCGAAAAATCTGCTCGTCTGTATGCTAGTCCGACAGACAAAAACCCACGCTAGGGCAGCTATTGGCTACTGGCTATGAACTTCCTTATTTTAGTCCGGTGTACGTCATCACGTAAGAATTCGACGGACTTTTGTGTGATCGTGTAGACAAGTCTGTTCGTTAGAAAGTCCGCCGCAAGTCCGTCGAAAGTCCGCCAAAAGTCCGTCGAAAGTCTGTCGGACAGGCTGTCGGACTTTTGTAGCTGAAAAGTCCGACCGTGTGTACGCGGCATAAGAATAGGACAGGTACAGGCACACATATGCCCCGTACACACGGTCGGATTTTCCGACGGAATATGTGCGATCAGAGCTTGTTGTCGGAAATTCTGACCGTGTGTAGGCTCCATCACACATTTTCCATCGGAATTTCCGACACACAATGTTTGAGAGCTTGCTTTAAAATTTTCCGACAACAAAATCCGTTGTCGGAAATTCCGATCGTGTGTACACAAATCCGACGCACAAGGTGCCACGCATGCTCAGAATAAATTTAAGAGACGAAAGCTATTGGCTACTGCCCCGTTTATAGTCCTGACGTACGTGTTTTACGTCACCGCATTCAGAACGATCGGATTTTCCGACAACTTTGTGTGACCGTGTGTATGCAAGACAAGTTTGAACCAACATCCGTCGGAAAAAATCCATGGATTTTGTTGTCGGAATGTCCGAACAAAGTCCGACCGTGTGTACGGGGCATTAGACGTGAGGTGAGGAGATTACCTTTTATCTTTTAATTCCACAGCTATAGTGAGGATATTTTCAGAGTTATTAAAAGGCATTGGCCATTGCTGAGACGGGCTTATCCTCTGATAGAAGAATTCCAGCAGTTAGCGATGAAGGCATACAGGAGGAATAGGACAATTAGAGACTCATTAGTAAGGTCTGAATATCAGCCTAGGGAACATCAATTGAAAACGACATTTTTAGGTAAAAAGAGGAGTGGTTGTTTTCCTTGCCTAAATTGCATTCAATGTAATTTATTGATGAAGGGTGGTCATTTTATTCATCGAGGTAGTGGTGAAAAAATGATGGTGAAAGGTTATCATACTTGTCAATCCTCTTACAGTATCTCACAAAAGTGAGTACACCCCCCACATTTTTGTAAAAATGTTATTATATCTTTTCATGTGACAACACTGAAGAAATGACACTTTGCTACAATGTAAAGTAGTGAGTGTACAGCTTATATAACAGTGTAAATTTGCTGTCCCCTCAAAATAACTCAACACACAGCCATTAATGTCTAAACCGCTGGCAGCAAAAGTGAGTACACCCCTAAGTGAAAATGTCCAAATTGGGCCCAAAGTGTCAAAATTTTGTGTGGCCACCATTATTTTCCAGCACTGCCTTAACCCTCTTGGACATGGAGTTCACCAGAGCTTCACAGGTTGCCACTGGAGTCCTCTTCCACTCCTCCATGACGACATCACGGAGCTGGTGGATGTTAGAGACCTTGCGCTCCTCCACCTTCCGTTTGAGGATGCCCCACAGATGTTCAATAGGGTTTAGGTCTGGAGACATGCTTGGCCAGTCCACCACCTTTACCCTCAGCTTCTTTAGCAAGGCAGGGGTCATCTTTGGGGTCGTTATCATGTTGGAATACTGCCCTGCAGCCCAGTCTCCAAAGGGAGGGGATCATGCTCTGCTTCAGTATGTCACAGTACATGTTGGCATTCATGGTTCCCTCAATGATCTGTAGCTCCCCAGTGCCGGCAGCACTCATGCAGCCCCAGACCATGACACTCCCACCACCATGCTTGACTGTAGGCAAGACACACTTGTCTTTGTACTCCTCACCTGGTTGTCGCCACACACGCTTGACACCATCTGAACCAAATAGGTTTATCTCGGTCTCATCAGACCACAGGACATGGTTCCAGTAATCTATGTCCTTAGTCTGCTTGTCTTCAGCAAACAGTTTTCAGGCTTTCTTTTGCATCATCTTTAGAAGAGGTTTCCTTCTAGGATGACAGCCATGCAGACCAATTTGATGCAGTGTGCGGCGTATGGTCTGAGCACTGAAAGGCTGACCCCCCACCCCTACAACCTCTGCAGCAATGCTGGCAGCACTCATACGTCTATTTCCCAAAGACAACCTCTGGATATGATGCTGAGCACGTGCACCCAGCTTCTTTGGTCGACCATGGCGAAGTGTTCTGAGTGGAACCTGTCCTGTTAAACCACTTTATTGGTTTTAGCCACCATGCTGCAGCTCAGTTTCAGGGTCTTGGCAATCTTCTTATAGCCCAGGCCATCTTTATGTAGAGTAACAATTCTTTTTTTCAGATCCTCAGAGAGCTCTTTGCCATGAGGTGCCATGTTGAACTTCCAGTGACCAGTATGAGAGAGTGAGAACGATAACAGCAAGTTTAACACACCTGCTCCCCATTCACACCTGAGACCCCTAATACTAACGAATCACATGACACCGGGGAGGGAAAACGGCTAATTGGGCCCAATTTGGACATTTTCCCTTAGGGGTGTACTCACTTTTGTTGCCAGCGGTTTAGACATTAATGGCTGTGTGTTGAGTTATTTTGAGTGGACAGCAAATTTACACTGTTATACAAGCTGTACACTCACTATTTTACATTGCAGCAAAGTGTCATTTCTTCAGTGTTGTCACATGAAAAGATAGAATAAAATATTTACAGACATATGCGGGGTGTACTCACTTTTGTGAGATACTGTATGTCATTTATATTTTGACATGTCCCTGCAACTTAATATATGTTGGTGAGACTACACAAAAAATGAAAGACAGGATTGCCCAGCATCGCAGTACTATTAGACATAGGCAGCCAGGTTTGCCAGTTTATACCAGCCCAACAGCATAACGTCATTATTTTCTTGTTCATAAAATGGAAAACCATGCATTTTAAAGCACATTTAAAGCGTGCATTATATATAGATAAGACACATATAAAAGCACATAGGGCTCTGTGATTGGCCCTCCTGATCACATGACGGCTGTGTGGAATCACAGCCATCATGTGATGTAAATAGAGAGCCGTTTTCTAGGCAATTGGCTCTCCTCTCCTCACATGGAAGTTGTCGGAGAGGAGAGCGGATCTCTGCAGCCGGCCAGTGATCAGTGAGAATGAGCTGTTTTTTACAGCTTTTTACACATTGATCACCAGCCTACTGTCCCCACACATGTCCCAACACAATGTAAACACACAAAGTCCCCAAAACACTGTCCCCACACACATGTCCCCACACAGTAAAAAAACCTGTCCCCCACATATGTAACAATAAAATCATATGTCCCAATGATCATCTGCGTACATATGTCCGTGATCACACAAACCAATTATTATACACTTAACATGATTTTTTTACCAAAGACATGTAGCAGAATACATTTTGGCTTACATTTATGACTAAATTAGATTTTATTGGATTTCTTTTAAAATAGAAAGAAGAAAATATTGTTTTTTTTCCCAAATTTCCGCTCTTTTTTTCCGCTTATATCGCAAAAATTAAAAAACTGAGTCGTGAATAAATACCACCAAAAGAAAGCTCTATTTGTGTGAACAGCGTTGCATGACCGCGCAATTGTCATTGAAAGTGTGACAGCGCTGAAAGCTGAAAATTGGCCTGAGAAGGAAGGGGGTGAAAGTGCCCAGTAATACACACAAAAATAAAACAAATTGCCTGCACACCACTCTGTCCCTTAATGCCCACCTCCTTGTTATAGGGCACACAGTGTATAGGAATGTATAATGTAAAACATGGTGGGATTTCCCCACCCAGGGGAAATACAACTGGGCAGTGGCGGTGCGTCCATTGCACCTGTCAATCTTCAATAGACAGATTCATGCATTGCATGAATCTATCTATTGTCGCTGCTGCCGCCCCCTATTCAGGTGTCCGGCACCCTTGTTGGGCATCGGCATGTGAATTACAGAGGCGGGGGTGTTTTTAGAAGTGCCTGATTAGAGCCGTCAGCTCTAATAGGCTTCCAAATTGGTAAACAGCGGGCACACTGCTGTGCGTTCGCTGCTTACACAGTGCTGTGTTAGGAAATCAAATAAATCGCTTCCCTAACACTGACCCGCCTCTCAGCCAATCAGGTGCACTGGGTCTGGTTACCTGTCACCTGATTGGCTGAAGCGACAGGCGCTGTGATTGGATGCCTATCGGAGGGAGCGTGGAGCAACGCGCTGACCTGAGACAGGTAAGTGCCGGGCGGGGGGGACACTGGCAGGATTTAATGGGCAAACTGGTGGCAATTGATGGGGTAAACTGGCGGCAATTGATGGGTACAGTGGCTACGTTTGATGGGCACAGTGGCTGCGTTTGATGGGCACAGTGGCTGCGTTTTATGGGCACAGTGGCGGCAATTTATGGGTACAGTGGCTGCGTTTGATGGTACAGTGGCTTGCATTTGATGGTACAGTGGCTTGCATTTGATGGTACAGTGGCTGCGTTTGATGGGCACAGTGGCTGTGTTTAATGGGCACAGTGGTGGCAATTTATGGGTACAGTGGCTGCGTTTGATGGGCACAGTGGCAGCGTTTAATGGGCACAGTGGTGGCAATTTATGGGTGCAGTGGCTGCGTTTGATGGTACAGTGGCAGCGTTTAATGGGCACAGTGGCTGCAATTAATGGGTACAGTGGCTGCATTTGATGGGGCACAGTGGCAGCAATTTATGGGTACAGTGGCAGCGTTTGATGGTACAGTGGCAGCGTTTAATGGGCACAGTGGCTGCAATTAATGGGTACAGTGGCTGCGTTTGATGGGGCACAGTGGCAGCAATTTATGGGTACAGTGGCAGCGTTTGGGCACAGTGACTGTGTTTAATGGGCACAGTGGTGGCAATTTATGGGTACAGTGGCTGCGTTTGATGGTACAGTGGCAGCGTTTAATGGGCACAGTGGCTGCGTTTGATGGGCACAGTGGCAGCGTTTAATGGGCACAGTGGTGGCAATTTATGGGTACAGTGGCTGCGTTTGATGGTACAGTGGATGCGTTTGATGGTACAGTGGATGCAATTGATGGGTACAGTGGCTGCGTTTAATGGGCACAGTGGCTGCAATTGATGGGTACAGTGGCTGCGTTTGATGGTACAGTGGCTGCGTTTGATGGTACAGTGGCTGCAATTGATGGGTACAGTGGCTGCGTTTGATGGTACAGTGGCTGCGTTTGATGGTACAGTGGCTGCAATTGATGGGTACAGTGGCTGCGTTTAATGGGCACAGTGGCTGCGTTTGATGGGCAGGGCACAGTGTTGGCAATCTATGGGCACAGTGGCAGCGTTTGATGGTATACAGCTTTTCAAAGATAATCTGGGAGAGAGAGAGGGAGAGAGAGGGGGAGAGAGAGAGAGGGAGAGAGAGGGGGAGAGAGAGAGAGAGAGAGAGAGAGAGAGAGAGAGAGAGAGAGAGAGAGAGGGAGAGAGAGAGAGGTTTTAATACCTTGTGCTGTAGCACCGCACGGGACGAGGCAAAATGGAGCAATGGAGCAGCACAGTGTTCTCCTGCTCCTCCCCCACAGGCACACAGACACAGAGCGAGGCATGATGAGTGTGGTGGGCGGAGCGCCGGCGCCCAAACGGAGGAGACAGTGAGTGACACAGGCAGCCATGGCATAGTGCAGCAGCGGCGGCCACCGCTGCTGATCTTTAGGTCAGGACACAGGCAGTGAGCGCCCCCCCCGGAGACACACACAGACAGTGAGTGACACACAGCCATGGCATAGTGCAGCAGCGGCGGCCGCCGCTGCTGCTTTTTAAATTGCTGATGCTGACACAGGCACTGTGAGCGGCCCCAGCGGTACTTTGTGCAGCCAGCCTACCGGGATATTTCCCGGTATCCCGGTAGGCCAGTCCGGCCCTGGAGAGAAGTATGGTGGATAAATAAATTGAGGTCCCTGCACCCCGAGGGAATGAACAGGGATTATGACCTATACCTGTTTTTATGAACTTGTGAAAGATATATTTCATTCTTCCTTTCAGGATGAATGGAACTATACAGGACAGGACTATGGAATGCGTCTGGAGATGGATTTGGCCTGACAAACGTTCTTAATGAAATTTAGCTTTGTATTGTGCGATTTTGTATGTGATTTTGTTTAAATTTTCTGTTTTTTTGGGGGTTCCCTCTGATTTTTTTTTTTTAATGATGATTAACCTCATACTATTTTAATATAAGAATTGAAATTCTAACTTTATTTAAAAAGTGTAATGATTACATGAATGATGGTTATGTTATAATGATGTTTAGCTGCTAATGTGAGTAGGCTTGAGGTATGACAACAGGTTAAATTGCCTGTGGATAATTAGTAATGATTGAAATAATGTGATACATCTGTGAGGCTAATGTGGCTGAAAGTAGATCATTGCACCAAGCCTGATGAAGAGCGTGGAATGCTCGTAACTGTATAGTAGCATGTAACAATTTTATACCTTGAAGAGCATTTGATATAAATACATTTTGCATTGGAGAACGTGTCCTGTTGTTTCATATATATATATATATATATATATATATATATATATATATATATATATATATATATATATACAATATATATATATATAGATATAGGTCTTGTGTGCACCAGCAGAGAGAAGTTGGGTAGATGCCACACTCCCAATTCTGTAGGCATAATAATAATAATAATAATGGTCTAGCACAGGGGTCTTCAAACTATGGCCCTCCAGTTGTTCAGGAACTACAATTCCCATCATACCTAGTCATGTCTGTGAATGTCAGAGGTTTACAATGCCTCATGGGATGTGTAGTTCCGCAACAGCTGGAGAGCCGTAGTTTGAAGATTCCTGATCACTCTAGCATGTCTTGAAAAAAGGTGGTTTTATATGTGCCTTGTTTAATGCCCAAGAAATATCATTAGGAAAATACAAGTGGGTCATGGCACATCTACATTCCAAATTTGGCACTTAAGACGGTCATGCACTATGCAATCTGATTGGCCAATCTCTGTACAACTCGATATTTAGGCAAAATAGGTAATAGGAAGACGCACTTGAGCAATGAATTTAAAATATAGGAAATGAAACAGGCTCTTGCACTAAATTTAATTTATTTAAGATCTAACTGATTGCAATGTATGGTCACCTTTAAAGATCAAGATCTAAAAATATGAATTTATTGGGTTTAGAAACACTTCTCTGTTCTTTGTAATGTATTGAAAGATTTGGGTAAAAAAAGAAAAAAAAACACATTTCAAAGATAATCGGAAATGATAGGAATGAGATTAGCGTCAAAAGGGTTAATTATCTGAGTACACCTGCTAACTGCCTAACAAGACACATCCAATGAGATGAAATTAATCAATTGTATTGGGCGTGCGCCATTATCAATGAGAAAACCGCAGTTACCCCAACGCCAGTTGCAGTTTACATATGCGGGTAATTATTATATAGTTATTTGCACTTCAATGTGCGTCGGTTCGCACGTTCAGTTAATGACTTTTCCGGTGCGCCAATTAATGTATGAACTGGTGCAGCGCCTTCTTCTTAGTAAATCACCCCCATTGCATCTTAAATGTATGCAACTGTTTTTTTTTTATAATGGAACTTCTTTGTCTATTGTAAATTTAAGCTCTTTTTTTGTCTATACTTGAAAATATTAATAAAACAAAATTGAAACAAAAAACAAATTAAAAATAGCAAGATCAAGGTTTGATCTAGGTCAGTGCCAGGGTTACAGAGTTACATAGTTAATCAGGTTGAAATCTGATCTAGTTCAACCATAAAAATAAATAAAAAATAAGATCATACAATCCCATATACACAATCCTATACCCACAGTTGATCCAGAGAAAGGTGAAAAACCCGAGTAAAACATGATGCAATTTGCTACAGCAGGGGAAAAAATTCCTTCCTGATCCCAGAGAGGCAATCAGATTTTCCCTGGATCAACTTTACCTACAAATATTAGTACCCAGTTATATTATGTACATTTAGGAAAGTATCCAGGCCTTTCTTAAAGCAATCTACTGAGCTGGCCAGAACCACCTCTGGAGGGAGTCTATTCCACATTTTCACAGCTCTTACTGTGAAGAAACCTTTCCGTATTTGGAGATGAAATCCGTTTCCTCTAGGCGTAAAGAGTGCCCCCCCGTCCTCTGTGTTGACCGTAAAGTGAATAACTCAATACCAAGTTCACTATATGGACCCCTTATATATTTGTACATGTTGATCATATCCCCTCTTAATCTCCTCTTCTCAAGAAAGAATAAATTGGGTTCTCTGATCTTTCCTCATAGCTGAGCTCCTCCATGCCTCTTATCCGTTTGGTTGCCCTTCTCTGCACTTTCTCCAGTTCCCTGATATCCTTTTTGTGAACTGGAGCCCAAAACTGAACTGCATATTCCAGATGAGGTCTTACTAATGATTTGAACAGGGGCAAAATGATATCTCTCTCTCTGGAGTCCATACCTCTCTTATACAAGAAAGGACTTTGCTCGCTGTAAACTGCAGCTTGGCATTGCATGCTATTATTCAGCTTATGATCTACCAAAACCCCCAGATACTTCTCCACTATGGATTCCCCCAGTTGTACTCCCCCTAGTATGTATGATGCATATTCTTAGCCCCCAAGTGCATAACTTTACATTTATCAATATTAAACCTAATTTGCCACTTAGTTGCTGAATTAGTGCATTAAGGTTGGCTTGTAAATTGGAGACATCCTGTAAGGACGTTATTCCACTGCATAGCTTGGTGTCATCTGCAAAGAAAGAAATGGTACTTTTAATCCCAGACCCTATATTATTTATAAAGATATTAAAAAGTAAGGGTCCCAGCACTGAACCTTGGGGTACACCACTGATAACCTTAGACCATTCAGAGTAAGAATCATGAACCACTACTCTCTGAATTCTGTCTTTTAGCCAGTTTTCTATCCATTTACAAACTGATCTTTCCAAGCCTGTAGACTTTACCTTACACATGAGCCGTGTGTGGGGAACTGTATCGAACGATTTTGCAAAATC
Organism: Lithobates clamitans; assembly: GCA_037952925.1. NCBI lineage: Eukaryota > Metazoa > Chordata > Amphibia > Anura > Ranidae > Lithobates > Lithobates clamitans. The sequence goes on along the minus strand of JBBGZY010001881.1, from coordinate 711,732 downwards.
CAAAAAAATCACGACCACAGCCACCCCTCTGTCCAAGGTTTTACTTACCTCCTCATAAAAAGAAACCAGATTTGTTTGACAACTTCTGTCTTTCATGAACCCATGGTGTCTGTTGCTTAAAATATTTTTTCCAGCAAGAACTCGTCTATGTGGTCTTTTATTAAACGCTCCAGTATCCTCCCGACAAAAGAAGTTAAAATAACAGGTCTATAGTTACTTGGTAAAGACTTATTTTCCTTTTTAAATATAGGCACTACATTGGCCCTACGCCAATCCAGTGGTACTATTCCCGTCATTAATGAGTACCTAAAAATTAGATACAATGGCTTTGAAAAGACAGAGCTTCTTTTAGGATCCGTGGTTGAATACCATCTGGTCCAGGTGCTTTATCCACCTTTATTCTGTCTAACTTTTGACTTTTGAGCCATTGTGAATCATTTGGGGCTTTTTTAACTTTGACCGTGAGCCACATGGGTTTTATTTTTAGCCTTTTAAACTTATCGCCCATGGGAATATACTTTGCAGTGAGTTCACAAACAGTCTTTTTGAAGAATTCTTATTTCTGTTCTGTGTCCGTTGATGCCAATATTCCCTCCCAGTCTAAGACCTGGAGAGCAGCCCTCATCCTTGGAAAATGTTCTCTCTTAAAGTTAAGTGTTTTTATCTTTCCCGTATGTGTTTTTTGCTTACAGCTAACATCAAATCAAATCATGTTATGGTCACTGTTACCAAGATGTTCCTGTATATGAGCATTAGTAATAAGTTCTGCATGGTTTGAGATTACCAGGTCCAACAGAGTGTCATTCCTAGTTGGGACCTCAATAAGCTGGACCATAAAATTGTCCTGTAATTGGTTTATACATTTTTGCCCTTTAACTGTTACAGCTGTGTCATTACTCCAGTCAATTTCTGGGTAGTTAAAATCCCCCATTATTATCACCGTCCCAGCCCTTTCAGCCCTTTCCATCTGTGCACGAAGCTGAGTCTCCACCTCCTCATTAACATTGGGTGGTCTATAACAAACTCCAATGATTAAAACCCTTTCATGACTAAGCCTATTTTTGAAATTTGGTGTTTACAAGTTAAAATTCATATTTTTTGCTAGAAAATTACTTAGAACCCCCAATCATTATATATATTTTTTTAGCAGAGAATCTAGAGAATAAAATGGAGATTGTTGCAATATTTTATATCACACGGTATTTGTGCAGCGGTGTTTTAAATGCAAATTTTTGGAAAAGGGACATTTTCACGAATTTTAAAAAATCCAAACAGTAAAGTTACCACAATTTTTTTGTATAATATGAAAGATGATGTTACGCCGAGTAAATAGATACCAAACATGTCACCCTTTATAATTGCACGCACTCGTGGAATGGCGACAAACTATGGTAGCTATGAATTTCCATAGGCAACGCTTTAAATTTTTTTTTACGGTTACCAGGTTAGAGTTAAAGAGGAGGTCTAGGGCTAGAATTATTGTTCTCGCTCTGACGATCGCGGCGATACCTCACATGTGTTATTTGAACACCGTTTACATATGCGTGCGCAACTTCCATATGCGTTTTCTTCGCGGGGACGGGGGCGCTTTAAAAAAAATTTTTTTTTTATATTTATTTTATTTATTTTTATACTTAAAAATTGTGTTTAAAAAAAAAAATGTTTTTTTTTTTAACTTTTATTGCTGTCACAAGGAATGTAAACATCCCTTGTGACAGTAATAGGTGGTGACAGGTACTCTTTATGGAGAGATCGGGGGTCTAAAAGACCCCCCATCCCTCCTTTACACTTCAAAGTATTCAGATCGCCGAAAACGGCGATTCTGAACACTGTATATTTTTTTAAATTTGGCGCCATTGGCAGCCAAGTAAACGGGAAGTGACGTCATGACGTCGCTTCCGCTTTTACATTGAGAAGGCTGGAACGAAGCAACCCACAGCTTCGTTCCAGCCCGCCCCCAGACGCCGGAGGCAGACGATTGGACACCGGGCCTCCCGATCGCACGGGAGGCCCGGTAAGAGCGGCGGGAGGTGGCGGGAGGAGGGGATGTCCCCTCCCGCTCCTCCGGTATAACAGCCGAGCGGTTTTTAGCCGCATCGGTTGTTATATTTGGGTAGCCGGTCGCCCGCTCTGAACAACGGTACCGGGATGATGCCTGCAGCTGCGGGCATCATCCCGGTATAACCCCCGAAAGCTGAGTACGCAGATGTGCGTATGGTCGGCGAGAAGGGGTTAACTTTGAACTACGCACATCAATATGCAGTTCCAGCCACATCACACTCTCCATCAATTAGGTCCTCATTCACACTCACTGTGAGATCCCTTCTCACATAGAGACAGACCCCGCCATCTTTCCTTATTACCCTGTCTCTCCGAAAGTGTGCATAGCCAGGAATATTAATAGCCCAGTCATGTGAGGAATGAAGCCAAGTTTCAGCAATACCGATTGCATCATAGCTTAGTGTTAGTTAGTATAGGTTAGTGTTTGGATCAAGTAAGAGTCAACGGTCAGTGCCGGTTCACACAGGGGCGACTTGTCAGGCGACCTAGCCGCCTGACAAGTCGCCTCCCGTTCTGTACAATGGAACCGTTCTAATAGGAGTGACGCAAGTCGCTCCGTCTTAGAAAAAGGTTCCTGTACTACTTTGGGGGCGACTTGAGGCGACTTGCATAGACTTCTATACAGAAGTGGTTTTGCAAGTCGCCGTGCAAGTCGTGCCGCCCCTGTGTGAACCGGGGCTCATGGTCAGTATATTTTGGTCAGGATATTTAAAAAAAAAACATTTTTTTTAAATTAGTATCAGTATCAGTTAGCATCAGTGTGTTTTAGGTAGGATAAAAAAAAGCAAAATGCGTACTATTGTTTTTGGGTTGTACTATGGGTACATACAACTAACATACACATATGTGGTATCGCTGTGATGCTCTGGAGCAGGAGAATTTATTTCAGGTTTTTCTTTGGTGGTAGGTTATGGTAGTAACAAGAAATATACAACTAAATTTAATTTTTTTTTACTATTTTGGGGCAGTTTTTCTATAATAATAAAAAAAGAATCAGGCGCTATCCGTTACCAGTTACCACCAAATGAAAGCCCAATTTGTTCTGAAAAAAAAAACAAGGTATGATCCACCTGGATACACGAAGTAGTTGCGATGATAATTGTGGTTTTACTAACACATGTCAAAAATTGCAAAATCGCAAAATCGCAAAATCGAAGTAGTTGCGATAAGTACAGTTTTACTAACACGTGTCAAAATTGCAAAATTGTGCTTAGGCATTAAGATTTGTTTTACCCTTAGGTGTGAAAGGGTTAAATTACATTTCATGTTAAAATTCTTTGAGCTTTTAGTGTTTATATGGTGACAAATGTGCAGGTAAAATGACCATGTAGATCTTGCAAATCAAATAGGCCGCTGTACGCGTAACGATTTTGCAGACAGACGTTTTGGAAAAAGTTTTGTAGTTTTTTTTAATTTTTTTTTTTATAGATATGCATGCATCTGCTACCCGGCATTAAATAGGATTTGTGAGACTTGAAGATAACAGGCTTAGTAGAAGTCAGAAAGGAGCTTCTCACAGCACGCCAGCGGGATAACTGGTAATACAAAGGGAGCAGTGCCCGCCGTACCAGTGTGAGGTTTATAAGCTGAACACACACTGACTGCGTGCACACAGAGCACAAATATGCCATACAGTGCAGCAAAGAGGAAAGGAAAAGAAATACAAAAAAGTAATTTTACATTAGTATTAGGGAAACACCACACAGTTATAAAAAGTTATCAAACAAGGGAGTTTCTACTTATATGAAACACCAAACAAATTACTTTTTTTGTTTGGCCATAGTGGAGGAGGCTTAGAGTTTCTTTCTTTTTTCTTTTTTTTTCAAATCTTTTATTTAAGAAAATAAGAAATCAAGAAAGGCAGCTTCCAAATAAATGTACATATACAAAATAGGAAGCATACAAAGCATCCAATAACAGTGTGTTACAAATACAACGGATTAGGATCAGATCAGTCAAAAACAGTGGCGGCTGGTGGTTTATTGTTTGGGCGGGTTGGCAAACAACCGACCCCCCCCCCCCCCCTGCGGCAACTCATACCCCCCACCACCCCTCGCTGTCTGCCAGTCTGTCCATTGGCACTTACCCTATCTAGGCAGCGGGGATCGGGATCCATGGAGGATCAGTGTTGCCACAGTAAATATTCATTCGCTGTGGCAACACACCTGGGTGGGCTTCAGACGCATCCTCTGTGACCTGAGCCCACCCTATTTTGAAGCCTATTGGAGCCTATGGCTCTTATCAGGTGCTTCAAAAAAACCTCTGGCCACTGTAATTCATGCGCCCGGTGACCTGAAAGGGGCCGGACGCATGAATAGGGGGCGGCCGCCGCAGCCACGGATAGATCAATGCTACACATGGATCTATCTATTGCATATAGGGGGTGGCGAGGAGAGAGGGGGCGGTGCCCCTAATGGACGGGCCATCCATGGTCAAAAAAGAAGACCAATGCTGATCACCAAAAATGCAAAAGTCCTGACAAATATCAGCCATAATGTAAACCGGTACCGATAACGAGAGCATGGGGAGGCTTAACCAGGGGTATAGGAACTAAATGATGAGGGTATAGTACTGGATCTCTGAATATCTAAACAAAAAAAAAAAAAATTAAATAGGATTCTATGTATTATTGAATCAAAGTGAAGAAATCAACATGTTGTATCGGATGACATGCAAATTACATAGCCGATAACTGTACCACCATTCCAGGTTTTCATTGTACAAAAACAATAAATATGATACAATCTTTATGGTTTTCTTTCAGCCGTTCTGTTTTCAGCTATCCATATATAAAGACAAATTGGACTGTTGTCATCTTTTGAAGTCACATGGGGTATGGGGACATATTAGGAAATCCATTCGGGAGTTTTTCGTTTTTGTTTTTAGAATTTTTGTAAACGTATGCTTTGACAAAAAATTACAACATGGCAAAAAAATGCAATAGCACTATAAATGATCTAAGGATAAATTTTAGCAGTAAGGCTCGGTTCACGCTACTGCAACCTGAAAGTCACGCGTCTTACGGTGCGACTTTGACAGTTGCCATCCTGCAAATTTGCTGGCGATTTGAGTACTACTTCGATGCGACTTTGAAGAGAGGGAGGGGCTACACCGCAGGGAATGCCTGGGCAGTCTTTCTGTAATGTTGGATCCAAATCACATCATTTAGCTGTGGTGAAACTACAAATCTCATCGTGCCTCTGCCTCTAGGAGTCTGTGATTGTCAGGGCCTGGCAATGTCTCATGGGACTTGTAGTTTCAAAACAGCTGGAGGGCCGAAGTTGCCTACCCCTACAGTACAGGAACCTTTTCTAAAGTTGGAGCAACCTCAGTAGTGACTAACATGGGATTTCACATGTCATGCGACTTGTAGTCTCACAAGTAGGATCCCAAGTTGCGGCAGTGTCAACCTGAGCCTTATGATCTTCTTTTGACGCCTCCTAATTGAAGCCTCTGTCAAAGTCATGCAGAGAGAAAAGGGGAGAAATAACTGCTGTGTTTCACCTGTAACTAAATATTTGCTTGAGTTATTGAGCTGTGTGAACAGCAAACTTTTTACAACAAAGTAGCCAAGGAGATCCTAGAAAACAGGATCCTGGCAAACTGGAGTCCTCAGCTCCACCTACTGGTGCACGAAATTATTATGCAACTAAAACCTTTTCATTTTTTTCTTTTTTTTTTTTTTTTAGATTCTCTTGTCAAATTTGTTTATTGAATTTTAACAATTAGTATACATAAGTACATATGGTGGCAGCAAAAGAAAAGTTGTAATTCCAACATGAACTAATGCCCCGTACACACGGTCGGACATTGATCGGACATTCCGACAACAAAATCCTAGGATTTTTTCCGACGGATGTTGGCTCAAACTTGTCTTGCATACACACGGTCACACAAAGTTGTCGGAAAATCCGATCATTCTGAACGCGGTGACGTAAAACACGTACATCGGGACTATAAACGGGGCAGTGGCCAATAGCTTTCATCTCTTTATTTATTCTGAGCATGCGTGGCACTTTGTGCGTCGGATTTGTGTACACACGATCGGAAATTCCGACAACGGATTTTGTTGTTGGAAAATTTTATAGCCTGCTCTCAAACTTTGTGTGTCGGAAAATCCGATGGAAAATGTGTGATGGATCCCACACACGGTCGGAATTTCCGACAACAAGGTCCTATCACACATTTTCCGTCGGAAAATCCGACCGTGTGTACAGGGCATAAAAGTAGTTTAACTAAAACAATTTTAGCAAGGCTCTAACTACTCAAAAGATTATGTCCTACATTGTATAAGTGGGGATAAAACCAACTTAGACCAGGTTAATATAAGATGACCTCAGATAAAAAAAAAAGGTCTTAATTATTATCAAGAGTATAGTTTTTAAATTAAAAAAAAAAAAAAAATATTATAGAATCTATACTGCATATTGGAACTACGTACAACTGGTATAATGATAACCAAGGAAATAAAAGTTCTCCTACCAGAACTATATAAGTATATGTATATATGAGTATATGAGTAAATTGAAAGAGGAGAGAGAGAATAGGGGGAAAAAGTAGAGGAGAGAAAGAAGATAAAAGAAAGTCATCTTAGGTAGGAGAAAAAATAGATAGGGAAGAAAGAAATGAGAGGTAGTAGGGTCTTAATTATTTTTTAATCCTGGCTAAGATAAATAAAATATATAAAGGTGAGAAAAAACCGCGCTAGAAAATATGACTATAAAACAAAAAAACTGTAGCTGCACAAACAAACACCAATATCAGTGTAAACATAAATAAGAAATTTATTTATACAATATATATTTTAATTAATTTATGTCACTAATTCTTACATATAAGCTGTAAGCGCACTTATTTTTTGATTTCTTAAATAACATATATACAATATCAATAACGTTTTTTTTAAATTCAAATTTGTAAACCTTACCATCTTATTGTGCCGTAGGTGGGCAGCATATTTGAACACAATGACTTACATAAGAGTATTATACTTTTTTTTTTCGTATATACGCCTTCTCACACGCCAGACTTAATTAAATATTGATTGTAGAAATACAGCAATCTATATGCAGGTCTTGGGAAATGCAAGCAATAAAGTAATAAGCGGACACAGATAAACAGGGTTTTTTACAGCAGTTTGGGGGGGAGGGGGGGACCTTTTTAATGTTGCACATTATAGTAGTCTTGTGCTGGGGGGGGCAGATAAAGAGAGAAAAGTTGTCATTATGAAGATAAATCGTTACCGTCCTTGTGTCCAGTCTTTACAGCCCTCGGTCTAAAGGAAATTCGGCTCTTTCTTACTAAGCCTGAATAAAACTTAACCCGGTTGGACTTTGATCTAACAAGGATAAAAGAATATACACATAATTCCCAGGGTAGGATGGAAAAGAAATATTTTTTTTCCTCTTAAAGATAAGAGCCTTCTTGCAATCACCGGGAGCTCCTTCTGTTGTGCTGCAATGCAGCAGTGTATACTTATACTTCACATTTATTTGAAGCAAACCTCTCCCTACCAAAAAACAATTAACTTGAACCAACCTGTAAAATAAAAGGTATAATTTACCTGTCAGACAAGCAGCAGCTCCAATCTTTTGCAGAATTTTTCCTGCTGGTGGTATCTGACAATTTTGGGTAGGTCTGGTCCCCCCACTGCTCGCTGTGGTGTTAGGTTTGTTTTATTTATCTTTTTGTTTATATGTTATAACCCCCTCATGACCAGGGCAAAACAAACCCTAAGGCCCCGTACACACGGACGGCTATTCTGCCGCAGTTAAAAGCATGTTTTTTCCTGTGAAATTCAAGACTCCAGGCACTGCGATCAGCTGCATTTGCATAGTGCGATTAGCTGCGGTTGCCAGTGCGATTAGCTGCGGTTGCGATTAGCTGCGGTTTGCCATCTCCATGGCAACCTGACAGGGTACCAACTCACACTGCTTGGTTTGAATCTTGAGGGGGAACTCCACGCCAAATTTGGGTGTGGGTTCCCCCCCAGGGGCATACCAGGCCCTTCGGTCTGTTACGGATGTTAAGGGGAACCCCCTACGCCGAAAAAACGGCGTGGGGTCCCCCCCAAAATCCATACCAGACCCTTATCCGAGCACGCAGCCTGGCCGGTCAGGAAAGGGGGTGGGGACGGGAGAGCGCCCCCCCCCCCCCGAGCCGTACCAGGCCACATGCCCTCAACATGGGGGGTTGGTGCTTTGGGGGACCACCACAAAGCACCTTGTCCCCATGTTGATGAGGAAAAGGGCCTGTTCCCGACAACCCTGGCCGTTGGTTGTCGGGGTCTGCGGGCGGGGGGCTTATCGGAATCCGGGAGCCCCTTTAATAAGGGGGCCCCCAGATCCCGGCCCCCCACCCTATGTGAATGAGTATGGGGTACATGGTACCCCTACCCATTCACCTAGTGAAAAAGTGTCAATAAAAAAAACACTACACAGGTTTTTAAAGTTATTTATTAGACAGCTCCGGGGGTCTTCTTCCGGCTTCGGGGGTCTCTCCGGTTCTTCTCCGTGCTCTCCAGGTCTTCTGCCAGGCTCCTCCACTATCTTCTGCTCTTTTGCCGCTCTTTTTGCTAGCGGAGGAGCCCGGTCTGCTGCCTTCTGCCTTCTTCCCTCTTCTCTTCTTCCGATGTTGACACGACGCTCTCTCTGGCTGGAATGCTCTCTGTGCGCTCCGCTCTGACTTATATAGGCGGAGACCCCCTTAAGATTCATACCAAACAGTGCCGGGCATTGGCGGGGATCCGAGTCGGATCCCCGTGCTTGTCGCTCATTGGGAAAGGAAAAATCATTTTTCCTTTCCCGAAGAGCGGCTCGGCGCTGTTATCCGCAGCTGACACAGTGCACTGCGAATACCTGCGGTTATGTGTGGATAGCTGCGCTAAATCGCTCCTGGACGCAGTCAATTCTATTTTTTCTATCCACACAGAACCGCATGTATCAAATTCGCAGCTAAACGCAGTGTGTGAATGGGGCCATAGGAAAGCATTGTGTGCTTTAGCTGCGGTAGAAAATTAGAAAATCCGCAGCTAAAAGCACCATTCTATCCGTCCGTGTGAAAGGGGCCTTAAGCCGCGTAAAAATGTTCGATGGGAGCTTGTTGTCGGAAATTCCGTCCGTGTGTAGGCTCCATTGGACATTTTCCATCGGCATTTCCATCACACAAAATTTGAGATCTGGATCTCAAATTTTCCGACAACAAAATCCGTTGTCGTAAATTCCGATCATGTGTAAACAAAGTTCCACGCATGCTCGGAATCAAGCAGAAGAGCCGCACTGGCTATTGAACTTCATTTTTCTCGGCTCATCGTACGTGTTGTACGTCACCGCATTCTTGACGTTCGGAATTTCCGACAAGATTTGTGTGACCGTGTGTATGCAAGACAAGTTTGAGCCAACATCTGTCGGAAAAAATCCATGGATTTTGTTGTCGGAATGTCTGATCAATGTCCGACTGTGTGTACGGGGCATAAGACTTGATGCATACCTATGCGGTTTGCGTTTGATTCGTTTCTGCAGTGCTTTTTTCGGTGCGTTTTGCATTCTTGCGCACGCACTTTTTTGATGCTTTTTGCACTTTTTATGCATTTTTTTTTTTTTTTGAGCCAATTTGTTGTTGGGCAGATTAACCACTTGAACCGTGAACCAGCAACCCCCAAAACAGTGACACAAATAGTGGCGCTGAACTAAATAAAATGAAGTTAAATTAACAGCATCAAATTAATGATTGCAACATAATAAAAATAAGTGATATATAACCTGTGACAAAATACACCAAATAATGATAAAAGTCCTGATTGGTATAAATATGGTGAAGAAATTATCAAATATATAGTTATAATAAGTGATTCAAAAGAAATAATAAAAATCCTTTAAAGTGAACAACCAAAAAGTGTAAATATGTGAACCAAGTCCATAATAGAATTCCCCAAAAAAATTTTTTAGAAAAAAAGTGTTAATGTATATAGTCCGTGACGTGATATAGTGAAGACTTTCAGCTTAATAAATCTTCCACCACACCTCCGTGTCCGTGATTCCACTCCCCTTTAGAAAACGAACTCACCAGCTGCCTTTGCCTTACACTCTCGTGTTCGGCTACAGCGCATTAACCCACACAAACGGGGGTAAGTAATGACCTCCGACCTTCCAGCGCTAGCATCCAGGGTTTTCAAAAATGCTCTCGGTCCCCGCTCACACCGCTCTCTCTCTCTTCCCAGGGCCGGGCAGGAACAGACGCAGCTACCGGACTACATTTCCCAGAGAGCCCTTGCGAGAGAGGAAGCCACGATTCAAACGTAGAGAACTTTATTCGAATAAAGTTCTCTACGTTTGAATCGTGGCTTCCTCTCTCGCAAGGACTCTCTGGGAAATGTGGCGCTGGAAGGTCGGAGGTCATTACTTACCCCCGTTTGTGTGGGTTAATGCGCTGTAGCCGAACACGAGAGTGTAAGGCAAAGACAGCTGGTGAGTTCATTTTCTAAAGGGGAGTGGAATCACGGACACGGAGGTGTGGTGGAAGATTTATTAAGCTGAAAGTCTTCACTATATCACGTCACGGACTATAAACATTAACACTTTTTTTCTAAAAAAAATTTTTTAGGAATTCTATTATGGACTTGGTTCACATATTTCACTTTTTGGTTGTTCACTTTAAAAGATTTTTATTATTTCTTTTGGATCACTTTTTATACCTATATATTTGATCATTTCTTCACCATATTTATACCCATCAGGATTTTTATCATTATTTGGTGTATTTTGTCACAGGTTATATATCACTTATTTTTATTATGTTCCAACCATTCATTTGATGCACTATGCTGTTAATTTAACTTAAAGTGGAGTTCCACCCAATTTTACAACTCTTCAGCATCCCTCACTAAACTGTGCACTGTAAACGAATTGGATATTTTTTAATTTTTTTTTCTCAGCACCTACTGTATATCTGCTGTATTCATTTTTCACTTCCTCCTCCCTGGCCGTGGCCCATCGCATCATTTCCTGTTTGCAATGCCTTCTGGGAAGGGGTGGCTACTTCCTCTGAAACTGCCGTTGCTATGGAAACCTGACCTGAAACCTATTACATTGCTTGTGCTGCACTGAGCATGTGCGAGATCTGCAAGGATGAGATCCAGGAAGAAATACAGTCTGGCTTCAGATGCCCACACTTAAGATGGCCACGGCCTGCTGTAAGGTTATAGAATAACAAACTACTGCTATAAACTAACAAAACAGACCTTAGTTTACAGACTAACTTTACTAGAATACATTAAGCTTGTGTATTACAGGGGTATTTTTATTTTAAAAGTATAATTTCAGCCGGAAAACCACCTTAATTTTATTTAGTTCAGCGCCACTATTTGTTTCACTGTTTTAGGCGTTGCTGGTTCACGGTGAATCAAATTCTTGTCCACATATTTGCTCACATCTGATCTAGTTATTTAGGTCTGAATTTTCCAAGAGCGCAGTGCTGGTATTATAAGGGCGGGCGGATTACCTTTTATACCACAGTTTTTGAATTCTAAATTAACCACTTGACCTCTGGAAGGTTTACCCCCCTTCATGACCAGGCCATTTTTTGTGATATGGCCCTGCGTTAATTTAACTGACAATTGCGCAGTCATGCAACGCTGTACCCAAATACAATTTGTGTCATTTTGTTCTCCCACAAATAAAGCTTTCTTTTGGTGGTATTTAATCAGCACTTCGTTTTTTTATTTTTTTTGCGCTATAAACAAAAGACCATTTTGAAAAAAGAAACAATATTTTTTACTTTCTGCTATAATACATATCCAATAAAAAAAAGTTTTAAAAAATTTAATTTCTTCATAAATTGAGGCCAGTATGTATACTGCTACATGTTTTTGGTAAACAAAAAATCCCAATAAGCGTATTTTGATTGATTTACGCGAACGTTATAGCGTCTACAAACTATTGTATATACAGTATACTGGAATTATTTTTTTATACTAGTAATGGCGGCGATCAGTGACTTATAGCAGGACTGTGATATTGCAGTGGACAATCGGACACTAATTGACACTTTGCTGGAACCAGTGACAATAATACAGTGATCAGTGCTAAAAATATGCACTGTCACTGTGCTAATGACACTGGCTGGGAAGGGTCAGACATCTAGGGCGATCAAAGGGTTAACTGTGTGCCTAGCCAGTGTTTTTGTTTACTGAGTGTGCTCAGAGGAAGAGATTAATTTTATTCTCTGCTTTGCAGGGATACAACATCCACCCCTTTCCCCCTGTCAGAACAGAGATCTGCCTTGTTTACATAGGAAGATCTACCTTTATCTGGGTTTTACCAACGATCAGCAGCTGATGGCGAACATAAAAAATGCATTGGTGTGAACCAGGCCTAATGCCTGGACACAGTTGTGCAACTTTGACACGTGTTAGTAAAATTGGACATATCATCGTAACTACTTAGTGTATCCAGGTGCCTTCTGTTTTCAGAACAAATTGGGCTTTCATTTGGTGGTAAATGGTAATAGATATCTCCTGATTTTTTTTTTATCATCAAAGGAAAACTTGCAAAATGTATATGTAGTCAACTCCAAAATTTGTTCTAGAGAATCTATGGATCACCATCCCTAAAGTATACATAGAAAGCAAAATTTGGGAGACAGGGGTCTTTAAGGTGCACTTGTTTTTGCATGTATATGATAACACACTTTGTTAAAAAAAATATATTTATTATAATACATAGAGAAAATTGAAAATGGCATTATATACAATACATCCGCATCCATTTGGGTAGAAAAGCACACATTTTGATGTTGTAATGCTGTACTTCACGCTTGTATTCTACATGTTTCGCTGTAAGGCTTCTTCAGGAAAAGCGTGGAATCTTATCTACTAAATAATAAAACACACATATCAGGTAAATGTTATTACATTGTTCAAAATACTAAAGTTGAAAAATACATGAAAGAAAAACATGATTTGATGTGTACACATGGGTGCACCATCCCACCCGGCAGTGCTCCCAGATATAAGGTTCCTATCTCATGGTGCTGAGGATCCGGGACCAGTTTATGGCCTAAACAGGAGGAAGGAGTGAGATCACTGTCCCTAAGCGTCCAACCAGTTGTGATCGCCCCCAAAGGAAAACTTGAACAAAATACAAAAAAAAGTTCTAAAATGTAGCTGTATATTTCTTGATATTACCATAACCTACCTACAAAGAACAACACAAAATAAATTCTACTGCTCCTGAGGACTGCAGTGATACCACCTATGTGTATGTTATTTGTTGTTTATACTCGTACCCTGTTTCCCCGAAAATAAGACCTAGCGTGATTGTCGGTGATGGCTGCAATATAAGCCCTACCCACCAAATAAGCCCTACCCTGTTTCCCCGAAAATAAGCACTACCCTGAAAATAAGACCTACAAGGACTTTAACTAGGGCTTATTTGGGGGGTAGGACTTATATTGCAGCCATCACCGACAATCACACTAGGTCTTATTTTCGGGGAAACAGGGTAGTAAGGCTCAGAAACAATGGTGTGCAATTTTTTTTTTGTTCTAAAACACATTGGCACCAAGGGCCTAATTTATTAATGTTAGACTTTTTGAGAAGAAATAATAAAATGTTGTTTTATTTTTTTATGGAATAAGCCCCATGAGAAAAAGGTTAAAATAAGGGCATAGTCACTTCAGTTATTTCCGAAACTTCTAAGGACTTGAATATTATAAACAAACAGCAGAGCTGAAACCAAAAGAACCAAAGATATTTACATTCTCTGATGTGTTAAATAAAAGGACGGGGAAAGCCTGATACCTCTATTAAAATGTAACGACACAAATACTGTAAAACCTTGGTGTGAGCTTAACTTGGTTTGAGAGCGTTTTGCAAGACAAGCAAAATTTTTAAATTTTGACTTGATATACAAGTGATGTCTTGATATAAGACTAGCGTTATGTCACAACTGGGTATAAAAGAGAAGAGAGGCGCCTCTAAGTGTAGAAATATGGTTACATTTAATGAAGGTACAACATTTTAGCAACTCACATGGTTGATGATTAAAACAGGCACATCTAAGTATGCAGGCATCCGGGGTAAAGCTGTCCACATAGACCGTCCTCCTCACCGCCATCAGCGTCATCCCTTCCACGCTGCGCTCCACAAGTGGTTCAATCGCTCTACTGTGGACAGCTTTACCCCGGATGCCTGAATACATTGATGTGCTAAATGTTGTACCTTCATTAAATGTAACCATATTGCTACACTTAGAGGCGCCTCTCTTCTCTCTTATACTCTGGAGCTCCTGCTGGATTTTGCTTCTAATCCCCTCGTGGAGGCTTCCATTTGTGGATGGACTTTTTATGGTTACACAACATATCACATTGCTATAATCTTTTTTATGGACTTTAACCTGAAGGACTTATGAATAAATGGTTGTGGAACGAATCATTGGAGTTTCTATTATTTCTTATGGGGAAATTCGCTTTGATATACAAGTGCTTTGGATTACAAGCATGTTTCTGAAATGAATTACGTTCGCAATCCAAGGTTTTACTGTACTTGACTGATTGTTTTCCAGATGAAGTACCTGTCTTTGGACAGAAGCTATTGTGAAGGCTCTAATGCCCTGTACACACGATCGGACATGGATTGGACATCCATGGATTTTTTTCCGATGGATGTTGGCTCAAACTTGTCTTGCATACACACGGTCGCACAAAGTTGTCGGAAAATCCGATCGTTCTGAACGCGGTGACGTAAAACACGTACGTCGGGACTATAAACGGGGCAGTAGCCAATAGCTTTCATCTCTTAATTTATTCTGAGCATGCGTGGCACTTTGTGCGTCGGAATTGTCCACACATGGTCGGAATTTACGCGGACGGATTTTGTTGTCGGAAAATTTTATAGCCTGCTCTCAAACTTTGTGTGTCGGAAACTCCGTTGGAAAAAGTCCAATGGAGCCCACACACGGTCGGAAATTCCGACAACAAGCTCCGATCGCACATATTCCGTCGGAAAGTCCAACCGTGTGTACGGGGCATAAGAGTTGTTTATCCAGCTGAACACTTTCTAAATAGTCAGTAAGACTGTCAAAAGTTAATTTTATACAACGAAAAGAAACACAATCTCAAGAAGATATTTCAGGTTAAACATTTCTGCTCTACGATGACCCTTGGTGGTTTAACGTGGTTGTAAACTCTTACAGACTGCTTTGTGCTACAGGTAAGCCTATAATAAGGCTTACCTGTAGCTACCCAGAATATCTCCTAAACCTGCACGGTTTAGGAGATATCCCCTGTATTTGCATGTGCCGACGTCATCGGCACATGCGCACTGAAGCAAACCGAAGCAATGGCACGTACGTGCCGCTACCGTCGGCTCCCGCGCGCATGCGCAGGAGTGATGTCATCGCAGCTCCGGCCAATCACAGCGACGAAGATACGATACCCGGAAGTAACTCCGGGGAGAAATGTTGCCAGCCGGAGCGGTGAATGAGGACCGCTGTGGGGGCTTCGGTCTAAGGTAAGTAATACATAATGAGCTAGTATGCTATGCATACTAGCTCATTATACCTTTTGTCTTGCAGGTTTTTTATTGGGTTTATATCCACTTTAAAGGAGCAGTGATAATTCAAACAAAAGGATTTCTAAGAAGATAAATTATTAACTAGCTCATCCAAGGGAAATTAAGACACACCTTGTGGGTTAGGTTATGAAAAAATTTATGAGTTCATTGATCATAGCGGTATTTAAGACCACTGACCATTACCCAAAGCATGGACAGACACAGACACTTCATCCATCAACTTCATACATTCCATAAACTTAACCATACTTGTAACCCCACCCACATTCATGAAGATTCCTTGACGCTTTATACTCTGAAACTCTGAGGACGCAAAACGCAGCTCCGCCTTAAAGCGGAGTTCCACACAAAAATGGAACTTCCGCTTTTCTGAACCCTCCCCCCCTCCGGTGTCACATTTGGCACCTTTCAGGGGGGGGGGGGGGTGCAGATAGATAGACAGGTATTTGCACCCACTTCCGGCATAGACTCCCATGGGAGTCTATGCCTCTTCCTGTCCCTCCGCGCTGTCTCCTGGTCCCAGGAGATAGCGGGGACCAGTTACGATGCGCAGCGCGACTCGCGCATGCGCAGTAGGAAACCGGGAAGGGAAGCCGCAACGCTTCACTTCCTGATTGCCTCACCTAGGATGGCGGCGGCAGCTGCCGAGAACCGAGCGGGTTCTCGGCGTCGCCTGCCGACATCGCTGGACCCTGGGACAGGTAAGTGGCCATTTATTAAAAGTCAGCAGCTGCAGTGTTTGTAGCTACTGGCTTTTAATATTTTTTTTTTTTTGACGGTTTAGGTGGACTCCCTCTTTAAGCATAAGCCATCTTGGAAACCACAGCAGCCGTTTTAGGCCAGCAGCCATTTTGGAAAGGGTAATTATATTGTAATGATTTTACCTTATATTCAATTGTTTTATTTGAAAATATTGATTTATTGATTATTATAAAGGATAACTATTTCTCTCGAGTTTATAACCACCTTGTAGATTTTTCTGTAGGTTAATTTTTACCTTACAATTTTTATAATTATTCTTTTTGTTGACATAGCAGGCGTCTATTTTATTTCACGCTGTTGATCACTTACTTACCTGCAGTATAGTAACGGTTGAATTTGTGAAATACAGACATTCTGTCTAATCGTCATATATACACGGTTATTAACTCTACAGGGAAGTTTTATCATTTCTGTGTCATTTAAAAAGTACAACACTCTTATTAGCCAGTGTTTCAATTGGTTGTCAATATTTTATGTAACATTTATTTCTGTCAACCAATACATATAACTATTTTGTATAAATACATGTCTGGTGAATAAATCTCCTATTTTTAGTCTGTGTTCATACTGATCGATCCTGTATCTTAAAAATGTTATTGTTTAAAAATGACTCATTCATAATTATAGTTCGGAAAAATTATTCTCATAAGCACGACACTTGTGCCCCGTACACACGGTCGGATTTTCCGCCGGAAAATGTCAGATCGGAGCTTGTTGTCGGAAATTCCGACCGTGTGTGGGCTCCATCTGACTTTTTTTCCATCGGATTTTCCGACACACAAAGTTTGAGAGCAGGCTATAAAATTTTCCGACAAAAAAATCCGTTGCCGGAATTTCCGATCGTGTGTACACAAATCCGACGCACAAAGTGCCACGCATGCTCAGAATAAATAAAGAGATGAAAGCTATTGGCCACTGCCCCGTTTATAGTCCCGACGTACGTGTTTTACGTCAACGCGTTCAGAACGATCAGATTTTCCGACAACTTTGTGGGACCGTGTGTATGCAAGACAAGTTTGAGCCAACATCCGTCGGAAAAAATCCTAGGATTTTGTTGTCGGAATGTCCGATCAATGTCCGACCGTGTGTACAGGGCATTTGAATAAGGAGAAAATGTAGTCACTCTACATTTATTACTCCCAATTAAGCCAATTAAGACCTTAACTAGGTAAATATGTGAACGGAAAAGTGAGTACAAATACACGAATATGCCTTAGTGAATTCCAATTCGGCATAGTCCCGGTTCCATAACTGGCAATTGCCAACGAGTTTCCTATATGGAACTGCACTGCAGTATTTAGCTATGACCATGTGTGTACACGTATGCCAATAAACCATTGTTATGTGCATTGTGCTCTACCTCGTGTGTGGCTATTTATTTATATTACAATTATTATGCATAGTTTGTTTTTCTTCTTTTGCTAACGAATGCTGTTCTGAATGAATATTACAGAGTAATGTCTGCTATTCTGTAAGGTTACATCTATTTATCATTTACAGTTACATATCTGTTACGTAATCATTGGAACCTGAAAATCAGCTTGCATGTGTGCAGAATAAAATAATTTTGAAGCAAAGTAGATTTAATAGAGATTTGAAGGTGTGTTAACAATACATTCCACTTATAAAATATTTTATTAATCCTCAAAAAAACAAAACACAATTCAAAACCAATTCTACATTTTATTTGGACAATAGGAACACTATTTTGTACATTCAGTTACTTTGCCCAAAAAATTGACTGGCATTTAACGTTGCAACATTTTTCACAGCACTTTACAATATGGTTAGGTGAAAAAACACGAGGGTTTACAATCCCTTTAAGGACCAAGCCTCTTTCTGAGATTTGGTGTTTACAAGTTAAAAACTGTTTTTTTTTTTTTTGCTAGAAAATGACTTAGAACCCCCAAACATTATATATATTTTTTCCTAACACCCTAGAGAATAAAATGGCGGTCGTTGCAATACTTTCCGTCACACCGTATTTGCGCAGCAGTCTTACAAGCGCACCTTTTTTGGAAAAAATACACTTTTTTGAATTGAAAAATAAGACAACAGTAAAGTTAACCAAATTTGTGAAATTAATGCTTCATTTGTGAAAGATAATGTTACGCCGAGTAAATTTATACCCAACATGTCACGCTTCAAAATTGCGCCCCGCTCGTGGAATGGCAACAAACGTTTACCCTTAAAAATCTACATAGGCGACATTTAAAAAATTCTACAGGTTGCATGTTTTGAGTTACAAAGAAGGTCTAGGGCTAAAATAATTGCTCTCGCTCCAACGATCGCGGCGATACCTCACATGTGTGGTTTGAACACTGTTTTCATATGCGGACACTACTCACGTATGCGTTCGCTTCTGCACGCAAGCTCGGCGGGACGGGGCGTGTTTAAAAATATATTTTTGTTCTTTAAAAAAAAAAAATCGTGTCACTTTTATTCCTATTACAAGGAATGTAAACGTCCCTTGTAATAGTAAAAGAGCATGACAGGACCTCTTAAATATAAGATCTGGGGTCAAAAAGACCTCCGATCTCATATTTACACTAAAATACAATAAAATAAATAAATACATGTCATTTGAAAAACTAAAAAAATAAAAATGTCCCTTTAAGAGCTATGGGCGGAAGTGACGTTTTGACATCGCTTCCGCCCTGAAATGATATGGAGATGGGTGGGAGCCATCTTCCCCTCACTCGTCTCCATGCCTAACAGGGAGAAGAACCCAATTGCCTCCGCCGCTACCGACGGCTCCGGTATGCGGCGGAGGGAGGGGGGGTCCCTCTCCCGCTGCCGATAAATGTGATCTTGCGGTGAATCCGCTGCAGAGACCACTTTTATCTGAAAGTGGACCGCCCGTTGAAGAAGAGGATACCAGGGTTATGACAGCTAGCTGCTGCCATCACAATGATATTCCTCTTCAAAGTAGCAATGTAAAACGACGGCAGGCGGTCCATAAGTGGTTAAACAAACAAAACAGACAAGATAAAATTTGACATAATAAAAGGCAGCGCAAAAGGTAACTACACCCCTCCAAATTCACACACACATACATTTCTGGTTAGGGTTAGCAGGAAGCTTAATTTTTATAAAAACAATTTAGGAAAGTAGATTAACATTAGGAGTTGTCTAACATGTGAGATTTGTAAGTAAGAATCAAAAGAGAAGGGTCAGCTAATGCTCACAAACAAGAAATGTGTGGTCACACTGGACAAAGACACACAAATACACTTTTGAAGGCCTAAATGCAAAACAATTACAGCAAAAAGACAAAACATTCATCAAACCACAGCCGGTGTGGGTCATTATGCACACTATAGCACTCTGCCCACAAATAATCTGGCCTCTTTTCAGGCAAAGCAAACTGCACTAGTGCAGGCCTTTATATAACATAGGTACTTAGTACTGTACCCTCCTGACCCCCCTGCATCATGCCCTACTGATCCCCCTGTATTCTGCCCTCCTGAGCCCCAGTACCATGCCCTCCTAGCACCCCAATATCATACCCTCCTAACCTCCTTTACTGTCCTCCTGACCCCCAACACCAACTGTACCCTCCTAACCTCTCTGTACCATGCCCTGACCCCCCCAGTACCATACCCTCCTGACCCCCCAATACCATATCCTCCTCACCCCCAAATGCCATACCCTCCTGGCCCCTTAGTACCGTACCTTCCTGACCTCCCTGCACTGTGCCCTCCTGGCCCCTTAATACTGTACCCTGTACCCTGCCCTCTTGAGCCCACAGTACCATGCCCTCTTAGCACCCCAATACCATATCCTCCTGACCCCCCAATACCATATCCGTCTGCCCCTTAGTACCATATCCTTCTGAACTCCCTGCATCATGCCCTCCTGACCCCCCCCCCCCTGTACTCTGCCCTCCTGAGCCCCCAGTACTGTGCCCTCCTAAACCCCTGTACTGTCCTCCTGACCCCCACAATACTATGCCCTCCTAGCCCCTTAGTACTGTACCCTCCTGACCTCCCTGCACCGTGCCCTCCTGGAACCTTAGTACTGTACCTTCCTGACCTCCCTGCATCGTGCCTTCCTGACCCCCCATAACCATGCCCTCCTGACCCCCCAGTACCATACCCTCCTGACCCCCAGTACCATACCCTCCTGAACATCTGTTCTCTGCTCTACTTATCCCTATACACTGCCCTGCATCTTACTGACCTCTGTACACTGCTCTACATACTTCTGACCTCTGTACACTGCCCTACATCCTAATGACCCCTGTACACTGCCCTACATACTACTGACCTCTGTACACTGCCCTACATCCTAATGACCCCTGTACACTGCCCTACATACTACTGACCTCTGTACACTGCCCTACATACTACTGACCTCTGTACACTGCCCTACATCCTAATGACCCCTGTACACTGCCCTACATACTACTGACCTCTGTACACTGCCCTACATACTACTGACCTCTGTACACTGCCCTACATACTACTGACCTCTGTACACTGCCCTACATACTACTGACCTCTGTACACTGCCCTACATACTACTGACCTCTGTACACTGCCCTACATACTACTGACCTCTGTACACTGCTCTACATACTAATGACCCCTGTACACTGCCCTACATACTACTGACCTCTGTACACTGCCCTACATACTACTGACCGCTGTACACTGCCCTACATACTAATGACCCCTGTACACTGCCCTACATATTACTGACCTCTGTACACTGCCCTACATACTACTGACCTCTGTACACTGCTCTACATACTACTTACCTCTGTACACTGCCCTACATACTACTGACCTCTGTGCACTGCCCTACCTACTACAGACCTCTGTACACTGCCCTACATACTACTGACCTCTGTACACTGCCCTACATCCTACTGACCTCTGTACACTGCCCTACATACTAATGACCTCTGTACACTGCCCTACATACTAATGACCTCTGTACACTGCCCTACATACTAATGACCTCTGTACACTGCCCTACATACTAATGACCCCTGTACACTGCCCTACATACTACTGACCTCTGTACACTGCCCTACATACTACTGACCTCTGTACACTTCCCTACATACTACTGACCTCTGTACACTGCCCTACATACTACTGACCTCTGTACACTGCCCTACATACTAATGACCCCTGTACACTGTCCTACATACTACTGACCTCTGTACACTGCCCTACATACTACTGACCTCTGTACACTGCCCTACATACTACTGACCTCTGTACACTTCCCTACATACTACTGACCTCTGTACACTGCCCTACATACTACTGACCTCTGTACACTGCCCTACATACTAATGACCCCTGTACACTGTCCTACATACTACTGACCTCTGTACACTGCCCTACATACTACTGACCCCTGTACACTGCCCTACATACTACTGACCTCTGTACACTGCCCTACATACTACTGACCTCTGTACACTGCCCTACATAATACTGACCTCTGTACACTGCCCTACATACTACTGACCTCTGTACACTGCCCTACATACTACTGACCTCTGTACACTGCCCTACATACTACTGACCTCTGTACACTGCCCTACATACTACTGACCTCTGTACACTGCTCTACATACTACTGACCTCTGTACACTGCCCTACATACTACTGACCTCTGTACACTGCCCTACATAGTACTGAGGCCTGAAACTAGTCTAAGAAATCAGCCTGCAGTACCAGATGTTCTGTTTTTATGATGAATGTCAGTATCAGCCTTGTGGGGGTGACCAATTACTCCCCAGACATGAAAAAAAAAATAGTGAATGTCGAGTTTCTCACTGAAGCTAAATAAGGTAGGCTAAGTTTATATTTGTACAGTGGCATTCGTTTAAGATTTTTATGAATTTCTTTATGCCGTCTTTACTCTTTTATTGGGGGCTTGCTAGTTCATTTCTTTTTTTTTTTAAATGGGCGCGCCACCTGGCGATCTTTGATTTCTTCCATGTTGCCTGGATAGATCTCCACCTTTTAAAGATTGCCTACCCCTGGTTTAAAGCAACCTGTCCAGTAAAAAAAAAAAAATTGTGTTTTTTTATTAAACATTCCTCAGTTTAACCCCTTTTAACCCTTAACCATTTCAGCCCCGGAAGGTTTTACCCCCTTCCCGACAGGCCATTTTTTGCGATATGGCACTTTGTTGCTTTAACTGACAATTGCGCAGTCATGCGATGCTGTACCAAAACAAAATTGATGTCCTATTTTTTCCATAAATATATAGAAATAGAGCTTTCTTTTGGTGGTATTTTATCACCTCTGCAGTTTTTAATTATAAACTAAAAAAGACTGACAATTTGGAAAAAAAAAAATATTTCTTTTTACTTTCTGCTTTAAAGCACATTCAATAAAAAAAAATGTAAAAAATCGAATTTCTTCATCAATTTAGGCCAATATATATTCTGCTACATATTTTTGGTAAAACAAATCCCAATAAGCGTATATTGATTGGTCTGCACAAAATTTATAGCGTCTACAAACTATAGGATAGTTTTATGGACTTTTTATTTTATTTTTTGTTATTGTTTTTACTAGTAATGGCGGCGATCAGCGCGACTGCGACATTGCGGCGGACAAATCTGACACTAAGTGACACTTTTTGGGGACCAGTGACACCAATACAGTGATCGGTGCTAAAAAAAAAAATGCACTGATCACTGTGTAAATGACACTGGCAGGGAAGGGCTTAACATCAGGGTGCGATCAAAGGGTTAAGTGTGCTCCAAAGAAGTGATTTCTAACTGTAGGAGGGGGGAATGTTGACACTGGAGGAAAACAGAGATCCACAAGATCTCCATTCTCCTCCCTCTCAGAACGGGGATCTGCCTTATTTACATAGGCAGACCGCCGTTCTGCCTTTCCTCTGAACGATCGCGGGTGGCCAGCGGCCACCGGACCCGCTGATTGGCTCCCACTGTGTCCAATCACAGCGCGCACACCCCAGACCTCGTGCACGAAATCGCGTACAGGTACGTGATTTCGCGCAGCCGGGCCGCCCTGCCACAGTATATAAATGCGGTGGGCGGTCTGGAATTCAACACAGAAAATATACATAGTAGTGAGAAAGAACAATATATATTTTATATATGTAGGAGGTACTGAGCTGACATTGTGCTTGTGGTCATGCTGTTAATGTCAGAAAACAAGTCCTGAACTCTTATATCAGCGGCAGAGCTAGCTTTGCAAGACTATTTTCTGTACAAGCTCCAAATATGGATTCAGGCTTTACAGTTAGCTTAGATATGTTGTTGGCCTCATTACAAGTCCCATTTAAAAAGAACTCCTTCAGGGACCAGGCATCTCACGTCATTTCAGCTGCCCAGTGGACCATAGCCTTGAATTAGCTGACATCAGCTTTACCATTAGTGCAACCGAAATTACAGTTATGCTCCTAATGGCAGTGGAGAACCTGGCGTTCTCTTATTTGAGACCCTTGGCACACATACTCATATAATTATAGGATCTCTTTGGCTCTTGGAACATAATACAATTCATCGTCCTCCTTCCCGAAAGACAATATCACTTTGTTTTTTTAGGCCAGGGAACAGGTCTGTTTTTTTCTACAACTCAAGTTTCTTGGGTACATAAAACCCAACTCTTCAGTACAGTCTTTAATCTCTGTAAACATTTTTCATATACTGTATATAAAAACATAATATGTATAAAACATTTTTATGTGCATGTTTTTTTTGTCTATCACCCACATGCACAATTCTTTGAAACAGATGTAAACCATAACTGACTTGAAGAGGTCTATTTATAAGATAAAGTTGCTATAAATAATTTGATCACCCATTGTATATATCAACACGATTTACTGTAATGATGATTCCTTTACTCTGTATTTCTCTCGATATATGATATCACGTTTTGTACCACTATTTGTACCAAATAAAAAGTTTGTAAACAAAAAAAAAAAAAAAGTTGCTATGTGAATGTCCCTATGATTAAGCCCTGTAGGGGGTGAAATGCGTTACATAAACCCAGTGAAGTGATTGGCCTTCAGGTGATACACAGAGAGGAAACAAATCTACCCACATAACTTGTACCTGTCTATCTGTGGTCTTCTCTTATCTGTCCAAAGTGCAAAATTAACACAGCTTACCGCCAACGCCCCCAATGCCCAACTGTGAAAGTAGACTTAGTGGGTGGTGCAGCTAACGAATGTGACTAATTCAGTTCTATAGGACCGGGCTACAATTGCATACAATGCACAGGATTGCAGCATGGTATTGCGGCAATTGTGAGGTTATATGAGGCAGTGAGGAGGTGACATATCGCGTCCTCGCTGCCTGTCAAATACCCTCTAAAAAGCGATCCACCATGGATCACTCTTCAGAGGGCACCGCTCATGTGAACAAGCCCTAACAGGGTGACATGCACAATAACCTTCATGGCAGGATCACCAGGTATGATTTTAGTAAAAGCTGCAGGTTTAAACTTTGTAAATGTTTGAATTACAGTAACATGTTACAGCGCCCCAAGCTCACCTAGTTGTGTGACAATAGCAAATTAATATTCGCTATTGTCTTCCTGATTCACAACCCAGCCAATCAGGAAGTAGGTCTTAAGACCTGATTGGCCGAGATGAGAAGCGACCGTATTGGCCAGGAGCAGAAGCGGGGAGGAAGCCACCGAGAAGGGGCCACAGGGGGAAGCCACCAAAGCTGTCTGCGACCTGGATGGGGGGTGGTTTGTTGGCCGATCGACCAAGCAACGTGGGGTCGGAAAAAACACCTTCCGTGTGCAGCAACCCTCCCAGCAGTCCCCCCCCCCATCTCGATCCAGCTACAGTATCTCGCAAGAGTGAGTACACCCCTCACGTTTTTGTAAAATGTCTACATTGGGCGCAAAGTGTCAATATGTGTGGCCACCATTATTTTCCAGCACTGCCTTAACCCTCTTGGGCATGGAGTCCACCAGAGCTTCACAGGTTGCCACTGGAGTCCTCTTCCACTCCTCCATGACGACATCACAGAGCTGGTGGATGTTGGAGACCTTGCGCTCCTCCACCTTCCGTTTGCGGATGCCCCACAGATGCACAATAGGGTTTAGGTCTGGAGACATGCTTGGCCAGTCCATCAACTTTACCCTCAGCTTCTTTAGCAAGGCAGTGGTCGTCTTGTAGGTGTGTTTGGGGTCGTTATCATGTTGGAATACTGCCCTGCGGCCCAGTCTCTGAAGGGAGGGGATCATGCTCTGCTTCATTATGTCACAGTACATGTTGGCATTCATGGTTCCCTCAATGAACTGTAGCTCTCCAGTGCTGGCAGCACTCATGCACCCCAGACCATGACACTCCCACCACCATGCTTGACTGTAGGCAAGACTCACTTGCCTTTGTACTCCTCACCTGGTTGCCACCACACACGCTTGACAAGATCTGAACCAAATACGTTTATCTTGGTCTCATCAGGCCACAGGACATGGTTCCAGTAATCCATGTCCTTAGTCTGTTTGTCTTCAGCAAACTGTTTGCGGGCTTTCTTGTGCATCATCTTTAGTGGAGGCTTCCTTCTGGGACGACAGCCATGCAGACCAATTTAATGCTGTGTGCGGCGTATGGTCTGAGCACTGACAGGCTGATCTCCCCCACCCCTTCAACCTCTGCAGCAATGCTGGCAATACGTCTATTTCCCAAAGACAACCTCCTGGATATGACGCTGAGCACGTGCACTCAACTTCTTTGGTCGACCATGGTGAGGCCTGTTCTGAGTGGAACCTGTCCTGTTAAACCGATGTATGGTCTTGGCCACCGTGCTGCAGCTCAGTTTCAGGGTCTTGGCAATCTTCTTATAGACTAGGCCATCTTTATGTAGAGCACCAATTCTTTTTTTCAGATCCTCAGAGAGTTCTCTGCCATGAGGTGCCATGTTGAACTTCCAGTGACCAGTATGAGAGAGTGAGAGCGATAACACCAAATTTAACACACCTGCTCCCCATTCACACCTGAGACCTTGTAATACTAACGACGAGTCACATGACACCGGAGAGGGAAAATGGCTAATTGGGCCCAATTTGGACATTTTAGGGGGGTACTCACTTTTGTTGCCAGCGGTTTAGACATCAATAGCTGTGTTGAGTTATTTTGAGGGGACAGCAAATTTACACTGTTATACAAGCTGTACGCTCACTACTTTACATTGTAGCAAAGTGTCATTTCTTCAGTGTGGTCACATGAAAAGAGAGAATAAAATATTTACAAAAATGTGAGGGGTGTACTTACGTTTGTGAGATACTGTATGTCCACGAGAGCCTTGTCTCTCAAGGGACTCTCACTCCTGACTGGCTTTTGGCAGCAGCAGAAGCCATTGGCCCTACAATCACAGCCAGTGAGCCAATCAGGAGATGGAGGGGGCGGGGCCGAGTCACGGTCCCGTGTGTGAATGGACAATGAGCCGCGGGTCAGGGCTGTGCCTACTTGGGTGCCCCCAGAGTGAGCTGCTTGCTGTGGGAGCACCTGGCAGAAGGGAGAAGCCAAGAGGGCCGGCGTGGGACCCTAAAATAGGATGATCCGGGCTGCTTTGTGCAAAACCATTAGACAGAGCAGGTAAGTATAATATGTTTGTTATTTTAAAGAGAAAAAAAAAACAGACAATAATATCAGTTTATTTTTATATATTTTTTTCAACTTTATTGAAATATCACAAAATCACATTTCATTCATCTTATGCACCACAGAGGTCTAGTCACTATTACTGCCTGTGGTCGCCCTGCAGCTGATCTTTACCCATTTTTGACTTACTATGCCTTGTTCTGCACTGTGTTTATGTGTGGAGGTGGCCAGCTTGGTAGAGGCAGGGCTTTGCATCCTTATGTCAGAGCCTCCATTGAGGAGAACAGCAAGCAGTACAGTATTGACATCTCCAGATCTCCTGAGACTAGCAGTCAGAAGCAGCGGTGCCTTAGATTTCACACTCAGATATACAGTGCATCCGGAAAGTATTCACAGCTTTACTTTTTCCACATTTTGTTATCTTACAGCCTTATTGCAAAATTGATTAAATTCAATATTTTCCTCAAAATTCTACCAACAATACCCCATAATGACAACCTGAAAGAAGTTTGTTTGAAATCTTTGCAAATTTATTAAAAATAAAAAATGAAAAAAATGTCCATAAGTATTCACAGCCTTTGCAATGACACTCAAAATTGAGCTCAAAAGCATCCTGTTTCCACTGATCATCCTTGAGATGTTTCTACGACTTGACTGGAGTCCACCTGTGGTAAGTTCAGTTGATTGGACATGATTTGGAAAGGCACACATCTGTCTATATAAGGTCCCACAATTAACAGTGCATGTCAGAGCACAAACCAAGCCATGAAGTCCAAGGAATTGTCTGTAGACCTCCGAGACAGTATTGTATGGAAGCACAGATCTGGGGAAGGTTACAGAAAAATGTCTGCAACATTGAAGGTCCCAATGAGCACAGTGACCCCACCAGGACTCTCCCTAGAGCGGGCCGCCCGGCCAAACTGAGCGATCGGGGGAGAAGGGCCTTAGTCAGGGAGGTGACCAAAAACCCGATAGTCACTCTGACAAAGCCCCAGCATTTCTCTGTGGAGAGAGGAGAACCTTTCAGAAGAACAAACATCTCTGTAGCACTCCACCAATCAGGCTTGTATAAACTGTGAAAAAAGCAATCAGCGCCAAATACTAGCATAAATCCAAATACGTATAAATGTAAATAGTAATAATAAATTACAATATCTCCACAGCTGCTGTGACACTCTCAGTGAATCACCACACCTAATATAGACTATAATAATTGTTAAAAAGTGCTGCGCTATGAAATAAACTCTAAAATAAACATACAAATATAAAGTGTACAATGCTTATCAATAGTGATTATCTCACACTCAAATCAGTCCTTGTGTGACCGCTCAAAAATATTAATGAGAAAAATAGTAAATTTAGTGAAAAAACAACTCCTGTATTTTCTTAAAAAATGTTCTTATAAAACGTATTATAACCAGAAACACCGCTGTGCAGATCCTCTCTCTCTCTTGATTATAATGCTATGTGCTCACCATCACCAGCCAAAACGCTCGCTCACCTCAAGGATGAGTTAAAAACTCATAGGAAAGATCTTGCATTTAAATCCTCCTCATTCCTTTCTACTTCTCGGCTTATTGGTGGTAAGAATCTTATACTCCTTAGACTGCCCATTCACGCTGGTGGCTTCACTACAGCTGATTCCAGGGAACACCCTCCTTCACTCTCTCATTCAGGTTCAGCTCGGCTTTTAATCAGTGTGGTTTTGTAACATGGAACATCAAACTACCATAGTGTATCTCTGTTGCTATATTTATTATACCACCCCCAAAGAGTTACACTTACAAAGAAAAACCATCAGATAAGCATATAAAACAGTGGCAGCTGGTGAAGGATGGGGGGGCGCCAGACCCGGCCCTTCCTTTTTGACCCCTCCCACTTGGTGAAAATGGGCGTGGTTTCAGCAAAATAGTGGGCGTGGCTCTAAGGTGGTGTGGTTGGCGTCTGAGATGAACGAGGGATGGAGGGAGAGGAAGAGAGGGATGGAGGGACAGCAGGCCCAGATCCTACACAACAATAGAAATGTGTATTCTAGAAAGTTTAACAATCAGCAGATAAAGATATTCCAAACACCTGGGGCTAGCACTTCAATCATCCCGGCACTATGGTTGTTATGATGTCAGGATGATTGAACTGCATTATTTCTAATATTACATTGTAATATAAAATGAAATTATTCAACTCACCATAATGCAGAATCAGAGGGAGCCCTGGGTGTGTCACTAGCCACGACGCCTGCCACCAGATGCCATCCGGTGCCCCCAGCGGAGTCTGTCCTTACATCAGGTGCCCCCAGTGGAGTCTGTCCTTACATGCAGCCTGTGTCACATCAAATGCAACCTGTGTCCCACCAAAGGCAGCCTTGCCTGTGTCACATCAAATGCAGTCTTGCCTGGCGGGCCGGGCGCAATGGGACAGAGAAAACAGGAAGTGACATCAAGCTCGGATGTCAATCAAACTGCCCGGCAATAGTAATAGATACTACGAGCGCTGGGCGGAAGCTACTCGGAGCTATGGAAAGCACCGCAAGGCGGGATAAACGCCGGCAAATGAAGCGCCGCGTCTGCAATCTCCTGATTGTCCGGCGTCCAAACACAGTGCACTTAAGGACCTTTTTTTGTATTTTTTTTTTAAAGGGCCAATTTTAAAAATTGTGGTTTTTTTTTTTTACTTTTTTTTTTGACTGCCTGGAGGGGGGGCGGCGCCCATGCACCCCCTATGGACGGGCCGCCGCTAAACATTGTAAACATTGGCTTGTTCTCACAGACTCAGCTTCTCCCCTCTATTCGCGATTCACCCTCTCATTGGGCTTCCTCAGTAGATGGGTGAGGCCGAATAATACAAGTCTTTATATACCCCTTCATTGCCTAGGCAGTCCTCTAGGCGTCGCCATGGCTATCTGTGGGCTCAAGGGACACTCCCACTTCCTGTGTCCCCAGGAACTCAAATAAGCTGAGTAGGAGAGTGTGTCACCAAGGCAGACAAAATCAATCTGTATAAATACACAACGTTTTCATACCTTTCCACCGCTAATATCCGTGGCGATGTCCTGTTACATACTACACCCAAAATATTGACATATAAAACCTCTATAGATAACATAATCATATAAAATCATATAGAATAACCCCTTGTTACAAACAATTAATATTCCTATAAATGTGACGACCCACAACAAGTTTATTATTAAAAAATAATATCTAATTACAATACTCGAGCTAATAGTTATTATAATTCCATTTTTATAAAAAATTATTCTAAAAATTATTTAAAAAAAAAAAATGAAAATAACTTTCTTAAAAAGCTTTGCAAAAAATTATTAATATTAAAATCAATTAATGCTCAAATATTGTAAAGACCACATAAAATATCATGTATACACCTAATTAACCATTATAAATGAAACAATTAAGGTCAAACTCTATATTGAGCCCCCTGGGCGCTAAAACTTGCGTCTCATATGTCAAGGCTGACTCACGTTGGCTTAATTGTCTGATTAAATTGCCCCCCCCCCCCTGAAATGATGTTTAACCTTTTCAGTCGCCCAAAATTTAAGTTGATTTGGGTTCCTATCATGTACCTCTCTAAAATGTTTAGAGACACAATATTCTCTCCTCCCTTTTCTAATGTTGTTGATGTGCTCACACAACCTTACCAATAGGGGGTCTAGATGTACGACCCACATATTGGAGTTTGCATGAGCACTCCCACATATATACCACCCCCTCAGAGGAACAAGTTATAAAATCTTTAATTTCATGTGTTTTGCCTGTAGCAGTAAATTCATGTTTCTTTTTTACATTACTTCCCTTGGTAGTCCTACACGCCAGGCACCTCCCACATGTATAAAAACCTGTAAGAAAGGGAGTAAGAGTACCATTCTGTTTACTCGGAGGGCCAAGAACCCCTGGTGCTAAAGGGTCTCTTAAATGAGGTGCTCTTTTGTAAACAAATGAGGGAAAGGGGGGAAGGACATCCCCTGGTACCTTATCCCTTAACAATACACTCCAATGTTTTCTAATTTTATTTTCTATCTTATTTTTCTGGATATTGTAACCCAAAACCATCCTATATTCATCACCATCTTTCTTTTCTACCCTCTGTTTAATTGCCAGTAATTCTTTCCTTTCCATATTTTTGACCATTTGTAACTGTTTATTAACAAATTGGCTATCATAGCTTTTTTGTATGAATTTCTCCTCAAACATACCTGTCTGTTCCTCAAACTCTTCAATTTTAGTACAGTTCCTTCTTAATCTTACAAACTGCCCCCTTGGTATGTTTAATAGCCAGGGTTTGTAGTGACAGCTATCAATAGCTATATAGTTCCTGACTGTAGGTTTGCAGTAATTTTTTTGTAAAGATCTCTCCCCCTTGGACATAAATCTCCACATCAAGGAACACCATCTTGTGTCTATCATAATTCCATGTTAACTTAATATTTTTGTCATTTTGATTTAACATGTCCATGAAGGAGAGGAGACTTCCTTCATCACCCCTCCAGACCATGAACAGGTCATCAATGAACCTATGGTAACGAATTAATTTGACAGGTCTATGCTCAAAGACCACCTCTGACTCCCAGTGGGCCAAAAATAAATTGGCCACACTGGGAGCAAAACGGGCTCCCATGGCTACACCTGTCTTCTGCAAAAAGTACTTCCCATTGTACCAAAAATAATTATGTAATAATTTGAACTCAAGGCATTTCAAAAGATATCTCCGCTGTTTCTTATCCAAAGCTGAATTCTTAAGTGCCCATTTAACAGCTTTCTTAGCGTCTATGTGCTCGATTATGGTGCACAAGGACCCCACATCTGCTGTGACCAGAAAAAAAAGGAGAACCTTCAGCATTTATATTCTGTAGACGTTGCAACAAATGCTTAGTGTCCTTTAAGTACGCTGGAGTTGATCTCACAAGGGGTTGTAAGAAGTAGTGAAGGTATTGGCCTAGTCTAGAGGTCAACGAGTCTACCCCATTGACAATAGGCCTCCCTGGAGGTTCCTGGTTATCCTTATGTATGTATGTATGTATGCGGCAATAGGAGGGATTTAGATATTCAGCCTCTTTTTTACATAGGATGTTTTTATGTATTCCCTTTGTTACTAATATCGAAAGTTCTTCTCTAAACTGCTTAACTGGATTAGATAGCAATGGTGTATAAGTATCAACATCACCCAATAGTCTTTCCATCTCCTCTTTATAATAGGCGTGAGACAAAAGGACTATTCCCCCCCCCCCCCCCCCAATGGCCAGTCTTATAACCACCTCTTTATTCTTCTCTAAGGACCGAATGCCTTTCCTGATATATTCTGGATCAGATCCTTTTCTGATTTTAAGTTGTTCCAAGTCATGTATAACCAAATTTTTAAAAACTTCTGTAAATTTATTATCTGGGACAGGTGGATTAAATTTAGATCTATTACGTAATCCTGTACCTGAGTGGTCATATTGGTAGTATTGGAAATAAAATATTTTTTAATGTTTAACTTCCTCATATATTTTTGGATATTAACATAAGTTTCAAATCTATTGAGGTTTTTTTTGGGGGCAAATTTAAGTCACTTATCGAGTACTTTGATCTCATTACTGTTAAGGGGAAATCCACTCAGGTTAAAAATACCTTCCCCTATTGGTATTTTCTTTTTTTGGAGTTTCCTTCCTGCTCTCCTACCCCTCCTTCTTTTCTTTCTACTCCATATGTGTTTCCATTCTGTGTTTCCCCTTGTACCCCGCTCAATGGGGTACCCCTCTGTCCTAAAAAATCATTCTATCTGTCTCATTTGAATATCCATCTAAAGGTGCATATCTGCTATACCATCCTGATTCCTGTTGTGATCCATTATATCCATCCTGGGGTCTATCATAACCTTGTTGGGGTCTACTGTGGCCTTGGGGTGAACTATAATTGGGTTGTGCAGGATAATAAGGGGGCCGGATTAGCATATCCCTGTTGTCCTATTCTAAAAGGTCGCCGCCCATTAAAACCCCCTCTGTTGAATCCTCCTCTTTGGAATCCATTATCATAAAATGGTCTTCTCTGTCCCCTAAAATTATTATTATAGGGTCGAGTCTGACCATTATGTCCATAGTCTGTTCCATAATTTGGCCCAGAGTATGGTGGTCCATACTGGAAAGGACCCTGTCCTTTTGGGGCCTTTTGAGGTATTGCCTATGGGGCTGGGCCCTTTTGATTATTTTTATTAGGCATTTTTTCTTTTACCACTTCTGGTTTTGTGTGTTTAGATAACTTGTGAAGATATTGCCTGTTCTTCTATTAAAGCCTGTCATCTAAAGATTTTATTATCTTTATAATCTCCTGTGTCTCTCTGGGGTTTTTTTTTATTTTTTTATCCTTAATCTCTTTTTCCATTTTTCAATATTGAGATTAAGTTCACCAGATAGCCTATTAAACTCAGGCTCCTCCTTCTGCGGTTCTACCAATTCTTTAAAGAACCTGAATCTGGGCATCTAAGCCTCTGATTTTAGTTTGTTTCCTTTTATACAGAAATGTAAGGAGCTCAACCCCCTTAGTGTTGAAAAATGAGAACCACTCCTTGATGGACACCTTATCCATCAACCCATCATTGGGCGGAACATCCCATCTTAGACGGCGTGGTACCATCTCTTTTTCTATATATCTGTCAAAAGTAACCATTTCCCACCATGCCCTGCTCTTTTTTTCAAATAAGTTATTCAATTTTCTAAAGGAGTGTTTTAAATTACCTGTTAAGTTGCTATTCGCATTTCCTGAGAAAACCTCATCTAAATCAATCTCCCTGTGTTCCAATAAATTAAACACATCCATATCAGCTGCTAATTGAATAGTGACAAAATTAATATAAACTGTGAAAAAAGCAATCAGCGCCAAATTCTAGCATTAATACATATATAAATGTGAATAGTAATAATAAATTACAATATCTCCACAGCTACTGTGACACTCTCAGTGAATCCCCACACCTAATATAGACTTTAATAATTGTTAAATAGTGCAGCGCTATGAAATAAACTCTAAAATATACATACAAATATAAAGTGTACAATGCTTATTAATAGTGACCTCTAGACTAGGCCAATACCTTGACTACTTCTTACAACCCCTTGTGAGATCAACTCCAGCGTACTTAAAGGACACTAAGCATTTGTTGCAACTTCTAGAGAATATAAATGCTGAAGTTTCTCCTTTTTTTCTGGTCACAGCAGATGTGGGGTCCTTGTACACCATAATCGAGCACATAGACGCCAAGAAAGCTGTTAAATGGGCACTTAAGAATTCAGCTGTGGATAAGAAACAGCGGAGATATCTTTTGAAATGCCTTGAGTTCAGATTATTACATAATTATTTTTGGTACAATGGGAAGTACTTTTTGCAGAAGACAGGTGTAGCCATGGGAGTCCGTTTTGCTCCCAGTGTGGCCAATTTATTTTTGGCCCACTGGGAGTCAGAGGTGGTCTTTGAGCATAGACCTGTAGAATTAATTAGTTACCATAGGTTCACTGATGACCTGTTCATGGTCTGGAGGGGTGATGAAGGAAGTCTCCTCTCCTTCATGGACATGTTAAATCAAAATGACAAAAATATTAAGTCAACATGGAATTATGATAGACACAAGATGGTGTTCCTTGATGTGGCGATTTATGGCCAAGGGGGAGAGATCTTTACAAAAAATTACTGCAAACCTACAGACAGGAACTATTTAGCTATTGATAGCTGTCACTACAAACCCTGGCTATTAAACATACCAAGGGGGCAGTTTGTAAGATTAAGAAGTAACTGTACTAAAATTGAAGAGTTTGAGGAACAGGCAGGTATGTTTGAGGAGAAATTCATACAAAAAAGCTATGATAGACAATTTGTTAATAAACAGTTACAAACGGTCAAAAATACGGAAAGGAAAGAATTACTGGCAATTAAACAGAAGGTAGAAAAGAAAGATGGTGATGAATATAGGATGGTTTTGGGTTACAATATCCAGAAAAATAAGATAGAAAATATAATTAGAAACCATTGGAGTGTATTGTTAAGGGATAAGGTACTAGGGGATGTCCTTCCCCCTTTTCCCTCAAAAAAGCACCTAATTTAAGAGACCTTTTAGCACCAGGGGTTCTTGACCCTCTGAGTAAACAGAATGGTACTCTTACTCCCTTTCTTACAGGTTTTTATACATGTGGGAGTTGCCTGGCGTGTAGGACTACCAAGGGAAGTAATGTAAAAAAGAAACATGAATTTACTGCTACGGCTACAGGCAAAGCACATAAAATTAAAGATTTTATAACTTGTTCCTCTGAGGGGGTGGTATATATGTTGGAGTGCTCATTCAAACTCCAATATGTGGGTCGTACATCTAGATCCCTATTGGTAAGGGTGCGTGAGCACATCAACAGCATTAGAAAAGGGAGGAGAGAATATTGTGTCTCTAAACATTTTAGAGAGGTACATGGTAGGAATCCAAATCAA
Organism: Lithobates clamitans; assembly: GCA_037952925.1. Classification (NCBI taxonomy): domain Eukaryota; kingdom Metazoa; phylum Chordata; class Amphibia; order Anura; family Ranidae; genus Lithobates; species Lithobates clamitans. Next base: position 676,308 of record JBBGZY010001881.1, on the reverse strand, counting down.
CTTACATTTTTGGCGATTGAAAAGGTTAAACATCATTGGGGGGGGGGGGGGGGCAATTTTATCAGACAATTAAGCCAACGTGAGTCAGCCTGGACATATGAGACGCAAGTTTTAGTGCCCAGGGGGCTCAATATAGAGTTTGACCTTAACTGTTTCATTTATAATGGTTAAATAGGTGTATACATGATATTTTATGTGGTCTTGACAGTATTTGAGCATTAAGTGATTTTAATATTAATAATTTTTTGCAAAGCTTTTTAAGAAAGTTATTTTCAATTTTTTTTTTTAAATAATTTTTAGAATAATTTTTTATAAAAATGGAATTATAATATCTATTAGCTGGGGTATTGTAATTAGATATTATTTTTTAATAATAAACTTCTTCTGGGTCGTCACATTTATAGGAATATTAATTGTTTGTAACAAGGGCTTATTCTATATGATTTTATATGATTATGTTATCTATAGAAGGTTTATATGTCAATATTTCAGGTGTAGTATGTAACAGGACATCGCCACGGATATTAGCGGTGGAAAGGTATGAAAACGTTGTGTATTTATACAGATTAATTTTGTCTGCCTTGGTGACACACTCTCCTACTCAGCTTATTTGGGTTCCTGGGGACACAGGAAGTGGGAGTGTCCCTTGAGCCCGCAGATAGCCGTGGCGACGCCTAGAGGATTGCTTAGGCAATGGAGGGGTATATTAAGACTTGTATTAATCGGCCTCACCCATGAGTAGCCCAATGAGAGGGTGAGTCGCGAATAGAGGGGAGAAGCCGAGTCTGTGAGAACAAGCCAATGTTTTATATGCTTATCTGATGTTTTTACTTTGTAAGTGTAACTCTTTGGGAGTGGTTTAATAAATGTAGCAACAGAGATACACTATCAGTGCCGATCCTGACCTCTCTGGGGCCCTAAGCAAAATTCTGCTAAGGGGCCCTCTACCTGACCCGTGATGCCATGAGCTATGTAAACCATTTGCCATTGCCACACAGTCACACCTGACACTTCAGTGCTCCCAACACAATCCTCCCTCCTTCAGGGTCCTCAGAGAGCCCCCCCCTTACACCAGGGTCCCCAGAGAGCCCCCCCTTACACCAGGGTCCCCAAAGAGCCCCCCCTTACACCAGGGTCCCAAGAGAGCCTTCCCTCTTACATTAGTGTCCCCAGAGAGCCCCCCTCTTACATTAGTGTCCCCAGAGGGCCCCCTCTTACATCAGTCTCCACAGAGAGCCCCCTCTTACATCAGTGTCCCCAGAGGGCCCCGTCCTTACATTAGTGTCCCTAGAGAGCCCCTCCTCTTACATTAGTGTCCCCAGAGTGCCCCCCTCTTACATTAGTGTCCCCAGAGGGCCCCCTCTTACATCAGTCTCCCCAGAGGGCCCCCTCTTACATCAGTGTCCCCAGAGGGCCCCTTCTTACATCAGTGTCCCCAGAGGGCCCCGTCCTTACATTAGTGTCCCTAGAGAGCCCCTCCTCTTACATTAGTGTCCCCAGAGGCCCCCCTCTTACATCAGTGTCCCCAGAGGGCCCCGTCCTTACATTAGTGTCCCCAGAGGCCCCCCTCTTACATCAGTGTCCCCAGAGGGCCCCTTCCTTACATAAGTGTCCCCAGAAAGCCCCCCCCCCTTACATCAGGGTCCCCAAACAGCTGAATCTCCCCCTTGCAGAGGTTCCCCTGTACCTGGCTGGTGGAGGTGGGAGGCGGCGATCGGCAGCTCTATGGTGTCCACAGGCAGGGGGATCTCCCTGGGGCTAGCAGTTCTATCTCCGAATGTATACAGTGGAGAGGGGAGGGGCCTCTGACCTGGGCATCAGCAACAGTGTTCAAGCAGAGTGAACGTGAAACTGATACCTGCCGGTTCAGAGGCCCCTCCCTTCTCCTCTCCACTGTATACACTGACACTCGAGAGAGTACTACAAGCCCCAGGGAGATCCCGCCGCCCACACAGGCACCATAGAGCTGCCGATCGCCGCCTTCCACCTCCTCCCACTTCTCCCCACTGCACTCTAAACGGCCAGCCAGAGGTGCAGGGGGGGGATGCTGGGTCTTGGGGGTGCCCCCCCGACAGCGGTATAACGGAAGGGCCCAGTCGCAAATGCGACTGCAGCGACCCCTAAGTTCCGCCACTAGATGCTGTAAACATTGATTGATGTGCTATGACACGAGTGGGAGGCGGGGCCTCGACTAATTTGCGGGGCCCTACGCAGCTTGCTTAGTGAGCGTATAGTGCGTATCGGCTCTGAACACTGTGGTAGTTGTGTTTGTTGTTCCATGTTACAAAACCACACTGATTAAAAGTGGAGCTGAACCCGAATGAGAGAGTGAAGGAGGGTGTTCCCTGGAATCAGCTGTAGTGAAGCCACCAGCGTGAACGGGCAGTCTAAGGAGTATAAGATTCTTACCACCGATAAGCTGAGAAGTAGAAAGGAATGAGGAGGATTTGAATGCAAGATCTTTTCTATGAGTTTTTAACTCATCCTTGAGGTGAGCGAGCATTTTGGCTGGTGATGGTGAGCACATAGCATTATACTCAAGAGAGAGAGGATCTGCACAGCGGTGTTTCTGTTTACAACACGTTTTATGAGAACATTTTTTAAGAAAATACAGGAGTTGTTTTTTTCACTAAATTTACTATTTTTTCATGAATATTTTTGAGCGGTCACACAAGGACTGATTTGAGTGTGAGATAATCACTATTAATAAGCATTGTACACTTTATATTTGTATGTATATTTTAGAGTTTATTTCATAGCACTGCACTATTTAACAATTATTATAATCAGGCCTGTATGGTAGAGTGGCCAGACGGAAGCGACTTCTCAGTAAAAGGCACAAGACAGCCCACCTGGAGTTTGCCAAAAGGCACCTGAAGAACTCAGACCATGAGAAACAAAATTCTCTGGTCTGATGAAACAAAGATTGAACTCTTTGGCCTGATAGGCAAGCATCATATCTGGAGGAAACCAGGCACCACTCATCACCTGGCCAATACCATACCTACAGTGAAGCATGGTGGTGGCAGCATCATGCTGTGGGGATGTTTTTCAGCAGCAGGAACTGGGAGACTAGTCAGGATAGAGCGAAAGATGAATGCAGCAATGTACAGAGACATCCTTGATGAGAACCTGCTCCAGAGTGCTCTGGACCTCAGACTGGGGTGAAGGTTCATCTTCTAACAGGACAACGACCCTAAGCACACAGCCAAGATAACAAAGGAGTGACTGGCTACAGGACAACTCTGTGTCTGTGAATGTCCTTGAGTGGCCCAGCCAGAGCACAGTCTTGAACCCGATTGAAAATCTCAAGAGAGATCTGAAAATGACTGTGCACCAACACTCCCCGTCCAACCTGATGGAGCTTGAGAGGTCCTGCAAAGAAGAATGGGAGAAACTGCCCAAAAAATAGGTGTGCCAAGCTTGTAGCATCATACTCAAAAAGACTTGAGGCTGTAATTGGTGCCAAAGGTGCTTCAACAAAGTATTGAGCAAAGGCAGTTAATACTTATGTAAATGGGAAGATTTCAAACAAACTTCTTTCACGTTGTCATTATGGGGTATTGCTTGTAGAATTTTGAGGAAAATAATGAATTTATTCTATTTTGGAATAAGGCTGTAACATAACAAAATGTGGGAAAAGTGAAGCGCCGTAAATACTTTTCGGATGCACCGTACAGCTATGGGGCTGTAGACACGGGATTGCCTAGGCACCGCCACATACCAGGAAGTACTCTGCTATTTTTCAGTAGACATTTAAGACAAAGGTAGAAGTTTTTCAGGGAAAGGCTTTAGGCACAATTAGAATGCCTAAATGTTTCCTACACTTTAACCTGTTTAGTCTGCCTTCATCTACAGGTAACATGGCTTTGGATGGTAATTTTTTTCGTCGCACAGCCGCTTTAATTGAATTCTGCAGATTTAAAAGGACTGAAACCATTTCTCGAATCAAATTAATTTGTTAAAGCTTATATGAGATTTTAGTGATTAGTATTAGATAAGAGGTTACATCTCAGTGGAGATCTATTTGTGCAGAAGAGAAATTAAAAACAATTGAATAAATAGGCCTTTTAATTCAGCAGTAAATCCATTCTTCCCACTGAGACAATCCATGGAAGGTAACACAAGGTGAACCCACTTTTACAGCATTCAATTTCTTTCCTCCATGCTAGTATTAGACGGGAACAAATGTACTCAAATTCTAATTGCCGCTTTCCGTGAAATGCAAGTGCAATCTGTTTTCAAAGTAGCTGAAGCTACTCAAGCTCTTGATGGGCTTTCAAGCAACCCATCTTGCTCTGGTGGCCTTTAAAGGCCGGATATCCATTCCTTAAAACCGCAGTATTTGTTGTCTAGTCTCCTCCACCTAATGAATTACACAGGCATTGAAAGGTCATAGCCAATCCAGCTCTTAAAGGCAGCTCTGTACAGGACACAGACCAATTTTTTGTACCGGTTAGGACTCTTCGACTGTATAAGGCTGGGTTCACACCAGGGGCGTTGCTAGGTCTACAAAAGATCTGGGGCTAGAGCCCATAGCAGCGTAGTAATGAAAGTCATACGCTTGGGTTGGCATACACATTTATATACAGTAATATACGTGTGTGTTTATATATCACCAGTGAGCCCCCCTCTTACATCAGGGTCCCCAGAGAGCCCTCCCTTACATCAGGGTCCCCAGAGAGCCTCCTTACATCAGGATCCCCAGAGAGCCTCCTTACATTAGGGTCCCCAGAGAGCCTCCTTACATCTGGGTCCCCAGAGAGCCCCCCTTACATCAGGATCCCCAGAGAGCCTCCCCTTACATCAGGGTCCCCAGAGAGCCTCCCCTTACATCAGGGTCCCCAGAGAGCCTCCCCTTACATCAGGGTCCCCAGTAGGGTGACCACATGTCCCGGACTGCCCGGGACAGTACCGCAATCAGCAGGTCTGTCCCAGGTCCCGGGCAACTTCATTCCGGGACAATACAGTGTCCCGGAATGAAGCTGACAGAGAGGAGCAAACCCCGCTATAGCGCTGGCACTCGCTCCACCTCCACCATCATCTGAGTGACTCTTCTAATGGCCAGGCCACTGGTTGCTACAGCCGCCTGGCGTCTAACAACCAGTGACATCACGGCCGGGACTCCCTGCCCTGCATTCAAAGTGAAGGAGGAGTTAACATCCTCCTCCTCCACGCCTAGTGCTCTCCGCACGGCCGGCTCCACCTCCACCACGGATACCCCCACTCCACCCACCTCCTCTATCATCTCCAGGCCAGCTCCGCCTCCACAGATCTGCATGCAGCACAGCCCGCAGTGTAGAGTCCAGGACTCACCGTGTCAGATCCCTGCACCACCAGATCACTGGCAGCTCCTTCTCCAGGGATCATCTCTCCTTCCAGTTCAGGGATTCCCTTCACTCAGCATTGCATCTCCCTTCCTGCAGCATCTCAGTCCACACTGCACTCACCTCTCCCTGCCTCACTCCCCCCTCCATTAGAAGGTTTCTTTAACTTCTCCCCTCCCACCCTTTCCACCAGCCCAACACCTACAGAGAACTTACAGTCCTCCTTCTCTGGGTCCCCCCTCTTCTCCTGTCACCCCACTGGGAGGAGCCACAGCAGCTGGGGGGTGTCCACCTTCCCTGGGAGGCCGGGGCACTGGTGTGTTAGACTGGTGGCAGGCTGTGGTGGCAAGCAACACTCTAAGGTGGGCAGGCTGCGGTGGCATGTGAAGGTGACAAGTGACACACTGCATCTGGCAGCAGGCGACAGTGGCAAGTGACAAGCTCAGGGTTCCCACTGATTCTGCATTATGGTGAGTTGAACTATTTCATTATATATTATAATGCAGTAATAGAAACAATGTGCTTCAATCATCCTGACACCATATCAAGCATAGTGCTGGGATGATTTAAGTGCTATCACCAGCCATTCGCCCGACAAATCACCCGCCGCCAAATTTCCCATCAACCTACATTCTCCCATCCCCCAACCTAACCCCCCCAGGGGGGGGTGTCCCTGAATGGCAGTTTGGAAATGTGGTCACCCTAGTCCCCAGAGAGCCTCCCCCTTACATCAGGGTCCCCAGAGAGCCTCCCCCTTACATCAGGGTCCCCAGAGAGCCTCCCCCTTAAATCAGGGTCCCCAGAAAGCCTGAGCCTCCCCCTTAAATCAGGGTCCCCAGAGAGCCTCCCCCTTAAATCAGGGTCCCTAGAGAGCCTCCCACTTACATCAGGGTACCCAGAGAGCCTCCCCTCCTCTTGGGGACCCCTGCAGAGACTCAGGTCTATGGGGCCCAGATTTGGGGCTATAGCCCCAAAAGCCACCCCCTAGGGACGCCACTGGTTCACACTTATGGGAAATGGATTTGGGGTTTTTCCTCATCCAATTCGCATGACAGAAGAATGTGACCGGCTCTCAATGGAGCCAGTTCACACACCTCCATTGGAAAAGAGTCTTGTGCGTCTTCTGGTCCATTTCAGGTCTAAATTTAGGCAAACATTCGGACCCGATTCGCACTTCAAACGGAGAACAGCAACTCACTGAACCCCCTGCTGCTGCAGCTAGTGTGAACCCGGCCTAAAGAAGGTTTGGCCTCATGCACACTGCAGCTCAATAAAGCTGATTCTACAGGCATTTGAGCTTTTTTTTTTCTCTGCCTCTAAGCTCCCCTCTAAGCTAGCCTATGTGCCATACACAATATAGGAGTTTTCAGGAGTATACTGTCAGGGGAGTTTAGAGGTAGAAAAAAACCCCTCCAAAGTCACATTCTGAAAAGTAGTTATTGAGCTCAAAAAACGAATGAATGCGCAAAAAAGCTTGTAAACGCGTGTTTATGAGTGTTCTGCATTTCATTGGATATATTCCACATATATAGCTATAGATTATATAGATTATTTATATATATATATGTATATATATATATATATATATATATGTGTGTGTGTACTTTATTGTCAAAAGTATTGAGACACCTCCTGCCTTTACACACACATGAACTTTAATGGCATCCCAGTCTTAGTCCGTAGAGTTCAATATTGGGTTGGCCCACCCTTTGCAGCTATAACAGCACAAGAAACAGGGAGATCTTTGCACAGGTACAGCTTCCCCTCCAGCAGGGAGAACAGTAAACAGCACAGTAATCACAACACCAAATCTCCTGAGACTGATAGTTAAAGGCAGCAGGGCCTTAGATGATCTCATAATGCAGATATATATACACTATATTACCAAAAGTACAAAAGTATTAGGACGCCTGCCTTTACACACACATGAACTTTAATGGCGAAGTCCGTAGAGGTCAATACTGAGTTGGCCCACCCTTTGCAGCTATAACAGCTTTAACTCTTCTGGGAAGGCTGTCCACAAGGTTTAGGAGGGTGTCTATGGGAATGTTTGACCATTTTACCAGAAGCGCATTTGTGAGGTCAGGCACTGATGTTGGACGAGAAGGCCTGGCTCACAGTCTCCGCTCTAATTCATCCTAAAGGTGTTCTATCGGGTTGAGGTCAGAACTCACAGGTTTATCCACCCCAAACTCTCTCATTTATGTCTTTATGGACCTTGCTTTGTGCACTGGTGCGCTGTCATGTTGGAATAGGAAGGGGCCATCCCCAAACTGTTCCCACAAAGTTCGGAGCATGAAATTGTCCAAGATGTCTTGGTATGCTGACGCCTTAAGAGTTCCCTTTACTGGAACTAAGGGGCCAAGCCCAACCCCTGAAAAACAACTCCACACCATAATCCCCCCTCCACCAAATGACTTGCACCAGTGCACAAAACAAAGTGTGATTTTAGAGTTTGGGGTGGAGGAACATGACTGGCCTGACCTCAACCCAATAGAACAATTTTGGGATGAACTAGAGCGGAGACCGCGAGTGCCTTGAAAAAGTAATCACACCCCTTGACATTTTTAACATTTTGTCATGTTACAACCAAAAATGTAAATGTATTTCATTGGGATATTATGTGATAGACCAACACAACGTGGCACATAATTGTATTCAATTTTGAAAACCATTTATCACTTTCCTTCCACTTCACAAATAAATATGTGAAAAGTGTGGCGTACATTTGTATTCAGCCCCCTTTACTCTGATACCCCCAACTAAAATCTAGTGGAACCAATTGCCTTCAGAAGTCACCTAATTATTAAATAGAGTCCACCTGTGTGCAATTTAATCTCACTATAAATACAGCTGTTCTGTGAAGCCCTCTGAGATTTGTTAGCCTGCTTTCACACAAAGGCAGTTTTCAGACGTTTTAGCGCTAGAAATAGCTTCTAACTAACACCTGAAAACTGCCTCCCATTCATTTCAGTGTGACTTTTGCGGGACGTTCTGAAAATTCCTGCAAGCAGCATCTTTGGGGAGGTGTATACACAGCTCCCAAAACGCCCTGCTCATTGAAATGAATGGGCAGCGCTGCCGAAGCGCCTGCAAAGCGCTTCGGCAGCGCTGCAACACGGGCGCCTTTAACCATTTGTTCGGCCGCTAGCGGGGGTTAAAAGCGTGTCACTATATCGACAGTAAAGCACCACTAAAACTAGCGGCGCTTTACTGCTAACACCCAGAGCTTTCAGTATGAAAGTAGCCTTATGCCGTGTACACACGGGTGGACTTTTCGAGCGGACTGGTCTGACGGACTATCCGACGGACTTTCTGCAGACTTCCAACGGACTTTCCCAACGAACGGACTTGGCTACACACGATCACCCCAAAGTCCGACGGATTCGTACGTGATGACGTACACCGGACTAAAATAAGGAAGTTGATAGCCAGTAGCCAATATCTGCCATAGCGTCGGTTTTTGTCCGTCGGACTAGCATACAGACGAGCGGACTTTTCGATAGGAACTGGGTCCGGCGGAGTTCCGACGTAAAGATTTGAAACATGTTCCAAATCTAAAGTCCATCAGATTTTCGACAGAAACAGTCTGCTGAAGGTCCGATGAAGCCCACACACGGTCAAATTGTCCGCCGGACTCGGTCCGTCGGACCAGTCCGGTCAGAAAGTCCGCTCGTGTGTACGCTGCATTGGAGAACCTTAGTGAACAAACAGCATTTGTTCATTCTATGTGTTAGAATGGCCCAGTCAAAGTCCAGACCTAAATCCAATTGAGAATCTGTGGCAAGACTTGAAAATTGCTGTTCACAGACGCTCTCCATCCAATCTGACAGAGCTTGAGATATTTTGCTAAGACGAATGGGTGAAAATGTCCCTCTCTAGATGTGCAAAGCTGGTAGAGACATCCCCAAAAAGACTTGCAGCTGTAATTGCAGTGAAAGGAGGTTCTACAAAGTATTGACTCCGGGGGGCGCCATACAAATGCCCCCCCCACACTTTTCACATATTTATTTGTAAAACATATTGAAAACCATTTATCATTTTCCTTCCACTTCACAATTATGTGCCACTTTGTGTTTGTCTATCACATAAAATCCCAATAAAATACATTTACGATTTTTGGTTGTAACATGACAAAGCGTGGAAAATTTCCAGAGGTATGAATACTTTTTCAATTTGCTGTATCAGGTAACACACTGACCAAAAAGAAAAATGATGTCCTGACTTTTGAAGAAAATCGTAAGTGAAATAAAAGTTGTTTTTGCCTGAAGCTGTTGTTCGACCCGTAGCAGGTAGATGCTTACTAAAAATGAATTTTGATTAGCTTCAAAAATCTTTTAGACTTTTAGTTTTAAAAAATGTATAAGAATGTATAAAAATACAATCGATGCGCTCTGTATACTGTCTTTCAGCGGCGATCTGTCCATAGAGGGGGCAAGGGCGCTGCCCCTGCCCCCCCTCCCCCCAAAGCTACTCATCACAAAAATAAATAATGCCCCTTTAAGTGTGTGCGGGATGCCGGACACACAGGTGTATGGGAAGCACGACGTGCTGCAATCACTGGAAAACAAGTCGCCGGAGTCGCTATGATCGTTCGGAGGCCGGGCGCGATGTTATGACGTCACGCCCGGCCTCTGCATTCAAACAAATGGCGCCGCCTCGGCTGGGAAGCCGAGATCGTTTATTTATTAATTTTTTTATTTCAGGCTTCCTAGCCTAGAGGTGAGATGTGGGGTCTTATTGATCGATCATTCCATGTTTACATTCCTTGTAATAGGAACTAAAGTGATCAATTTTTTTTTTTTTAAATGTCAAACTAATAAAAAAAAAAGTAAAATTAACAATAAAAAAAAAAAAAAAAAATGTAAAGCGCCCCTGTCCCTGTGAGCTCGCACGCAGAAGCGAACGCATACGTCAGTCCCGCCCACATATGAAAACGGTGTTCAAACCACACATGTGAGGTATCGCCGCGAACGTTAGAGCGAGAGAAATAATTCTAGCCCTAGACCTCCTCTGTAACTCAAAGCATGTAACCAGTAAAAAAATTTAAATCGTCGCCTATGGGGATTTTTAAGTACCTAAGTTTGGCGCCATTCCACGAGCGTGTGCAATTTTGAAGTGTGACATGTTACGTATATATATTTATCTGGCGTAACTTCATCGTTCACATTATGCAAAAAAATTGGGCTAACTTTTATATATTTTTTTTTTTAAAGCACGAAAAATTGCTGCGAAAATATTGTGCAAGATAAAAAGTTGCAACAACTGCCATTGTATTCTCTAGGGTCTTTGCTAAAAAAAACATATATAATGTTTGGGGGTTCTATGTAATTTTCTTGCAAAAAAAATGATGAATTTTACATGTAGGAGAGAATTGTCATAATTGGCCTGGATGGGAAATGGTTAAGCGGGATAGCAGGCGTGCCCGCTGCTCTGCGGGGCTGCCGATGCTCATGGCCTGCGGTCGCGAAGACCGCCGACCACACGCGATCGTGGGCCTGAGAGGCAGAACAGGGACGTGTGTGTGAACACACAAATCCCTGTTCTGTGAGAAGAGGAGAGGCAGATGGTCTGTATCTACTAGCTAGGAACCACGATCTGTCATCTCCTATAGTCAGTCCCCTCCCCCACAGTTAGAACACAGAGAGGGAACACAGTTAACCCCTTGATCGCCCCCTAGTGTTAACCAGGGCCGATCCTAGGGTCACCGGCGCCCGGGTGCAGAAATATTTCTGGCGCCCCCACATGGGCGTGGTCATCTTACCAACTCCTCCCCTTTACAAATGATTCTATGGCAACGACTCAAACACAGAGCTGCTCCCCTAAGAAGTCTTTGTTACCCTAGGATCTTCCCACGATCTCTTAACAATAAAGAAAATACAGGAAGAGAGTACACTAATGAGACCTGGAAGGGAGTCTCTCTGATGCACACAGAGAGGGCTGTCTGTTAGAAAGAGTCCCCAGACATAATACAGGATGCGGTCAAAGACTGCAGACATGAGACAAGAGACAGTCAGAGACTGCAATCATAGTACAGGAGATGGTCAGAGACTGCAGACATGGTACAAGAGGTGATCAGAGACTTCAGACATGGTAAAGGAGATGGTCAGAGACTGCAAACATGTTACAGGAGATGGTCAGAGTCTGTAGACATAGTACAGGAGATGGTCAGAGACTGCAGACATAGAACAGGAGATGGTCAGAGACTGCAGACATAATACAAGAGATGGTCAGAGACTGCAGACATGATACAGGAGATGGTCAGAGACTCCAGACATGATACAGGAGATGGTCAGAGACTCCAGACATGATACAGGAGATGATCAGAGACTGCAGACATAGTGCAGGAGATGGTCAAAGACTGCAGACATGATACAGGAGATGGTCAGAGACTGCAGACATGATACAGGAGATGGTCAGAGACTCCAGACATGATACAGGAGATGATCAGAGACTGCAGACATGATACAGGAGATGATCAGAGACTGCAGGCATGATACAGGAGATGGTCAGAGACTGCAGACATGATACAGGAGATGGTCAGAGACTGCAGACATGATACAGGAGATGGTCAGAGACTCCAGACATGATACAGGAGATGATCAGAGACTGCAGACATGATACAGGAGATGGTCAGAGACTGCAGACATGATACAGGAGATGGTCAGAGACTGCAGACATGATACAGGAGATGGTCAGAGACTCCAGACATGATACAGGAGATGATCAGAGACTGCAGACATAGTGCAGGAGATGGTCAGAGACTGCAGACATGATACAGGAGATGATCAGAGACTGCAGACATAGTACAGGAGATGGTCAGAGACTGCAGACATAGTACAGGAGATGGTCAGAGACTGAAGACATGATACAGGAAATGGTCAGAGACTGCAGACATAGTGCAGGAGATGGTCAGAGACTGCAGACATGATACAGGAGATGGTCAGAGACTGCAGACATGATACAGGAGATGGTCAGAGACTGCAGACATGATACAGGAGATGGTCAGAGACTGCAGACATGATACAGGAGATGGTCAGAGACTGCAGACATGATACAGGAGATGATCAGAGACTGCAGACATAGTGCAGGAGATGGTCAGAGACTGCAGACATAATACAGGAGATGGTCAGAGATTGCAGACATAGTACAGGAGATGGTCAGAGACTGCAGACATAGTACAGGAGACTGCAGACATGATATGGGAGATGGTCAGAGACTGCAGACATAGTGCAAGAGATGGTCAGAGACTGCAGACATGATACAGGAGATGGTCAGAGACTCCAGACATGGTACAGGAGATGGTCAGAGACTGCAGACATGATACAGGAGATGGTCAGAGACTGCAGACATGATACAGGAGATGGTCAGAGACTGCAGACATGATACAGGAGATGGTCAGAGACTGCAGACATGATACAGGAGATGGTCAGAGACTGCAGACATGATACAGGAGATGGTCAGAGACTGCAGACATGATACAGGAGATGGTCAGAGACTGCAGACATGATACAGGAGATGGTCAGAGACTGCAGACATGATACAGGAGATGGTCAGAGACTGCAGATATGCTACAAGAGATGGTCAGAGACTGCAGACATGATACAAGAGATGGTCAGAGACTGCAGACATGATACAAGAGATGGTCAGAGACTGCAGACATTATACAAGAGATGATCAGAGACTGCAGACATTATACAAGAGATGGTCAGAGACTGCAGATATAATACAGGAGATGGTCAGAGACTGCAGACATGATACAGGAGATGGTCAGAGACAGCAGACATAGTGCAGGAGATGGTCAGAGACAGCAGACATAGTGCAGGAGATGGTCAGAGACAGCAGACATAGTGCAGGAGATGGTCAGAGACTGCAGACATTATACAAGAGATGGTCAGAACAAGAAGATGGTCAGAGACTGCAGTTCCTATGGACGTTAGTAGATAATGGCCGATCGGCCCTCTCACCTGACCCAGCGATACAGCAACGGTTCCTCTGATCAGGAGTCAGCTCACTCTGAATTGCCCGTGGTGACTCCGCTGGGTAGCACCCAGATCTGTATTCCGGCAATGACTCCATTCCTTTCTCCACCAGGGATGGCGCTAGGCTGTGTGTCTTTCCCTCTGGTGGTACAGGGCAGTGGGGTTCCCTCTCTGATGGTGTTCCCTCAGCACTCCCCTCTCCCTCTGGAGTCCAGGGTGTACTTCCCTGAAAGCTTTCCCAGGCTCCTGTCTCTCTCTCTCTCTCTCCCATTCAGCTGAGCATGCTGTGTGGGCTGCAGTTTCCGTGTTACAGTGGGGCTGTCAGTCCTCGGGACTACATGTCCCACAATCCTCTTCTATGCTCCTTTTTCTATTCTATTTTTTCCCTGGCTGATATGAAGGCAGGGGAAGAAACATAGTGGGAGGCTGTGCCGGCCAGCACCGCTCACTAGTATAGCAGTGCACGTGCGGAGGAGAGGGAGGGGAAGGGGCAAAAGAAAAGCCCGCAGCTGCAGTGTAGACCCCCCCAGGAGAACCCCCCTCCACTAGTACAGACCCCCCACCAGGACAAACCCCCCTCCATTAGTACAGACCCCCAGGACAAACCCCCCTCCATTAGTACAGACTCCCCCGGACAAACACCCCCCCTCCATTGGTACAGACCCCCCAGGATAAACCCCCTCCTTTGGTACAGACCCCCCCAGGACAAATCCCCCATTCATTAGCACACACCCCCCAGGACAACCCCCCTCTATTAGTACGGACCCCAACAGGACAAACCCCACCTCCATTAGTACAGACCCCCCAGGAAAAACCCCCCCTCCATTAGTACAGACCCCCCTAGGACAAATCCCCGCCATTAGTACAGACCCCCCAGGACAAATCCCCCCTTCATTAGTACAGACCCCCCAGGACAACCCCCCTCCATTAGTACAGACCCCCACCAGGACAAAGACCCCTCCATTAGTACAGACCCCCCCAGGACAAAGACCCCTCCATTAGTACAGACCCCCCCAGGAGAACCCCCCTCCATTAGTACAGACCCCCCACCAGGACAAAACCCCCCAAGACAACCCCCCCATTAGTGCAGACCCCCCCAGGGCAAGATCCCTCCATTAGTACAGCCACCCCCAGGACAAATCCCCCTTCATTAGTACAGACCCCCCAGGACAACCCCCCCCATTAGTACAGACCCCCCAGGACAAATCCCCCATTCATTAGTACAGACCCCCCCAGGACAAGCCCCCCCCATTAGTACAGACCCCCCAGGACAACCCCCCATTAATACAGACTCCCCCAGGACAAACCCCCTCCATTAGTACAGACCCCCCCAGGACAAGCCCCCCCATTAGTACAGACCCCCCCAGGAAACCCCCCCCCATTAGTACAGACTCCCCACCAGGACAAACCCCCCTCCTTTAGTACAGACCCCCACCAGGACAACCCCCCCATTAGTACAGACCCCCCCAGGACAAATCCCCCCTTCATTAGTACAGACCCCCCAAGACAACCCCCCCATTAGTGCAGACCCCCCCAGGGCAAGATCCCTCCATTAGTACAGCCACCCCCAGGACAAATCCCCCTTCATTAGTACAGACCCCCCAGGACAACCCCCCCTCCATTAGTACAGACCCCCCCAGGACAAGCCCCCCCATTAGTACAGACCCCCCCAGGACAACCCCCCCATTAGTACAGACTCCCCACCAGGACAAACCCCCCTCCTTTAGTACAGACCCCCCCAGGACAACCCCCCCATTAGTACAGACCCCCCTAGGACAAATCCCCCCTTCATTAGTACAGACCCCCCCAGGACAACCCCCCCATTAGTACAGACCCCCCTAGGACAAATCCCCCCTTCATTAGTACAGACCCCCCCAGGACAACCCCCCCATTAGTGCAGACCCCCCCAGGGCAAGATCCCTTTATTAGTACAGCCACCCCCAGGACAAATCCCCCTTCATTAGTACAGACCCCCCAGGACAACCCCCCCATTAGTACAGACTCCCCACCAGGACAAACCCCCCTCCTTTAGTACAGACCCCCCCAGGACAACCCCCCCATTAGTACAGACCCCCCTAGGACAAATCCCCCCTTCATTAGTACAGACCCCCCCAGGACAACCCCCCCATTAGTACAGACCCCCCTAGGACAAATCCCCCCTTCATTAGTACAGACCCCCCCAGGACAACCCCCCCATTAGTACAGACCCCCCTAGGACAAATCCCCCCTTCATTAGTACAGACCCCCCCAGGACAACCCCCCCATTAGTACAGACCCCCCTAGGACAAATCCCCCCTTCATTAGTACAGACCCCCCACCAGGACAAAGCCCCCTCCTTTAGTACAGACCTCCGGGACAATGCCCCCCCCCCCTCTATTGGTACAGACCCCCCACCAGGACAACCCCCCATTAGTACTGACCAGTGACCCCCCAGGACAAATCCCCCTCGATTAGTACTCTAGAGACCCATTAAAACCCGGGCGGCAGCTAGAGAGGACAGTGTGCAGCTGCGCCGCCCGGGTGAAGAGCAATTATCTAGACAGGCTTGGGGGGGCCGCGGGAGTGAGAGACAGAGGAGGAGAATCTGTGTCAGCCTGTCAGGCTGCAGGCACGGACCGCTCTCCCCCTCAGCGAAGTCACTGAGCGGCTGGTCTCTCTCCACACAGAGACCAGCCGCTCCGATCTCAGGCGGCTGCTCTCCTTCTCTGACAGGAGAAGGAGGGAGGGGGGATGGGCAGCAGCGAAAAACACAGCGGCCGTGCGGAGGGAGCCTGCTCTGGACACGGAGAGGAGGAGGGGGAGGGAGGGGAGCACTCTGGCGCTTCAGCGCCCCCACCTCTCTGGCGCCCGGGTGCACTGCACCCCGTGCACCCGCCTGGGACCGGCCCTGGTGTTAACCCCTTCCCTGCCACTGACATTTACACAGTAATCTTGTAGCATTGATCGCTGTATAAATGCCAATTGTCCCAAAAATGTGTCAAAAGTGTCCGATCTGTCCGCCATAATGTCGCAGTCCCGATAAAAATCGCAGATCACCGCCATTACTAGTAAAAAAAATAATAATAATGCCATAAATCTATCCCCTATTTTGTAGACGCTATAACTTTTGCGCAAACCAATCAATATACGTTTATTGCGTTTTTTTTTACCAAAAATATGTAGAAGAATACATATGGGCCTAAATTGAGGAAAAAATTAGCTTTTTTAAAAAAAATTTTTTTGTTTATAGCGTAAAAAAATAAAAACCGCAGAGATGATCAAATACCACCAAAAGAAAGCTCTATTTGTGGGAAAAAAAAGGACGTCAATTTTGTGTGGGTACAACGTCGCATGACCACGCAATTGTCAGTTAAAATTACGCAGTGCCGCATCACAAAAAATGGCCTGGTCATTCAGCAGCCAAATCTTCCGGGGCTGAAGTGGTTAAGTATGTGCAGGGCGCCGGACACACGGATGCTATGGGAAGCATAACGTGTTTGCAAACAAGAAGCTCTATTGGCTTCTTTTAGAAAGTCCTCGGGTCGCTGAGCTCTGCACCCTGAACACTCCCTCTATTTATTTTATTTCAGGTATTTATATAGAGCCGTCAATTTATGCAGCGCTTTTGCATATACATTGTACATTCACATCAGTCCCTACCCTCAAGGAGCTTACATTCTAAGGTCCCTAACTCACATTCATACATACTAGGGACAATTTAGACAGGATCCAATTAACCTACCAGCATGTCTTTGGAGTGTGGGAGGAAACCGGAGTACCTTGAGGAAACCCACGCAGAACATGCAAACTCCAAGCAGGTAGTGTCGTGGTTGGGATTCAAACCAGCGACCCTTCTTACTGCTAGGCAAGAGTGCTACTCACTACACCACTGTGCCCTCTATCAGTGTTCCCTGCTGTGGTGTATGATTGGCGGGTCCTGTGCCTTCACTTCCGGGTTCTTTGACCCATCCCAGTTGGTCCGAAGGTGGCGACTTGCTGTGAGAGCTGTGAGTACGAGGGGGGGGGACATCTAATGTAAAGGGGGACTCTAATGGGGACGTCTAATGTAAAGGAGGACTCTGATGGGGACATCTAATGTTAAGGAGGACTCTGATGGGGACATCTAATGTAAAGGGGGACTCTAATGCGGACATCTAATGTAAAGGAGGACTCTGATGGTGACATCTGATGTAAAGAAGGATGTAATGATGTAAAGAAGGACTCTGATGGGGACATCTAAAGTAAAGGAGGACTCTGATGGTGACATCTAATGTAAAGGAGGACTCTGATGGTGACATCTGATGTAAAAGAAGGACTCTGATGGTGACATCTAATGTAAAAGAAGGACTCTGATGGTGACATCTGATGTAAAAGAAGGACTCTGATGGTGACATCTGATGTAAAGGGGGACTCTGATGGTGACATCTGATGTAAAGGGGGACTCTGATGGGGACATCTGATGTAAAGGGGGACTCTGATGGTGACATCTGATGTAAAGGGGGACTCTGATGGGGACATCTAAATGTAAAAGAAAGACTCTAATGGGGACGTCTAATGTAAAGGAGGACTCTGATGGGGACATCTAATGTAAAAGAAGGACTCTGATGGTGACATCTAATGTAAAGGAGGACTCTGATGGTGACATCTGATGTAAAGGGGGACTCTGATGGGGACATCTAATGTAAAGGAGGACTCTGATGGGGACATCTAAATGTAAAAGAAAGACTCTAATGGGGACGTCTAATGTAAAGGAGGACTCTGATGGGGACATCTAATGTAAAAGAAGGACTCTGATGGTGACATCTAATGTAAAGGAGGACTCTGATGGTGACATCTGATGTAAAGGGGAACTCTGATGGGGACATCTAATGTAAAGGGGGACTCTGATGGGGACATCTAATGTAAAGGAGGACTCTGATGGGGACATCTAATGTAAAAGAAGGACTCTGATGGTGACATCTGATGTAAAGGGGAACTCTGATGGGGACATCTAATGTAAAGGGGAACTCTGATGGTGACATCTGATGTAAAGGGGACTCTGATGGGGACATCTGATGTAAAGGGGAACTCTGATGGGGACATCTGATGTAAAGGGGAACTCTGATGGGGACATCTGATGTAAAGGGGGACTCTGATGGGGACATCTAATGTAAAGGGGGTTTAATTTTAATTTTTCAGTTTGTTTGTGCCCCCCAAAAATTTTGAGCACCAGCCTCCACCACTATCTTCCCATTCAGACCTCACGTAATGGAAACGAGCGCCCCCGCTCACGATTTACACGCGAGTCGTGCATAGGGCAGCCCATTCCGTTCAGTGGGCTGCCCTATGAGCGTTTGTCGCCCAAAAGAAGCTCCTACTCCTTTTTGGGGCGACAAGTTTAGCTTGATTTCTAACCACACATTTTGCTGCGATTGCCACGCGATTCTGTCGCCAAATTCATGCCGCGTTTGCAGTGCCATTAAGAACAATGGCACCCAAATGCACACCGTGCGTTCTGCCGCCATTTGGAATCACGGACAGAATTGTTGCGATTTCAAATGGCCTTTTGTGCACGGGGCCTTAGACAAATATTTTTTCTAACACTAAAGAGATATAGTGGCATCTGTCACTGACTTGGTTTTAAAGATTATAAACAAAGCTGACATAGTGATCACATGATCAGGAACCACACTGATTGGCTTCTGATCTTTAGGGGACGTGGAGCTGTTAGTGACAGCAGGGTCTCGCTGGCGGGAGGACGCAGAGCAGCGTGCTCCTAGTTGTAAAGGGGAACCCCAGAGTAATGGTTCCTCTGCATGAGGCATCAGATTGGAACTACAGTATGCCACCAGAACCAGCATTGCCAAATGTGCAGGAAAAGGGACTAATGTATGTGTAAGTCCTGGTTCACACCAGCGCAGCTTTGAAATCGCACTACTTCAATGATTTCAAAGCCACAGATCAATGCAATTTGCACCTCCAATTTCATTGTGGCTCGCGACTTCGTTTACCAGAAGTCTTTGCGAGTCGCAATGAAATCGGAAAAAAAAGTAGTGCAGGGACCTGTTTCAAAGTCGCTGCGATTTGAACGGTTCCATTGCTGGCAATGGGGTGCGACTTGTCATGCGATTTGGAGCTGTCAAATCGCACCGGTGTGAACGAGAGCTAAAGGTCAAACAACAAGTGTAAAAAGTGCATATACTTTGGGGTGGATTTAATAAAGGCAAAGTGGGTTTGATTTACTAAAGGCAAATAGACTGTGCACTTTGCAAGTTGCTCCAAAGCTTAGTAAATGAGAAGACGCTCTGCTGACTTTCATAATCCAATCACGTGCAAGAAAAAAAATGTTGTTTTTTTTATTTTCCTTGCACGTGATTGGGTATTCTTTGCAAAGTGAAGCTTTACCTCATTTACTAAGCCCTGGAACAACTGCACTTTGCAAAGTGCACAGTCTACTTGCCTTTAGTAAATCAACCTAATTGGAC
This sequence comes from Lithobates clamitans, assembly GCA_037952925.1. NCBI lineage: Eukaryota > Metazoa > Chordata > Amphibia > Anura > Ranidae > Lithobates > Lithobates clamitans. Next base: position 656,556 of record JBBGZY010001881.1, on the reverse strand, counting down.
TGGGCTTTTTTTTAGTGGGGCCACATATTAGCGTATCTTCCTTTGTGCTGGGAGTGCGCCGCACAGCGCGCTCTCCCAGCACAGAGACCGGGTTCTCACCAAGAGTCCTGTTCTAACGATCAGGACCTGGAACGGCTGATACCGGGTCACCTGATCGCTGTAATAGCTTCTGATTGGCTATTTCTGCCTCTGTGAATGGACAAGAGAGATACATTGTATCACTCTCTGTTCTTGCAGAGATAGGAAAAAACAGTGTGTGAAAAAAAAAAATATATATATATAATAAAAAAAAATACCTAGATCAAGGTTAGTTCTAGGTCAGTGCCAGGGTTAGTGTTTGGGTCAAGGTCGGGGTCAAAGGTTGAGGTCAAAGGTCAGGGCCAGTGTTTTTTTTGGACAGGATTTTTTTTTCTAAATTATTATCAGTGTCGGTGTGTTTTAGGTAGGATTTAAAAAAGCTAAATGCGCACCATTGTTTCTGGCCTGTACTACGGGTACAAACAACAACTAACATACACATATGTGGTATCGCTATGATCGTCAGGAGCAGGAGAATTTATTTTTGGTTATTGTTTGACGGTAAGCTATGTTAGTAGCAAGAAATATACAGTTAAATAAAAAAAAAAAAAATATATATATATATATATATATATATATATATATATATATATATATATATATATATATATATATAAAAACCTAGAAAATAATAATAATTATATATATATATATATATATATATATATATATATATATATATATATATATTGTTATTATTATTATTATTTTTTTTACTATTTTGGGCCTGTTTTCCTTTGATAATGAAAAAAAAAATAATGGGGAGATATCCATTACCATTTACCACCAAATGAAAGCCCAATTTGTCCTGAAAAAAACGCGGTATAATCCACCTGGATGCACAAAGTATTTGTGATGATATGTACAGTTTTGTCAAAATTGCGAAATTGGGCTTAGGCATTTAGATTTGTTTTACCCTTAAGTGGAGTACACACTGTAAGAACATCGGACGAACACTCGTCCGATTTTCCTCGTTTCACAGCAAATCGGAACTGATGAACGAAAATTCGGACGAAAATTCTCGTACGACAAGGGGTTTTTTTTTTATTATTGTCTATTGTTTCTGATCATGCGCAGTCTTTCCGATTTTTCTTGTACGACAATCGTACGAAATTGATACACATTAAAGGAAAATCGTTCGTTCTGTTCCCATATGAGGAAAAATTTTGGAGCTTGTCCCTTCGGGAATTTTTTCATATAGGAAAATTCGGAATCAGTTGTCGAAAGTTGTATACACACTATACGTAAATCGTACGAACATTATTTGGATGGAAATGTTTGCCCAATTTCCTTATAGTATGTACGAGCCTTTAGGCGTGAATGGGTTAAAGCGGAGCTCTAGCCCCCCCCCTCCAAAAATTAAAATTCAGCAGCTACAAATACAGTAGCTGCTGACTTTTAATGTTAGGACACTTACCTGTCCAGGGATTCCGCGATGTTGGCACCCCAGACGATTTTACGTTCAGCTCTCGGGCGCTGCCGCCGCCATTCGTGGTAAGGGAAACCGGCCTTGAAGCCTTTTGGCCTCACAACCCCACTGTGCCTGAGCAAAACGCGCTGTGCTTTATAACAGCAGTGGAAGATGGAGGGGGGGGCTGAACTTCCGGGGGGAATCGCCGCATCCAGGTCTCCTATAAGTGGAGATGGGTACATGTCAAAAACAGGTTCTCCCCTCCTCCCTGAAAGGTGCCAAATGTAGCACCGAAGGGGGAGGGAGAAGCAAACAAGTGGAGCTTCCGCTTTTGAGTGGAACTCTGCTTTAAGTACTGTAGTTTGTAGCCATTTCATGGGCACATCCAATTTTAAAATGTGGCATGTTTGGTATCTATTTACTTGATGTAACTCCTTATTTTTCGATTTTACAAAAAAATAGGCATTGTGTTGGGTGCACTGAATTTCATTTTAGTTAACTTTTGTTCCTTTTTGCAAAGCGGCTGCGCTTACTGACATGAAAAATTGTAACAGCCACCATTTTATTCTCCAGGCTCTCTGTTTCCAGAAAATATGCAATGCTTGGGATTTGTAAAAATTGCCCAGACAGCAATTGGTTAAACATTCCGTTTAAAACCTGAGCTGCCTGTGACGCATGTTCTTGAACTTTTCCTGTTCCTTACTTTACAGAAATCATCAGTGCAGTTATTAGTGTAAAAAAAATGACTAATAAATCACCTCAATGTAATTATTTGACTTCTCAGTGAATCAATACTTAGTATCATTTCCCAATAAACTTTTGAATTAATGAATGTGATAATAGGTCAGGATCGTCGTCAGACAAGGCGATGGATCTCTGATGTTGAATCTGACCTTTTCGGAATTTCTGTACATGTCTGAGTGCTGCGATCGCTCCAGGCTATAGGGAGATTTTTTGTTCTGTTCATTCAGCTTTATAGAAAATGTCAGCGCTCAATTTCCCGTACTGAAAAAATATTTCTACATCTAGATAATGGTTGGTGGCCCTTGAACTCTCAAGTAAATTTCATGGTCAGATGATTGCAATTAGCATTGGTAATTAGTCATGGGCTGAATGAGCCATGAAAGATATGTCAGGTCTAGATAATGGACAACTAAATTTAAAGTGGTATTAAACCAAAATGTAATGTATTGCAGCTTACCAAACATTAGATGTGGTGGCTGCATTAGTTTTTTGGGGTTTTTTTAGGCTTTTTTCCCTCTGTCTTAAGAAAAACAAACTGTGTCAGACTGCACGCAAAGCAATGACTCCCTCAAAACACTGCTGTCAGCAAAACAACACTGCTCAAGGAGGGAGAGCATAGTTGATTTATGTAGAGTTAATTCACACTTTAACCACCTCCCGCGCGCCGTATAGACAAATAACGGCGGGAGGGTTGCTCTCTCATTCTGGGACGACGTCACATCCGGCTTCTGTCGAAGGGGCATGACCAAAAAAGGTCTACTAATCGGCATCCGATCAGCGCTCTCAGCCAATGGCTGAGCGCACACTTATTAATCTGTTCTGGTGGGGGGCGAGGGGCGTCGGATTGTTAGTACAGGATCTCCTCCTGAGCTCTTCAATTTTTTTCATTCACCCCGATGTGTGTGTACTAGGCTAGCAGAATCTGATTTAGCACAGCAAAGCAAAACACTGACACAAAGTGTACTAGAAGAGGAGAGACTAAATACTCTCCCAGCAACCAGCATCAGGTGGAAACTTATTACTAGAAATTGCTGGCTGCTGGGAGACACCCGCTGTTGGACACCAGAGTTACAACTTCCTGATCTGGGAAGCACAGTGCCACCAGCAGGTGATTCAGCTTCTGATCCCACCTGTCAAATGCTTTCTGAGGAGTTATCCAAATGCAGATCGGTCTTCAGAGAGCAACGCAAGTGTGAACGAGGCCTGAGAGGGAGCTCTCCTTGGAGAAATTTCTGCTGACCTTCTGGTAAATAGATGTCAAAAAAAGAAATGGATGTCGTGTGGAGAGGGATAATGACCAGAGATGGATTAGGGAAAAAGTAAACCCTAGGTAAGGTATCAACTTTGGTTCCCCCAATCCTTTTGATTCACAATGATAAGTACTAAAGTAGGTACAGGGAAGCCACTCCATTAGCATTGTCTATACTGGAATGGCCACTGTCAGAAATCACCAGCAAGGATGGCCAAATCTGTGAAGTTGCACTTGAAAACTGGGAATATATATATAGCAATCAGATAAAAACACATTTTTGATTTGGAGAACGTGTCTCGTCGTTTTTTCTATATATACAGAATCTCTTAAAAGTGAGTACACCCCTCACATTTTTGTAAATATTTTATTCCATCTTTTCATGTGACAACACTGAAGAAATGACACTTTGCTACAATGTAAAGTAGTGAGTGTACAGCTTGTATAACAGTGTAAATTTGCTGTCCCCTCAAAATAACTCAACACACAGCCATTAATGTCTAAACCGCTGGCAACAAAAGTGAGTACACCCCTAAGTGAAAATGTCCAATTTGGGCACAAAGTGTCAATATTTTGTGTGGCCACCATTATTTTCCAGCACTGTCTTAATCCTCTTGGGCATGGAGTTCACAAGAGCTTCACAGGTTGCCACTGGAGTCCTATTCCACTCCTCTATGTTGACATCACAGGGCTGGTGGTTGTTAGAGACCTTGCGCTCCTCCACCTTCTGTTTGAGGATGCCCCACAGATGCTCAATAGGGTTTAGACCAGTCCATCCCCTTTACCCTCAGCTTCTTTAGCTAGGCAGTGGTCGCCTAGGAAGTGTGTTTGGAGTCGTTATCATGTTGGAATACTGCCCCCAGTCTCCGAAGGGAGGGGATCATGCTCTGCTTCAGTATGTCACAGTACATGTTGGCATTCATGGTTCCCTCAATGAACTGTAGCTCCCCAGTGTCAGCAGCACTCGTGCAGCCCCAGACCATGACTCTCCCACCACCATGCTTGACTGTAGGCAAGACACACTTGTCTTTGTACTCCTCACCTGGTTGCCGCCACACACGCTTGACACCATCTGAACCAAATAAGTTTAACTTGGTCTCATCAGACCACAGAACATGGTTCCAGTAATCCATATCCTTAGTCTGCTTGTCTTTCTTGTGCATCATCTTTAGAAGAGGCTTCCTTCTGGGACAACAGGCTGACCCCCCACCCCTTCAACCTCTGCGGCAATGCTGGCAGCACTCATACGTCTATTTCCCAAAGACAACCTCTGGATATGACACTGAGCACGTGCACTCAACGTCTTTGCTCGACCATGGCGAGGCCTGTTCTGAGTGGAACCTGTCCTGTTAAACCTCTGTATGGCCTTGGCCACCGTGCTGCAGCTCATTTTCAGGGTCTTGGCAATCTTCTTATAGCCTAGGCCATCTTTATGTAGAGCAACAATTCTTTTTTTTTTAGATGCTCAGTGCGTTCTTTGCCATGTAGTGCCATGTTGAACATCCAGTGACCAGTATGAGAGAGTGAGAGTGATAACACCAAATTTAACACACCTGCTCCCCATTCACAGCTGAGACCTTCTAACAATAACGAATCACATGATACTGGGGAGGGAAAATGGCTAATTGGGCCCAATTTGGACATTTTCACTTAGGCTCGGTTCACACAGGGGCAACACGACTCTGGCCGCGACTTTGCGAGGCGACCTGGACACGACCTGAGGGCGACCTGAGGGCGACACCACAGCGCGACTTGGGGCGACTTCAAGTCGCCTCCAGGACAGGCGACTTTCCAGTGGCCAATCTAACTACAATCAGCTCTGGGTGAGGGAGGGGTTTGCTTGAAAAAGACCATCTTCTCTTCCTGTGAAGTCGCTTCACTATAGACCACAATCCTACTTGTAGGCGACTTCCATTGAAATCAATGGGTACAAGTCGCCTTGAATTGGTACAGGGACCTTTTCTGAAGTCGGAGCGACTTCAGTAGCGTACATTAAGACGGCTCTCATTCATTTGCATGGAATTTCTGATGTCAAGCGACTTGGGGCGACTTGAGGTCTGACAAGTCGGATCCCAAGTTGCGGTAGTGTGAACCGGCACTTAGGGGTGTACTCACTTTTGTTGCCAGCGGTTTAGACATTAATGTCTATGTGTTGAGTTATTTTGAGGGGACAGAAAATTTACACTGTTATACAAGCTGTACGCTCACTACTTTACATTGTAGTAAAGTGTCATTTCTTCAGTGTTGTCACATGAAAAGATATAATAAAATATTTACAAAAATGTGAGGGGTGTATTTATTTTTGTGAGATACTGTGTGTGTATGTATATATATATATAGAGAGAGAGAGGCAGAGAGGGGAAAAACGACGGGACACGTTCTCCAATGCAAAAATGTGTTTTATCTTAAACTGTCGGCCCTATATAAATCCTGTATAATAATAATAATATTATATATATATATATATATATATATATATATATATATATATATATATATATATATATATATTTTTTTTTTTTTTTTTTTTTTCAAAAATAGGGTGGGTTACTTCCTCTGTTCCTCTCAGGAGTTCACTGTCAGGTTGGACTCCCAATATTCCACCAATATCCAATAGAAAAAAAACGGGAGTTCTCCAATTCAAAAATGGGTTTTTATCTAATAGTTCATCAAGGCTGCATAATGCGCTACTGTACAGTTACGAGCATACCATGCTCTTCATCAGGCTTTGTGCAATAGTCTACTAACAAACCTCATATTTTTATACCAACATCACAGGGTGTAGCCTCACAGGTGTATCCCATTAATTCCATTATCACTCCAATTCAAAATGTAACCCTCCCCAAACTTAAATCCTAATACAAACAAAATCAAAACATTACTAGTGCATGCCCATTACTCATCTAATTATTAAACTTCTGTAGGAAGAATCAGTTCCTATACATATTTACACTACAGATTAGTCAATCATCATGGAAGGATCAGAAGAAAAACAGAAAAAAACTAATGAAAACCAAATCTCTATTTCTCTTTAGGCTGTCTGTCAGCGATAGCCAATCTCCAAATACACTCCATATGTCCTATCCTGTGTGGTTCCATTCAACCTGTAAAGAAGCATGAAATGTACCTTACACAATCTTCATAGACTAATGCTGGCCATACACTTTATGAAAAATCGGCCGAAAAATCGTTCATATAGACACTTCGTTTGTTTTTCTGCAAGTTAATGGGCACAAATCGATAACCGTTTGTGACGTTTTTGTGGGAAAAAAAAGGAACGGCAAGTTTGGAAAATTTCTACTGAACGTACGATAAATTGCAAGGTTAATGTGTTTCCCGTCTGAACTGTCTGCATTAGGTATATGTAAAAAAACGAACAAAAAATTATTTATTTATGTCCACTGAGCGATTTATCGGTCATTACATGATGGCACGATCGTTTGCGGTCACGGTCGAACGTTCGTTTTTCGAAAATGTGTTTGGCCGATTTTTCGTATAGTGTATGGCCAGCATTAGTATTTCCTCTGAGACCATGAATCTCAGATCCGAATCCTTGTGTCCCTGTTCAAGAAAATGCCTGGAAACTGGCAAACCTGGTTGTTTGTGTCTAATAGTTCTACGGTGCTGGGCAATCCTGTCTTTAATACCTTCAGTGGTCTCTCCAACAGATATTAAGTTGCAAGGACATGTTAAAATGTAAATTACATAGGAGGACTGACATTTGTGAAAGCCTTTCACCGTGATCCTCCTACCATTGCCAGGATGTGTGTAGTGATCACCTTTCATTAATAAATTGCACCGGATACAGTTCAGGCAAGGAAAGCAACCATTTCTTTTTTTGCCGAAAAATTTAGTTTTTACTTCATGTTCCCTTGGCCTGTACTCCGACCATACCAATGAGTCTCTAAGTGTCTTATTTCTCTTATATGCCTTCATTGGTATCTGTTGAAAATCTTCTATCTGGGGCTAAGCCTGTTTGAGAAGGGGCCAATGCTTTTTAAAAATTCTGAAAACATCCTCACTGTAACTATGGAATTGCAAAGAAAAGGGCAATCTTCTCACCTCCTGTTTTCGTTTACCTATAGCTACCTTCATCTCCTCCTGTTGTAGTTTCCTGAATTCCTGTGCAATGATATTTTCAGGGTATCCCGTTCTCTAAATTTATGACACATCTCCTCCATTCTTATCTTTCTCACAGTCTCATCACTGACTATACATTTTTGTCAGAAACCATGAAAGCAGACCGAGACAGAAGTACAGTTAAAGTGGTTGTAAACTCTCCCCGACAACTTTGTCCCATGTAATTCAGCATAAAAACCCTAATGAACACTGCTTGTACATAGTTGCCAACATTGTAAAAAAAAAAAAGTGGGACACTTTTGTGGCTGTAGGCGGAGCCGTACAATAATTAGGGGGTGGGGCATTCATTTAGGCGTGGTTTAGGAAAAATATAAAAGTGTGCCGCGGTGAAAATGGGCGTGGCTTACGCGTCATATCGGGCGTGGCTTAAATGGGCGTGGTTCAAGAGGGTGTGGTTAGAGTCTGAGATGAATGAGGGATGGAGAGGGAAAGGGGGAGAGGGGGAAAGGGGGAAAGGGGGAGAGGGGGAGAGGGGGAAAGGGGGAGAGGGAAATGACGGGACAGCAGCCCCAGATCCTACACAATAAAAATATGTGTATTCTAGAAAGTTTAACAATCAGCAGATAAAGATACTCCAAGCACCTGGTGTTAGCACTTCAATCATCGCGGCACTATGGTTGTTATGGTGTCAGGATGTTTGAAGTGCATTATTTCTATTATTACATTGTAATATAAAATGAAATCATTCAACTCACCATAATGCAGAATCAGTGGGATCCCTGAGCGTGTCACTAGCCACGTCGCCTGCCACCAGCCGTCCGTCCTTGCGTCAGATGTCCCAGCAGAGTCCGTCCTTGCATCAGGTGTCCCAGCAGAGTCCGTCCTTGCATCAGGTGTCCCAGCAGAGTCCGTCCTTGCATCAGGTGTCCCAGCAGAGTCCGTCCTTGCATCAGGTGTCCCAGCAGAGTCCGTCCTTGCATCAGGTGCCCCCAGCGGAGCCCCCCTTACATCAGATGTCCCCAGCGGAGCCCCCCCCTCACACCAGGAGTCCCCGGCGGAGCCCCCCCTCACACCAGGAGTCCCCGGCGGAGCCCCCCCTCACACCAGGAGTCCCTGGCGGAGCCCCCCCCTCACCAGCATGCCCAGATCTCCCCTGATTTACGGCACACTCTGTGTACTTATCTGTCTATTATCAGATCTTCCTACTGCACAACTCTGAAATCCCACGAGACTGCATAATCACTCAGAGCTTCATACTACACACCATGTGACATCACATGCAGTGTAAACTTGGGCATCGGACAGGATTACTGCAGCCTTATCAGCTGAAGCTGATAAGAATGACACAGGCAAACACTAGATAATGGGCACAAGTAAATACTATGAAATAAAACAAGTCAGCTATGAGCAGTGAAACAGGGTTGCCATAGAAACGTTGGATTGAGAAGGAGGCTTGGTTAACAGTAGAGGAAGTGCTCAATGTAAAGGCGGAAATACACTCTACTGTGGACTCAGAAAACAATACTTAAGATGGCGCTGCCTAACCCCTGGAAACAAGTTTTTTAAAGTTTCTTTAAACAGTAAGTAATATGCGATCTGGGCTGGATTACAGTGGCTATAGTTTGATAATTACTTATTATAATGGACTAAATGAAAAGCAGCATCAGAGTGGGAGAGTTTACTTTCTATTTAAATCACACTTGTTTAATAATAAAAGTCAAAACATAGCCAAAGTTCAGTAACCGGAACAGATAGTCAGCCAAGCCAGAAGTCAGGGATCAACGTAGTGAAACAGCAAGCAGGATCTGGAGCCAGAAGGGATGTCAGCAAAGCAAGTCTTTAAACAGGAATGCAGGAGATCGTCTCTGTGATGTTAAACAAGCAAAGGCAGAGATCGTCTGGACTGGACGGCTTAAGTAGACAGGACTGACGAGCAGGATATCATCAACAACTGAGTAACTGTGGAGAGAGATGGGAGCTGGCAAATAGCTGACAGCTGAGTAGCCAGCTCAGAGAAGGAAGGGCTGAGCCCAGCCCTGACAGTTTTACCCTGCAGAGTTGACTCCTCACAATAGATCTAAATACATGCGGTGGGTAAAAGCTGTCAAATGACAATAGTTGGTTTCTATCTGTGGGTTTAGTATTGACAGTCCCTGACAAAAGTCTTGTCGCTTCTCTATTTTGTAGAAACTCCTGCTATTAACCTGACTTTTAATTAATCAATTGGTGTTAGAAATAGCTCATATGATAAGCTAAAGCCCTCCCAAATGATGTTTAATCCACTGAAATAAATTAGTTTCACTGAAAAAAGATTTATCATTTAATCAAGACAGACAGGTCAAATTTTGGCAAGACAAAAGTTTTGTCGCCTATACAGAAATTGAACAACTTTACTGAAAATCCAAAAATATGTCAGCAAATTAAGTAGTGGTGCTGTAAGATCCAAATTTAATATCTTGTATGACTTCCATGAGCTTGAAGGACAGCATCCATGCGGTTTGGCAAGGATTCATACAATTTATTGATGAAGTCATAAGGAATAGCAAAGAAAACAGTCTTGCATGCCTCCCAGAGTTCATCAATATTCTTTGGTTTCGTCTTCCATGCTTCATCTTTCATCCTACACTACATATGCTCAATGACATTCATGTCTGGTGACTGGGCTGGCCAATCCTGGTGCATCTTGATCTTCTTTGCCTTAAGGATCTTTGATGTGGAGATGGAAGTATGCGATGCAGCACCATCCTGCTGCAAAATTTTTTTTATGGTTGGGAATATAAGAGGTAGCTAAGATTTCTTGGTATTTTAGACTATTGATGTTTCCTTCCACCCTGCAGATCCTTTGCACACCCCCATACTGGATGTAACCCCAGACCATGATTTTGCCTCCACCAAGCTTCACTGTTTTCTGGGTAAATCTCGGCTCCATGCGGGTTCCAGTAGGTCTCCTGCAATATTTGTGGTGACTGTGGTGTAATTCAACAGAAGATTAATCTGAAAAATCCACCTTCTGCCACTTTTCCAGAGTCCATCCTTTTAGCAGGCTGTGGCCCTTGGCAAATGCCACACGGTTTTTCAGTTGTCTTTTGTTTAGTGCTGGCTTATGGGCACTGATTCGACCATGGAGGCCATTTCGAGACACAATCCGACAAACTGTTCTGGTTGACACAGGGACTTCAGGTGACCAGGTCTCGTGGAGCTCTGCTGCAGTGGAAAATGGGCTGGCCTTGGATTTTCGAGCCAACAAACGGTCCTCTCGAGCAGTTGTCTTGCGGGGTCGGCCTGACCTGGCCTTGTCCAAAACGTCTCCAGTCTCTTCAAATCTTTTTTTTATCCTCTGAACTTGACGCTGAGACACATTGAAGGTGTCTGCCACATCAGCAGTGGATCTGGTCTTCAGTCTATTGATAATCAACACTTTAGTCTCCGGGTGAATCTTAGGTCTAGTTGCAGTTGAGAAGGTCTAGTGTACTGGTGTTCTTTTTATACACACCTGAGACCCAATTAATCCATTATTAGTCACTGGTGAAGCTCATATAACAAGGCGACAACACTTATGTCTTGGCAAAAATGTACTCAATGGGCTTTACCAAGCTGTGAATATTAGAATACTTTTTGTCAGTTTCGTTTTGCACTGAAACATTATTACAAAAGCTGTTGGGATTAAAATGACCCATTTCTTGTAACAAAATCTTGATTAGAAATATATTTTAGCGGCACTTCAGGTCAATTTGTACACAAGCCACAAGACTTTTGTCAGGGACTGTAGATCAGATTCTATCCAACTCTGATCTATATAGATTATCGTGTCTAAAAAGTGAACCGACTTCCCACCAATGTTTATTTTTAATTGTATTCCAGGACAATAATCATTGAGCATTCCATCAAATCTTTTAAACGACTCAATGTTGCCCCGCCATATGGCAAAAATATCGTCAATGAAGCGTCACCAGGTGATGCAATGAGTTTTGAATAAATCGTTGGAAAATATATACTTATGTTCAAATTCATTCATGAAAGTACAGGCATATGGCAACATTGAGTCTTTGAAAAGATTTGATGGATTGCCCATTCCTTGCAACTTAATATACGTTGGCCAGACCACTCAAAAGATTAAAGACAGGATTGCCCAGCACCGTGGCACTATTAGACACAAACAAACAGGTTTGCCAGTTTCCAGGCATTTTCTTGAACAGGGACACAAGGATTCGGATCTGAGATTCATGGTCTTAGAGAAAATACTCAGAGACTGGAGAGGGGGTGACAGGATTTTAAAATTGAAACAAAGAGAAGTATGGTGGATAAATAAATGAAGGTCCCTGCACCCCGAGGGAAAGAATAGGGATTACGATTTATACCTTTTTTTATGAAGATTGTGAAAGGTAAATTTCATGCTTCTTTGCAGGTTGAATGGAACCACACAGGACAGGACACATGGAGTGTATTTGGAGATGGACTATCGCTGACAGACAGCATAAAGAGAAATAGAGATTTGGCTTTCGTTTGTTTTTTCTGTTTTTCTCCTGATCCTTCCACGATGATTGACTAATCTGTAGTGTAAATATGTATAGGAACTGATTCTTCCTCCTGTACCAGGAGTTGAAGAATTAGATGAGTAATGGGCATACACTAGTAATGTTTAGATTTTGTTTGTATTAGGATTTAAGTTTGGGGAGGGTTACATTTTGAATTGGAAATGAATGGAATTAATGGGATACACCTGTGAGGCTACACCCTGTGATGTTGGTATAAAAATATGAGGTTGTTAGTAGACTATTGCACAAAGCCTGATGAAGAGCATGGTATGCTCGTAACTGTACAGTAGCGCATTATGCAGCCTTGAAGAACTATCAGATAAAAACCCATTTTTGCATTGGAGAACTCCCGTTTTTTTTTCTATTGGATATTGGTGGAATATTGGGAGTCCAACCTGACAGTGAACTCCTGAAAAATAGAGGAACAGAGGAAGTAACCCACCCTATTTTTGAAAAAAAAAATAAAATATATATATATATATATATATATATATATATATATATATATATATAATTATTATTATTATACAGGATTTATATAGCGCCGACAGTTTACGCAGCGCTTTACAACATTAGGGCAGACAGTACAAATACAATACAATTCAATACAGATGGAATCAGAGGGCCCTGCTCATTAGAGCTTACAATCTAGGAGGGAGGGTCAAGTTATACAAAAGGGTAATAGCTGTGGGGGATGAGCTAATGGAGAAAGTATTGATGTTGTTGGAGGTAGGATAGGCTTCTCTGAAGAGGAAAGTTTTCAGGGATCGCCTAAAGTTGGATAAATTTGGAGACAGTCTGACGTATTGGGGTAGGGAATTCCAGAGGATGGGCGAGGCTCGGGAGAAGTCCTGGAGGCGGATATGGGAGGAGGTGATGAGGGAGCTAGAGAGCAGGAGGTCTTGGGAGGAACGGAGAGGGCGATTAGGTTGGTATTTTGAGACATGGCTAGTGATGTAGCTGGGGGCAGAGTTGTGGATGGCTTTGTAACTTATTGTTAGTATTTTGAATTTAACCACTTAAGGACCGCCTCACGCCGATGTACGTCGGCAAGGCGGCACGGGCAGGCAAAATCACGTACATGTACGTGATTTGCCTCCCGCGGGTGGGGGGTCCGATCGGACCCCCCCCGCCGCCCGAGGCGGTCCCGTTTTGTCCCCCGGCGATCGGAGACGAGGGGGAGGCCATCCGATCGTGGCCCCCCCCTCGCGATCCCCGCCGGCCAATAGGAACACTCCTTTGCTGCTGTATGCTAAACAGCAGCAAAGGAAGTGATGTCATCTCCCCTCGGGTCGGTAGTTTCCGTTCCGGCCCGAGGAGAGACGACATTTGAGTGAGTGCACCAACACACACACACACAGTAGAACATGCCAGGCACACATTACACCCCGATCCCCCCCCCCCCGATCGCCCCCCGATCCCCCCCCGATCCCCCCCCGATCACCCCCCCCCCCTGTCACAAACTGACACCAGCCGTTTTTTTTTGTTTTTTTTGTTTTTTTTTTCTGATTACTGCTAGGTGTCAGTTTGTGACAGTTACTGTGTTAGCACAGTTACTGTTACCCCCCTGTAGGTCTAGGGTACCCCCCTAACCCCCCCTAATAAAGTTTTAACCCCTTGATGACCCCCTGTCACCAGTGTCACTAAGCGATCATTTTTCTGATCGCTGCATTAGTGTCGCTGGTGACGCTAGTTAGTGAGGTAAATATTTAGGTTCGCCGTCAGCGTTTTATAGCGTCAGGGACCCCCATATACTATCTAATAAATGTTTTAACCCCTTGATTGCCCCCTAGTTAACCCTTTCACCACTGATCACCGTATAACCGATACGGTTGACGCTGGTTAGTTCGTTTATTTTTTATAGTGTCAGGGCACCCGCCGTTTATTACCGAATAAAGGTTTAGCCCCCCCGATCGCCCGGCGGTGATATGTGTCGCCCCAGGCAGCGTCAGATTAGTGCCAGTACCGCTAACACCCACGCACGCAGCATACACCTCCCTTAGTGGTATAGTATCTGTATGGATCAATATCTGATCCGATCAGATCTATACTAGCGTCACCAGCAGTTTAGGGTTCCCAAAAACGCAGTGTTAGCGGGATCAGCCCAGATACCTGCTAGCACCTGCGTTTTGCCCCTCTGCCCGACCCAGCCCAGCCCACCCAAGTGCAGTATCGATCGATCACTGTCACTTACAAAACACTAAACGCATAACTGCAGCGTTCGCAGCGTCAGGCCTGATCCCTGCGATCGCTAACAGTTTTTTTGGTAGCGTTTTGGTGAACTGGCAAGCACCAGCCCCAGGCAGCGTCAGGTTAGCGCCAGTACCGCTAACACCCACGGACGCACCGTACACCTCCCTTAGTGGTATAGTATCTGAACGGATCAATATCTGATCCGATTAGATCTATACTAGCGTCACCAGCAGTTTAGGGTTCCCAAAAACGCAGTGTTAGCGGGATCAGCCCAGATACCTGCTTGCACCTGCGTTTTGCCCCTCCGCCCGGCCCGGCCCAGCCCACCCAAGTGCAGTATCGATCGATCACTGTCACTTACAAAACACTAAACGCATAACTGCAGCGTTCGCAGAGTCAGGCCTGATCCCTGCGATCGCTAACAGTTTTTTTTGGTAGAGTTTTGGTGAACTGGCAAGCACCAGCGGCGTAGTACACCCCGGTCGTAGCCAAACCAGCACTGCAGTAACACTTGGTGACGTGGCGAGTCCCATAAGTGCAGTTCAAGCTGGTGAGGTGGCAAGCACAAGTAGTGTCCCGCTGCCACCAAGAAGACAAACACAGGACCGTCGTGCCCATAATGCCCTTCCTGCTGCATTCGCCAATCCTAATTGGGAACCCACCGCTTCTGCAGCGCCCGTACTTCCCCCATTCACATCCCCAACCAAATGCAGTCGGCTGCATGAGAGGCATTTATATGTCCTCCCGAGTACCCCTACCCAGCGAACCCCCCAAAAAAGATGTTGTGTCTGCAGCAAGCGAGGATATAGGCGTGACACCCGCTATTAATGTCCCTCCTGTCCTGACAATCCTGGTCTTTGCATTGGTGAATGTTTTGAACGCTACCATTCACTAGTTGAGTATTAGCGTAGGGTACAGCATTGCACATACTAGGCACACTTTCACAGGGTCTCCCAAGATGCCATCGCATTTTGAGAGACCCGAACCTGGAACCGGTTACAGTTATAAAAGTTAGTTACAAAAAAAGTGTAAAAAAAAAAAATATATAAAATAAAAAAAAATTGTTGTCGTTTTATTGTTCTCTCTCTCTCTATTCTCTCTCTCTATTGTTCTGCTCTTTTTTTACTGTATTCTATTCTGCAATGTTTTATTGTTATTGTTATTATGTTTTATCATGTTTGTTTTTCAGGTATGTAATTATTTATACTTTACTGTTTACTGTTTATTGTTAACCATTGTTAACCATTTTTTTGTCTTCAGGTACGCCATTCACGACTTTGAGTGGTTATACCAGAATGATGCCTGCAGGTTTAGGTATCATCTTGGTATCATTCTTTTCAGCCAGCGGTCGGCTTTCATGTAAAAGCAATCCTAGCGGCTAATTAGCCTCTAGACTGCTTTTACAAGCCGTGGGAGAGAATGCCCCCCCCCCCACCGTCTTTCGTGTTTTTCTCTGGCTCTCCTGTCTCAACAGGGAACCTGAGAATGCAGCCGGTGATTCAGCCAGCTGACCATAGAGCTGATCAGAGACCAGAGTGGCTCCAAACATCTCTATGGCCTAAGAAACCGGAAGCTACGAGCATTTCATGACTTAGATTTCGCCGGATGTAAATAGCGCCATTGGGAAATTGGGGAAGCATTTTATCACACCGATCTTGGTGTGGTCAGATGCTTTGAGGGCAGAGGAGAGATCTAGGGTCTAATAGACCCCAATTTTTTCAAAAAAGAGTACCTGTCACTACCTATTGCTATCATAGGGGATATTTACATTCCCCGAGATAACAATAAAAATGATTAAAAAAAAAAAAATATGAAAGGAACAGTTTAAAAGTAAGATTAAAAAAGCAAAAAAATAATAAAGAAAAAAAAAAAAAAAAAAAGCACCCCTGTCGCCCCCTGCTCTCGCGCTAAGGCGAACGCAAGCGGCGGTCTGTCGTCAAACGTAAACAGCAATTGCACCATGCATGTGAGGTATCACCGCGAAGGCCAGATCGAGTGCAGTAATTTTTCCAGTAGACCTCCTCTGTAAATCTAAAGTGGTAACCTGTAAAGGCTTTTAAAGGCTTTTAAACATGTATTTATTTTGTTGCCACTGCACGTTTGTGCGCAATTTTAAAGCATGTCATGTTTGGTATCCATGTACTCGGCCTAAGATCATCTTTTTTATTTCATCAAACATTTGGGCAATATAGTGTGTTTTAGTGCATTAAAATTTAAAAAAGTGTGTTTTTTCCCCAAAAAATGCGTTTGAAAAATCGCTGCGCAATTACTGTGTGAAAAAAAAAAATGAAACACCCACCATTTTAATCTGTAGGGCATTTGCTTTAAAAAAAATATATAATGTTTGGGGGTTCAAAGTAATTTTCTTGCAAAAAAAAATTATTTTTTCATGTAAACAATAAGTGTCAGAAAGGGCTTTGTCTTCAAGTGGTTAGAAGAGTGGGTGATGTGTGACATAAGCTTCTAAATGTTGTGCATAAAATGCCAGGACAGTTCAAAACCCCCCCAAATGACCCCATTTTGGAAAGTAGACACCCCAAGCTATTTGCTGAGAGGCATGTCGAGTCCATGGAATATTTTATATTGCGACACAAGTTGCGGGAAAGAGACAAATTTTTTTTTTTTTTTTTTTTTGCACAAAGTTGTCACTAAATGATATATTGCTCAAACATGCCATGGAAATATGTGAAATTACACCCCAAAATACATTCTGCTGCTTCTCCTGAGTACGGGGATACCACATGTGTGAGACTTTTTGGGAGCCTAGCCGCGTACGGGACCCCGAAATCCAATCACCGCCTTCAGGCTTTCTAAGGGCGTGAATTTTTGATTTCACTCTTCACTGCCTATCACAGTTTTGGAGGCCATGGAATGCCCAGGTGGCACAAAACCCCCCCAAATGACCCCATTTTGGAAAGTAGACACCCCAAGCTATTTGCTGAGAGGTATAATGAGTATTTTGCAGACCTCACTTTTTGTCACAAAGTTTTGAAAATTGAAAAAAGAAAAAAAAAATGTTTTTTCTTGTCTTTCTTCATTTTCAAAAACAAATGACACGGTTGACCACCTCCTCCTCACGGTCACGGAGACCGAGGGAGTAAAGTTTTTTGAGGAGGAGGAGGTGGTCAACCGTGTCAAAGGCAGCTGCAAGATCCAGAAGTAGGAGTACAGAATAGTGTCCGTTGGTTTTTGCAGTTAGTAGGTCATTTTATATATATATATATATATATATATATATATATATATATATATATATATATATATTAGAGCTTCACGATTCTGGCTTAAATGAGAATCACAATTTTTTTCGCTTAGAATAAAGATCACGATTCTTGCGGCGTAACATCATCTTTCACATTATACAAAAAAAATTGGGCTAACTTTACTGTTTAGTTTTTTTTTTTTATATACTCATTGAATTATATTTTTTCCTAAAAAATTTATTTTGAAAGACCGCTGTGCAAATACTGTGTGACAAAATATTGCAACGATCGCCATTTTATTCTCTGCTAATATATATATATATATATATATATATATATACAGTGGGGACGGAAAGGATTCAGACCCCCTTAAATTTTTCACTCTTTGTTTTATTGCAGCCATTTGCTAAAATCATTTAAGTTCATTTTTTTTCCTCATTAATGTACACACAGCACCCCATATTGACAGAAAAACGCAGAATTGTTGACATTTTTGCAGATTTATTAAAAAAGAAAAACTGAAATATCACATGGTCCTAAGTATTCAGACCCTTTGCTGTGACACTCATATATTTAACTCAGGTGCTGTCCATTTCTTCTGACCATCCTTGAGATGGTTCTACACCTTCAGGCTGGGTTCACACTGGTCCGACAAACGCTCCGACATTGGGAGCTCATGTCGCATGACGTGTGAAATGTAATGTTTCCCTATGGGAGCCGTCCTAACTGGTCCGACACAAGTCGTTCCGACTTTAGAAATGCTCCCTGTACTACTTTGGTCCGACTTTGATCCTACTTCAGCCTATTGACTATCATTGAAGTCGGATCAAAGTCGGATTGCCGTCTTGCATGATCCGACTTCGGCACGCGACTTGTGCTCAGATGATCTTGAGGGGGAACTCCGCGCCAAATTTTAAATAAAAATCCGGCATGGGTTCCCCCTCCAAGAGCATACCAGGCCCTTGGGTCTGGTATGGACCTTGAGGGGAACCCCCTACGCCGAAAAAGCGGCGTGGGGGCTCCCCCAATCCATACCAGACCCTTATCCGAGCACGCAGCCCGGCCGGACAGGAATGGGGGTGGGGACGAGCGAGCGCCCCCCCCCTCCTGAACCGTACCAGGCCGCATGCCCTCAACATGGGGGGGTTGGTGCCTTGGGGGAGGGGGCGCGCTGCGGCCCCCCACCCCAAAGCACCTTGTCCCCATGTTGATGAGGACAAGGGCCTCTTCCCGACAACCCTGGCCGTTGGTTGTCGGGGTCTGCGGGCGGGGGGCTTATCGGAATCCGGGAGCCCCCTTTAATAAGGGAGCCCCCAGATCCCGGCCCCCCCACCCTATGTGAATGAGTATGGGGTACAGCGTACCCCTACCCAATCACCTAGGAAAAAAGTGTCAATTTAAAAAAAAAACACTACACAGATTTTTAAAGCATTTTATTAGACAGCTCCGGGGGTCTTCTTCCGACTTCGGGGGTCTCTCCGGTTCTTCTCCACGCTCTCCGGATCTTCTGCCGGGCTCCTCCGCTCTCTTCTGCTCTTTTGCCGCTCTTTTGCTAAAGCGGAGGAGCCTGGTCTTCAATCTTCTGCCTTCTGCCCTCTTCTCCTGATGTTGACACGACGCTCTCCGGGGCTAGAATGCTCTCTGTGCGCTCTGCTCTGACTTATATAGGCGGTGACCCCGCCCCCTTATGCCGTCACAGTCCCTGGGCATGCTGGGACTGTGACGTTTTAGGGGGCGGGGTCACCGCCTATATAAGTCAGAGCAGAGCGCACAGAGAGCATTCCAGCCGGGGAGAGCGTCGTGTCAACATCGGAAGAAGAGATGAAGAGAAGAAGCGGCGAGACAGCGGCGACAAGACAGCGGCAGCAGACCGGGCCCCTCGCTGGCAATAGAGCTGGAAGAAGATAGCGGCGGGGCCCGGGAGAAGAGGCGGAACACCGGGAGAAGATACCGGAGCTGCCCAATAAATTAATTTTGAAACCTGTGTACTGTGTTTTTTTTTTATTGACACTTCCTTAGGTGAATGGGTAGGGGTACCATGTACCCCATACTCATTCACATAGGGTGGGGGGCCGGGATCTGGGGGCCCCCTTATTAAAGGGGGCTCCTGGATTCCGATAAGCCCTCCGCCCGCAGACCCCGACAACCAACGGCCAGGGTTGTCGGGAAGAGGCCCTTGTCCTCATCAACATGGGGACAAGGTGCTTTGGGGTGGGGGGCAGCAGCGCGCCCCCTCCCCCAAAGCACCAACCCCCCCATGTTGAGGGCATGCGGCCTGGTACGGTTCAGGAGGGGGGGGGGCGCTCGCTCGTCCCCACCCCCATTCCTGTCCGGCCGGGCTGCGTGCTCGGATAAGGGTCTGGTATGGATTGGGGGGGACCCCCACGCCGTTTTTATCGGCGTAGGGGGTTCCCCTCAAGGTTCATACCAGACCCAAGGGCCTGGTATGCTCTTGGAGGGGGAACCCATGCCGGTTTTTTATTTAAAATTTGGCGCGGAGTTCCCCCTAAAGATTCATACCAAACACAATGCCGAGCATTGGCGGGGATCCAAGTCGGATCCCCGTTCATTGAAAGTCGGACACATGCCGGCTTCATGTCGCAGGGCAAAGTCGGATCCAAAGTAGGACGGCTGTCGTGTCGCACCAGTGTGAACCCAGCCTCATTTGAGTCCAGCTGTGTTTGATTATACTGATCGGACTTGATTAGGAAAGCCACACACCTGTCTATATAAGACCTTACAGCTCACAGTGCATGTCAGAGCAAATGAGAATCATGAGGTCAGAGGAACTGCCTGAAGAGCTCAGAGACAAAATTGTGGCAAGGCACAGATCTGGCCAAGGTTACAAAAACATTTCTGCCGCACTTAAGGATCCTTAAGATGTAGTCGGGAGATGGGAGAAAGTTGTAGAAAGTCAACCATCACTGCAGCCCTCCACCAGTCGGGGCTTTATGGCAGAGTGGCCCGATGGAAGCCTCTCCTCAGTGCAAGACACATAAAAGCCTGCATGGAGTTTGCTAAAAAACACCTGAAGGACTCCAAGATGGTTAGAAATAAGATTCTTTGGTCTGATGAGACCAAGATAAAACTTTTTGACCTTAATTCTAAGCGGTATGTGTGGAGAAAACCAGGCACTGCTCATCACCTGTCCAATACAGTCCCAACAGTGAAGCATGGTGGTGGCAGCATCATGCTGTGGGGGTGTTTTTCAGCTGCAGGGACAGGACGACTGGTTGCAATCGAGGGAAAGATGAATGCGACCAAGTACATTGATATCCTGGACGAAAAAAACCTTCTCCAGAGTGCTCAGGACCTCAGACTGGGCCGAAGGTTTACCTTCCAACAATGCAATGACCCTAAGCACACAGCTAAAATAATGAAGGAGTGGCTTCACAGCAACTCCATGACTGTTCTTGAATGGCCCAGCCAGAGCCCTGACTTAAACCCAATTGAGCATCTCTGGAGAGACCTAAAAATGGCCGTCCACCAACGTTTACCATCCAACCTGACAGAACTGGAGAGGATCTGCAAGGAGGAATGGCAGAGGATCCCCAAATCCAGGTGTGAAAAACTTGTTGCATCTTTCCCAAAACGACTCATGGCTGTATTAGATCAAAAGGGTGCTTCTACTAAATACTGAGCAAAGGGTCTGAATACTTAGGACCATGTGATATTTCAGTTTTTCTTTTTTAATAAATCTGCAAAAATTTCAACAATTCTGTATTTTTTCTGTCAATATGGCGTGCTGTGTGTACATTAATGAGGAAAAAAAATGAACTTAAATGATTTTAGCAAATGGCTGCAATATAACAAAGAGTGAAAAATTTAAGGGGGTCTGAATACTTTCTGTACCCGCTGTATATATATAATGTTTGGGGGTTCTAAGTAATTTTCTAGCAAAAAATACTGATTTTAACTTGTAAGCAACAAGTGTCAAAAAAAGGTTTAGTCTTTTTCTTTCTTTCAATAATTTTTATTGATTATATCAAAAAGAAAATACATACGGACAAAATATTGGCCGACAAGGCCTAGAGTAAATCAGCAAAAGAGCTTATCAGCATGCAGAAATACGGAAACTTGTGCTTCGTGAAGTTTAGAAAAAACCCCATCAAAAGAAAAGAAACATTTCTATCCTGGGCTACTATACGTCAGGTAAGGCATTAATGACAAAATCCCCTGTTGAAATACAAAAATATATTTGAAATATCAGTGTTGGTTGAGTAGCCAAAACAGTACCAAATAAGAAACAGGAGGCGATGATGTCAGGCATTCCTCCCACCACCCCAAAGGGATCATGCTGTGGACAGGAGGACTCCAACAATATGAAACCGCCATCAAATATAAACAGGGCTACCCAAGCCGAGACCTGGAGGGCGTAAATGTAAATGAGTTAGCTTGAGGGTATTGGAACAACCCGCTATTTAAAGGGCTTTTGTTGGGGACTTGTGACAATCAGAGAAAATTCCCTAACAGGTCATGTTAATAACATAGCTCTCTATAGATAAAAGGAATGGAAATGTTCCTAGAAAACGTAAAACCTAATAACAAAGTTTACGACTAGAGTAAACACATTAGCCCAAAAGACAAACAAAGTAGGATCTCAGTATCAATGTAGAAAGGCATTCTGGATATAATGGGCAATGAGTGTGGAAATGTATCCACTTACTGATTTCCGTGGTTTAGACTTTTGCTTGTTATGTCTTGCAAAGCACACAAAGAAGAGAGAGAGTTGGAGGGTCACCTAGACTCGGTCCGGTTGAGTAGAGATGGCACCAGGATTCAAGGAAATGTGGGAGTAATTGTCCCAGGGCTCCCAAGTTAATTCAAAGATGTGAACTTTGTCTTGGAAAGTGCTCACCATTTTTCTCCTGGGCCATGATCCAGGAGATCTAACGGCAGAGAGCGGGACTGTTGCCTTTTTCCAAAATCTTGCTATGGTAATTTTGGCTCCTAGAAACATTAAAAAGACCATTGCTTGTGTGTATTTAGAGACCTTCTCTACCTTGAGATTTAGAAGTGCTATTTCGGGGATTTGGGGGATAGGAGAGCCCGTTACCTTACGTAATACAGAGAAAAATCTGTTACAAAAGCCTCGAATTCGAGGACAGGTCCACCATGTGTGGAATAATGTGCCCAGATGATTGCAGCCCCTAAAGCACAGTGGGGAGGCGTCCGGGTAGATTTTAGCAAGTAGAGGGGGAACTCGGTACCAACGAGTGAAGATTTTAACGTTAGCCTCCATCAAAGAGACGTTCAGTATTCCCTTAAAGGAGCGTTGGAAGCAGTAGTACTATTTTTCAAGCTCCCACTCTTCCTTGATGTCAACCTCCCAGGTTCGGGCATAAGGTGGTTTGGTCTCGGTCTTTGCTAGGGAGGAGTAGATGATGGATATACCACCCCTCTGATCCATAATATTGGAGTACCAGGTTTCATATTCTGTAATTTTAGGAGGGTCAGGTTTATTGGGCCACATAGAGTGTTGGTAATGTGTTATTTGAGCTAATCTAAATCCTTTCGAAGTGGGCATTTTGCTTATGCAGTAACCTGTTGAGAGGGGGCCCATCGAATTGAAGAAGTGTCCTATTCTGAACATGCCTTTATTAAGCCACCATTTAAAGGCAAGAATATCTAAGCCCGGGGCGAAATCTGGGTTATGGAATATGTGAGTTAAGAAAGTTTAGTCTTTAAGTGGTTAAACTGACCTCATTTACAGACCGAAGTTCATTCCTTTGATCTAAAAGAACCGAGATTTATCGCTGTTGATAAACATTTGCTGGCTGAGTTTTTTTTCTTCTTTTGACAGCTCTGAGCACAGAAGGCTCTGCACTTGTTACATAGAATTGTGAAAATGCTGTATTAAGATCGTGAGGGGGGGTTAACGATTTTTCTTAATGGAAAATCGTGCAGCTCCAATATATGTATGTGTGTATATATATATATATATATATATATATATATATATATACACACACATACATATATATATATACACACATACATATATATATATACACACACACACATACATATATATATATATATATATATATATATATATATATATATATATATATATATATATATATATATATATAGTGCATTTATTAACAGTAAAACAAAAGGCATCCAAACCCTAGCAAACAGCAACAAACATAAAGATATAAGTGAACCAAAAACCCAGTGAGAAAATAAAATACCTAACTAAATGACTTAAAGATGTTGTAAAGCTCTTTGTGTCACTTGTACCTATAGGTGAGCCTAGAATAAGGCTTACCTATAGGTATTGTAAATATCTCCTAAATGTGCGCCGTTTAGGAGATATTTGCTGTACACTGCGCCGATCATGTCATTGGCGCATGCGCTGTGAAGAAACGGCCCTCCGTTCCGTTTCTTCACTAGCAAGTGCCGTGACTGATGGCTCCCGTGCACATGCGCAGGAGTGACGTCTCGCGACTCCGGCCAGTCACAGAGCTGGAGTCCGCGGTCCCGGAAGGAAGAGGGGAGAAAATGCATGCAGCCACCAGCGGGGACAGCGCGGGCTTCAGTTGCAGGTAAGTGCCACATAATGGACTAGTATGCACTGCATACTAGCCCATTATGCTTTTACTTTGCAGGGGAAAAAAGAGAAGGTAAAACCCATCAGGGTTTACTTTCTCTTTAACAGAATTACAGAAATCTTAACTATTGAACTATCTACATACAATATTTACAAAATGGGGAACACAGCTGCTCGTACACATCCGTTTACCAACAACAGTGAACATGAGGCCTAAGATAACGGCTAGCAGTATCAGTCAGCAAGAAAAACGCTGGAGCAAGGTGTAAAAGCAGACGAGGGACTAAATATCCCTCCCAGAAGCCAGTACCTGGTGGAGCTGATTACTGGAAATCTCCCAGCTGCTGGACACTGGAACTACAAACTTCCCCTTCGGGAAGCACAGTGCCAACAGCAGGTGATCCAGGTCCTGACAGCCTCCCTATGAGGCACCAACTGCCCATGAGTACACGCTCCTTTGAGCCCATGAGCACAAAGATTGTTCCTAAGACCCCTAAACATACAATGGACCCTAGGCCTTGTACATGCACTGGCCCTGCATCTAGACATCTGACATTCCCCAGAAGTGATGAATGATGAAGAAGAGTGATGAAGAAGACTTTGACAGAGGCACTTCTACAGATCCAGGCATTATGATCCTGTCATCTGCCCAATTCCCAGGTGGGCATGCCCCATTTTATGAGTTAGTCCCACCCAGACCCCACCTCTAAATATGTTAGGAGAGCACAACATGCCCACCTGGCACCAGGTGGCTACCCTGGGCGCAATAGTTTATTGCAGGGATGTGGACGCTCTGGGCAGGGAAGGGAAGGGGGAGGGCGCAGTTTGGCATCTTTGCCTTGGGCGCTGGATGGCCTTTTGTCCCGGGACTGGGCCTACATGCCGAACTGTATCTATATTATAGCTGTAGTGCCGTAGTCCATCCTATTTCCTTTTGTCATTAACCTTCTGGGAAATCCCTATGTTTGTAGTGGAGGAAAGAAATTCCCACATCTGAAGGATAAAAGTCTGAGGCCTTTCTTTTTTTTTTTTTTTGCATTTCATTGACGTCACAGGGCTGAGGGACCAATTTATATGACGTCGGTCATAATATTTTTACATGCAAGGCCTGCTTTATGTGAATAGCCCTGGAACTTGAAATAATGAAAATAAAACAGGAAAATCCTTTACTTTTCGGGACAATACTGACGGGTGAATATGTAATGCTCAGATTAGCGTTTCCATGGAGACGGAATACTCTGGGGGACCACTTACAAGTCGCAGTTGTGATAGGACGGCATCTACTGCTAAGCTGTCATTCACACCTAGAGGTTGTTTGCAAAAACAAATTACTTTCTTCTCCATTTAACTGATGCCTATTCAGAACAAATCTAACAAAAGCTGCTAATTTTCATAGATTTCATGGAAAGTAAATAAGTTATGTTGTTTTTTTTTTTTTTTTTAGAGTACACAAATGACTAAAGATAAAGATTTCACTGGCTCGTTTATTGCACAATTAGGAGTTATGAAATAATCTTGTTACATGGTTGACTGATTGCTGTTTCAAAGTAATTTTTTGGTTTTCTACGTCGGCTGCTGGCGGTGACAGACAGAAAGGCGGTAATAGCGACGTACAGTTTGTGAAACGGTTTGTGTATCATTAAAGTGGTATTAACCACCTCAATAAAGGGCACTTACACCCCCTTCCTGCCCAGGCCATTTTTTTTAGCTTTCAGCGCTGTCGCACTTTGAATGGCAATTGCTTGGAAAAATTTTGAAAAATTAAAAAAAAAGTATTTCTTATTTTCGGTCAGTAAATTTTGTAAATAAGTAATTTTTCTCCTTCACTGATTTGCGCTAATGAGGCTGCTCTGATGGGCACTCATAAGCTGCACTGATGGGCACTGATAGGCTGCACTGATGGGCACTGATGAGGTGGCACTTATGGACACTGTTTAGGTGACACTGATGAGGAGGCACTAATATGCCGTACTGATGGGCACTGATAGGTGGCACTGATGTGCGGCACTGGTGAGCGCTGATAGGTGGCACTGGTGGTCACTGATGGGCAGCACTGGTGGGCACTGATAGGCGGCACAGATATGCAGCACTGATGGGCGGTGCCAGGGCTGGACTGGGATAAAAATTTGGCCCTGGACTTCATCCAGACCAGACCACTTTAATTGTGCAAACAAGCACAAAAACAGTATATAAACTATACGCAATTGTGCAAAAAAACATAAAAAAAAAGTAGCAGAACATAAGGAGTCCTCACTAACCTCTTTTATTATTTCACTTATTCTCCTCTGTATTTTTCTCGTCCTTCTCACATCACTGCGTGAAGTTGAGGGCGAACCAAGAAAACCATTACTTTGACAGGCTTTCACTGAAACCGGCCCACTGAGCCATCGGCCCACCGGGAAACTCCCTGTAGTCCCAATGGCCAGTACATGCCTGGGCGGTGCTGATGGGCAGCACTGATGGGCACTGATCGGCATTGATGGGCAGCACTGATGAGCAGGCACTAATGGGCACTGATGGGAAGCACTGACTGGCATCACTTATGATCACTGATTGGTTGCACTTATGGACACTGGTGGGCACTGATTGGTGTCACTGCTGGGGGTTTCCCTGTAATCAAGGTACTGATGATCAGTGCCCTGACTACCTGCCCAGGTCTCCTCTGTGAGGAGATGCCGCTGATCGGCACTCCTCGCCACACACTCTGTCAGGGTGAGGCGAGGAGAGCTGATTCACGGCACTTCCGTATTTACATGTTACCAGCTGTGATTGGACACAGCCGATCACATGGTTAGAAAACCGTGGCCACGATTCTTTACAGAGATCAGTGTCGCGCCGTGTCCTAACATCACGGCGTGGCCACGATCGCCGCGCTGCATGCCCCCACGGACGCACGATGGCGCCCGTTCTGGGGTGCCATCATATGACGTCCTCCCAGGAGGAGAGCCGCACCGTCCCTCCGTCATTTGACAGTGGGTGGGCGGCAAACGGTTAAACTCTTTTTTTTTTTTTTTTTCTAACAGGTAGGGATCTGATAATGGAAGAGACCCTATCAGTCTTTTCTATCATAAATGCACCCTCTGCCTATCAGCTGTCATATACACTGCACCGTACATGCGCAGCACAGAGTACATTTATAGCACCTGATCTCTGCCGTGGCGACTCCCATCGCACAGGTGCAGGAATGACGTCATCACAGCCCAAGCCATTCAAGCGGTCCGAAGCGCCGGAACCCAGAATGAGGACAGGGTAAAAATGGAAGCGCCTGGGACTTGTGGGATCAGTGACAGCGCTAGACATGTGCAGGACGGAAAAAAATTTGTTTCGCTTTGATTGGGTATTTAAATAAATTAGTTTTGTTAAATTTATTACATTGGTTTCATTCGTTTTGTTAGTTTCGTATTCAAATTCGAAAAAATTCAACCGAATTAGAAAAAAAAAATGACCGCATTTGAAAAAAATTATCGAATCAGTATTGGAAATCGAAAACACATTTGAGTTTTTTTTTCCCATTTAAATGCAACTGTTGCATTAAGCTATTGACACTGACTGTCTGACAATTTATAGACAAAATAGATTAAAATACAAAAAATATAACCATCTTCCAAAATTTTAATTTCAAATAGAATTAATTCAAATAGAAAAGATTAGAATAGAATATAAAATAATAGAAAAGAATATAATTGAAAATAAGAGAATAGAATTGAAAATCAAAAGAACAGAATAAAATAAAATTGAGAGAATATTACGGTTATACAGTATTCTTTCTATTTTATTATGTTCTATATTGTTTTTTCTATTAAATTCTCTTTTTTTCTATTCTATTCTTTTCTATTATTGTCTATTCTAATCTTTTCTATTCAAATTCATTCTATTCAAATCTCTGAAGATGGTTATATTCTTTATATTTTATTCTATTCTATTGTTTTTCTATTCTATTCTATTCTCTTATTTTCTATTATTTTGGATTCCATTGTTTTGAATTCTATTCTAATCTATTCTATTCAAATTCGAATTTAGGAAGGCGGCCAAATTCAATTTTATTATATTCTATTTTTTTAAATTCCATTCTATTCTTTACTATTCTTTCATTTTTCTAATATTTTAATTCTAATATTTCTAATATTTTCTAATTTGATTTTGAATCGCATTTGTTTTCGAATTCAATTTGAATTTGTTTTCGAATTCGAATAGAATTTCGGTTCCTTATTTTGGATTCGTTTAAATTCATTACTATTGTAATTCGTATACATCAGAATTTCAGAATAATTAAAAATGTGTCCGAATTTCGTTTCGGAACGAAATGGACTGCACATGTCTAGACAGCGCAGTGCTGGAGGGCACATTATGGCAGATAAGTGTTATAATGTGTTATTATGCTGTGCATGCGAGCACATTATAGCATAACCCACCTGGGGGCGCCCTTGTAATAATAATGAAAAAAAAAAATCAGGGTTGATACAACTTTAACCCTTTCGCTGCCAGGTCCGTACGTCTTACGAACCTGACTGCGGGGGGTTTCACACATAGTCTGGTGGCTACAGCCACCAGGATTGTGTTTGAAACTGACAGGCAGACTCCTGTCTGTCAGGTGAAAGCAATCGTGCGGCTGCGCTGCTGCCTGATTGTTCACAAATACACACCCCCGGCACTGGCGTCCCCCCTCCCCCAGAACCCCGCCATGTTTTCCGGGCTTTTGTTGCACATCTGCGAGCCTGGAAAAGACATGGCTGGTGTCGGTGGCTGGAGGGGAAGAAGGAGAGTGGGCACATGTCCTCTCTCCTCCCCTTCTTGTTAAGAACCAGAAAGCGGCGTCTATGATGTCACTTTCGGGTCAGCCTCTCATGATCCTGCATGTTTCATTAAAGACAACCTGTCACCTAAAAATCATCACATAGGGGACTTCTTGTATGTGATGAAAAAAAAAGTTTAAGTACAAAAATTTTTTTTTTTTTTGCAAAAAGACAAAGATACACCCAAGCACATAACCCCCCCCCCCAAAAAAAATGTTGAGCCCCCCCCCCATATATATGCAAGTAAACGCATGCATCAGGGATGCTTACTCATGAAAACGTTGATTGCGATACACATGTTACATATCACCACACACGCCGGAGTGGTGAGAGCAATAATTCTAGCACATGACCTCCCCCGTAACACTAAACTGATGACCTATAGGGGACTTTTAAAGCATCGCCTATAGAAAATATAGGGCACTGAAGTTTGTCGCCATTTCACGGGTGCACACAAATTTAAGGTTTGGCATGTTGGGTATCTATATAGTTGGCACAACCTCGTATTTTATATTTTACCAAAAATGTGGGTAGTTTGTTGCATTTGTTTGCCCTAAAATTCACTTTTTTACTAAAATCCTTTGGACACAGCTGAACACAGATTGGGGTAAAGGGCCAGCGGCCCTTTACCATGTGATCAGCTGTGTCCAATCACAGCTAAACACATGTAAATAAACTTGCCGGTTATTAGCATTCCTTTTCTCCTGCACTGTCACAGTGTGAGGAGAGGAGAACCGGTAAACTCCAAGTGTGGCGGGACATTTACACTGATAATCAGGGCACTGATCATCAGTATCCTGCTTATCAGTGAAGCCCCAACAGTGCCCATCAGTGCTGCCAATCAGTGCCACCTCATCAATGCCCATCAGTGTCGCCTCATCAGTGCAGCCTATACGTGCTGATCAGAAAAACTATTTTTTCTGTCGTTTTTAATTTGTTTAGCAAAAAATGTTAAACCCAGTGGTGATTAAATACTACCAAAAGAAAGCTTTTTCTGTCTCAAAAAAATGATAAACATTTCATATAGGTACAGTGTTGCCTGACTGCGCCATTGTCATTCAAAGTGTGACAGCACTGAAAGCTGAAAACTGGGCAGGAAGGGGGTGAAGGTGCCCAGTATTGAAGTGGTTAATCCCAACCTGCGACCACTTGTTAATGACCTTTGGCTTGTTTACTGACTATGCTTCTGCTTGATCCCTACCTGTTATATCTTCTCTTGGCTTGCTCACCTCCTGGTGGGCCGATTCTGAGGACCGCGACCTGGTACTAACACACAGAAAGTCCATCTCCTTCATCAGGAGATCTGGTGAACATCGGTTATTGCTCAGATTCTGCTGCTGCACGTATCCAGCTGGTTGGTGGGAGCCTTTCTACCTCTATAGCTACTGGTCTCCAAGCCTGACCCCTGACTGTGAAATAGAAAGCCACTCAAATGCATTACAGGAGAAGTACAGCCAAAGCTCATTTGGTTAGTAAACGCTGGAGGGGCATAGCCGTCAGCGGGGACTGACAGTCACCAGCTCTCTGCTCAGGGAGCTCTAAAAACCGAGTGAACGGCAGTGTTTGATCGCTCGGTTCTCAGCCTTATGCCTCGTACACATGATCCAACAGCAAAACGGTCCGAAGGGCATTGGCCCAAACTTGTCTTGCATACACACAGTCACAAAAATGTTGGCCAACAATTACGAACGTAGTGGCGTACTCCGTGGTTTTTCAGCTCTTTAGCGCCACCCTTTGGGCTCCTTCTGCTAATTTCGTGTTACTAGAAGTTTGGTGAGTGTTGATTCGCACTTTTCATTTCACACTTTTCATTTCGCACTTTTCAGTTCGTGTCTGAATGACCGTCCGTCAACCAGCCATGTTGCGGAATCAGAGGAGATAACGTGTTATTTATTATTGGCATGGAACTTATTGCTTTGACATTATCTTTTTGGTTGAATAATAATGATTTGATTTGGTATATTTTCTATATTTTTGGATGCATAGAATGCACTTTTTGGTTAAGTTCTATTGGCACATACTGTAGCATGGCTAATTTTATTTGTTTTTTTTTGTTTTTTTCATGCACAATAAAAAAAACTGTGTAGAATAATACTTGGCTATGTAATTTACTTCAAATGACAGTTTGGGAGTCGGCAGTTACATTTAAAAAAATACAATGTAAAATTGACAAGGGACACCAACATAGTTGTATCTTTGATCTTAAAAACTACAGGATAATGGTGTTGTGGTAACTTGCCCAAATAAAAAAAAAAAAAGCATAATAATATTATTCTTGATATCACTAGAAAAAAAAAACCTTTAAAAATTTGTTTGCAATAACTCCATCAGTATCACCAGCAAAACAGCTTTATTATTATACCATTAAAGAAGAAGAGAATTGTGCGCTGCATTTCTAGATTTCATAATTTGCCACGTCACGAATGTTAATTCTCCATTACGAACGCTAGTTTACAAGACCGATCGCTTCCGGCTCGTCCTTGCTTCCGAGCATGTGTGTTTGTACTTTGACTTTTGTCCGACGGACTTGTGTACACACGCTCGGAAAATCCGACAACAGACATTTATCCGCGGAAAATGTGAAAACCTGCTATCCAACATTTGTTGACGGAAAGTCCGACAACAATTGTCCGATGGAGCGTACACACGGTCGGATTTTCCACCAACAGCCTGACATCGAACATTTCCCGTTGGAAAATCCGATCGTGTGTATGAGGCTTTAGAGCCGGCAGGGGACAGATGCAGCATTGGAGCGATGGTGCATCCACCTTGGTAAGTATGATTCTAAAATAAAAAACATTCCCATACTGAGCCTATACAGCTTTATACAAGACGGTTGCAGATGAGAACTTTTTAAACCTGTATAGGCTCATGTTTGGTCTTAATACATGTGAGTGGTTTTCTATCTGCTTTTTTAAATAAAATAACAGTGAGCACTATGTAGGTTCCCATTGTCTTTAACATGCAAATACACAATGAATGGTCCGTCCATCCACCCACCGGAGCTGCTGAGGTTATCCAAGAGCCAGAGTCCTTCCTGATTAACCACTTCAGATCTGGACGGTTTTACCCCCTTCATGACCATTCCATTTTTTGCGATACAGCACTGCGTTGCTTTAACTGACAATTGCGCAGATGTGCGATGTTGTACCCAAATAAAATTGATGCCCTTTTTTTTTTCCATAAACAGAGGTTTCTTTTGGTGGTATTTGATCACCTCAGCATTTTTTATTTTTTGCACTATAAACAAACAAAGACCGACAATTTTCAAAAACAAAACAATATTTTTTACTTTATGCTATAAAACACCCCCAATAAAAAAAAATGTAAAAAAAAACTCGAATTTATTCATCAATTTAGGCCAATATGTATTCTGCTACATATTTTTGATAAAAAAAAATCCAAACAAGCGTATATTGATTGGTCTGCACAAAAGTTATAGCTATATTTTTGGAGTTTTAATTAATTATTTATTTTTTTTTTTACTAGTAATGGCAGTGATCAGCGATTTTTAGCGGGAGTGCGACATTGCGGCGGACAAATCTGACACTGATGCCGCGTACACACGAGCGGACTTTTCAACCGGACTGGTCCGATGGTCCCTCGAACGGCACTTTCGGCGGACTTTCCTGAACGAATGGACTTGCCTACACACAAACAGACCAAAGTCTGATGGATTCGTACATGATGACGTACGACCGGACTAAAATGAGGGAGTTGATAGACAGTAGCCAATAGCTGCCCTAGCGTTGGTTTTCGTCCATTGGACTAGCATACAGACGAGCGGATTTTTCAACCGGACTCGAGTCCGTCGGAAAGATTTGAAACATGTTCCAAATCTAAAGTCAGTCTGATTTTCGACCGAAAAAGTCAGCTGCAGGTCCGATGAAGCCCACACACGATCGGATTGTCCGAAGGATTCGTCCTGTCGGACCAGTCCGGTCGAAAAGTACGCCCGTGTGTACGCGGCATAAGTGACACTTTTTGGGGACCAGTGACACCAATACAGCGATCAATGCTAAAAAAAATATGCACTGTCACAGTACTAATAACTTTGGCAGGGAAGGGGTTAACATCAGGGGCAAACAAAGAGTTAAGTGTGTCCCTAGAGGGTGCTTTCTAACTATGGGGGAGGTGCTTTGACTGGGGGAAAACAGAGATCTGTGTTTCTGCTTAGCAGAAACACAAAATCTCCATGTTCCCAACTGGCAGAACAGCGGTCTGCCTTGTTTACATATACAGACAGTTGTCCTGCCTTTCCCCTGAATGATCGGCGGGTCCCAGCGGACGTCACGTCCGCCGGACCTGCTGATTGGCTCCCGCTGGGTCCACAGCGAGAGCGGGTCGCCAGCAGTGCGCGTGCCCCAGACCCCATGCAAAAATCACGTACCTCCAGAGTGGTCAGCGTGGAGCTTTCCATGCACTGGATGCAGCAATTCAGCCTGTGTACAGACTTCACACCCAGACGCCTGAAGGAATGAAATCTGAGCCGGAAACAAGATAACAGCACATCCCAGGACACTTTTCCATCTCAAAGAAACACCTCCACCCTGTGAACCAGTAAGTGTAATTGTTACACTAACTTTTATTTTTGCATAAACAAGCTACCACAGTTGGCGCCTCCACACCCCTCCTTTTTTCAAAAATCACGTACCTGTAC
Source organism: Lithobates clamitans (assembly GCA_037952925.1). NCBI lineage: Eukaryota > Metazoa > Chordata > Amphibia > Anura > Ranidae > Lithobates > Lithobates clamitans. The sequence continues at coordinate 623,054 of JBBGZY010001881.1, read as the reverse complement.
ATGATTTCGCGCAGGAAGGCCGTCCTGCCGCAGTATATCTGTGTGGGGTGCTCCAGAAGCAGTCAAGAAGGAAAGGAACCCGTTTACTGTTGGAGCGCATATTGACCTTTGTCGTGGGGTTCAATATAGTGAGATGAGAGTTTGCCCAAAAGGGATTTATCGTTGTATGAGACTACCACATTTAGGCAGGCCATAGACGATGGGACTCCCCCAGAGATTCACATGATTCCCCCATCAACACAGACAGTGCTGATAGGAGAATCCCTCCTGCGAGCAATTGTCTGCTCCTGGCAAGAGGGCGGGGGGAAGCCGTCCCCGCCGGGAGAACACAGTGATTATCGCTAGTGGCTAAAGCAAGCCACTTGCGATAATCGCAAGCAAATCCGGTAGGTTGGTTGTACCCAAGTTGATTGAGCGATCAACTTGGTACATTCAGCCTGCCCAATAATGGTTCAAATCTCGGCCAGTTCCTGCTGAACCGGTTGAGATTTGAACCTTGTATGGCCAGCCTAAAAATTATGGACTTTTACTGTTTTATTGTTTATGATTCGTTGATAGTTTTTTATTCTGACTATTTGATGATTGCTAAAAACACATACAGCATCAGATTACAGACAGTGGTTATTACGCACAGATAAATTATTGGTGATAACGCAGCATTTTTTTTTTTTTTTTTTTTGACTTCATGCTGGAACATTCTTTTGTTTTTTTCCCCCAAATTTTCCTATTCTTAAACTATTTGTCTATTATGTATTTTTTTTTTTAGTCCTTTGGTTCAGTGTGACTTAACATAGTGTGAAGTAATGAGAAAATGTGTATAGAATTTATATTTATAATGTCATTCTTCAGTAAGCTCATGGAATGGGGCTCTTTTCCTGTACTTTACTATATTTTGACCACCAGTAGAATTTTGAGATAAAGAAACATAATTTGATGCTCTAGCTCTGTATTCTTAGTCGCTCAGCTCACTATCCCCCCCCCCCTTTTTTTTTTTGTTGTCTCAAAAATATCTATCTATTTTTATGGAAATAAGCCACTCTAACTGCAGGCGCCCCCCTGTGTTTATTTTGCAATTTAATTTCAAGTAATTGACTATTATGGATAATCTAAAATGTTTAGGCTAGACATATGCGCCAATGTTCATGGCGCTGTTAAATTCTGCTTAAATATTTATACTGAAACTTTGTTCCTGCAAATCACCTTTTCACTTTAGCTTGGTCGTTATGTGTCCTCTGTGGCATCACGGTGCTCCCTCTCCGCAGTGGTGTTGACTTCAGATGGTGACCCCCTGGGGTCTCTTGGGGTAAGCTCTGTGTTCAGTGGACAAGGCAAATGACATTATGTTTATTGTTTATTGTATGTGCTTTTGATGGTTATACTTTGTTTATGCATATATTCTGATGTTTGTACTTTTGTATACCCTCTGTGCAGTTCCATATACTCATTTGGCGGCCTGTAATCCCCTGAGGAAGCCAATGTTGACGAAACATGTTGGGTAAACACACCATCTTGTTACCATTGGTTACCTGAAAAATACCATCTTGTAATTACTGATTAATTGGAATCCTTCCAGTGAGATCACCACAATTGGAGATGTATAAGGATACATTATGGTTTTATATTTTTGATTAAATTTTAATCATGTTTAAAATAAATGTCATGTTTTAAATACTCTATGTTTCCATTTTCTGTTGGCACCGTTATAATGCTACCTCAAACTTTTTTTCCTAATTTCACTTCTATGGAATGAGGTGCTTGAAACGTGTTCACCCAGGTCGGACTAAAATCAAACATGTCCATTATTTTTAATTCATGATATTTATTCACAACAAGAAAGCTCAGTTAGTAGGGATGAGCTCGATGTTCGAGTCGAACGTAAGTTCAACTTGTGTTGGCCTGTTCGCCGAACAGCGAACATTATGCGGCAAATTCGAAAACCGCCAGAACACCGTTAAAGTCTATGGGACACTAACATGAAAAATCAAAAGTGCTCATTTTAAAGGCTTATATGCAAGTTATTGTCATAAAAAGTGTTTGGGGACCCGGGTCCTGCCCCAGGGGACAAGTATCAATGCAAATTTTTTTTTTTTTAAATGGCTGTTTTTTCGGGAGCAGTGATTTTTTTAATGCTTGAAGTAAAACAATAAAATTGAAATATTCCTTTAAATATCGTGTCTAAGGATAAGGGTCTGGTATGGATTTGGGGGGGGACCACTACGCCATTTTTTTTAAAATTTGGCGCAGGGTTCCCCTTAATTTCCATATTAGTCCTAAAAGGGCCTGGTATGGATATTAGGGGGACCCCCACGCAGTTTTTTTTAAAATTTTGGTTCAGGGTTCGCCTTAATATTCATACCAGACCCAAAGGGCCTGGTAATGGACTGCGGGGGGAACCCATGCCCTTTTTTTCAATGAGTTCTATCTATATTGCCGAGACCCGACAATTCTTTACAGCCGCGATCAGTTTTAAATGACAATTTTTCCTTTAGAAATATAATTTTCCTGTGGTATTGTTCTAAACACGGGAAAAATGCGCCACTTTACAGGCATACTATGGACACCCCCCAGGCACGATATTTAAAGGAATATTTCATTTTTTTGTTTCGCTTTAACCACTTCAGCCCCGGAAGAATTTACTCCCTTCCTGACCAGAGCACTTTTTGCAATTCGGCACTGCGTCCCTTTAACTGACAATTGCGCGGTCGTGCGACGTGGCTCCCAAACAAAATTGACATCCTTTTCCCCACAAATAGAGCTTTCTTTTGGTGGTATTTGATCGCCTCTGCGGTTTTTATTTTTTGCGCTATAAACAAAAATAGAGGGACAATTTTGAAAAAAACGCATTATTTTTTACTTTTTGCTGTAATAAATATCCCCCAAAAATATTTAAAAAAACTATTTTTTTCCACAGTTTAGGCCGATACGTATTCTTCTACATATTTTTGGTAAAAAAAATTGCGCGCGCCCGCTGACCGCCTCTTAAAGGGGAACGTACAGGTACGTGATTTTGCCTGTACGAGCCCTTCTGCCGCAGTATATGTGCGTGAGGCGGTCGGAAAGCGGTTAAGCACCAAAAAAGTCTCTGCTCCCGAAAAAACAGCCGTTTAAAAAAAAATTGCATTGATACATGTCCCCTGGGGCAGGACCCGGGTCCCCAAACAATTTTTATGACAATAACTTGCATACAAGCTTTTAAAATGAGCACTTTTGATTTTTCATGTTCGTGTCCCATAGACTTTAACGGTGTTCGTGTGTTTTGCCTAGTTTTTTGCCTGTTCGGTATGTTCTGGTGCGAACCGAACCGAGGGGGGGGTGTGTTCGGCTCATCCGTATCAGTTAGTTGTCTTTCGCAGGGCGCAGTTTTCTGAGTTGACTTGCTGTGACCCAATAACAGTAATAAAAGTTTTTGGACTCTCTGAACTTTCCTTTGGCACTCTCATTAGACTTAGATTTCTGGTCATAACATAATACAGCAGAGACAAAGGCAGATGCCGTTTACTCCTGGCATCACGCAGCCACCTCTAATCATACACTCTCCCCACTCAGTTATTTATACACGATTGGAAAACATATGTGACAGAATACAGCGTGTCCTAACCCCCTGGTGTCAACTCTATATCATTTTCAGAGACACCGAAGGGTTTTTAATTAAGAAAAAAAAAATACTGTGCAAATGTATCAGCATTCGTGTAAAAATCATGATAACACCTTTGCGAATGTTTTTAATATGTGCCAAATGTTATTTTCTAAAACATAAATTGTCTTTCGCAGGCCGAAGTTGTCTGAGTCGACTTGCTGTGAACCAATTTTAGTATTAAACATTTTTGGGCTCTCTGACCTTTCTATTAGATTACATGTGAATCTATCTGGGCCCCGTGTTTCAGGGGCACCTGTGTTTTTTTTAAAGAGCAGTTTTACCGGAACAACTGAGCCCTATTGCAATCTGATTGATCTACTCAGAAATTGAATCGTTATTTGTGCTTGTTCCAGGGCAGGGGTCTTCAAACTTTCTGAACAGAGGGCCAGTTTACTGGCCTTGAGGCTTTAGAATGGCCAGACTGTGGCCAGAAAGATTAGAAAACAGCACGGTGCCGGTCAGAGCAAATATCGCCCCATCCTTGATTTTAGTGACAGAAGAGTGCCCTATTGTTGGTATTCAAGGAATGGTGGAATGGTGAGCCATCATTTGTGTCTATGGGAGGAATAGTGCTCCATCATTGGTGTCTGTGGGTGGAATGGTACCCCATCATTGGTGTCTGTGGGAGGAATTGTAGCCTATCATTGGTGTCTGTGGGAGGAATGGTGCCCCATCATTGGTATTTGCAGGAGGAATGGTGCCCTAATATTAGTATCTGTGGGAGGAATGGTACCCCATCATTGGTGTCTGTGGGAGGAATGGTACCCCATCATTGGTGTCTGTGGGAGGGGTGGTGTCCCATCATTGGTATCTGTGGGAGGAATGGTGTGCCATCATTGGTGTCTGTGGGAGGAATGGTGTCCCATCATTGGTGTCTGTGGGAGGAATAGTACCCCATCATTGGTGTCTGTGGGAGGGGTGGTGTCCCATCATTGGTATCTGTGGGAGGAATGGTGCCCCATCATTGGTGTCTGTGGGAGGAATGGAGTACCATCATTGGTGTCTGTGGGAGGAATGGTGCTCCAATATTGGTGTCTGTGGGAGGAATGGTGCGCCATCATTGGTGTCTGTGGGAGGAATGGTGCTCCAATATTGGTGTCTGTGGGAGGAATGGTGTACCATCATTGGTGTCTGTGGGAGGAATGGTGCTCCAATATTGGTGTCTGTGGGAGGAATGGTGTCCCATCATTGGTGTCTGCAGGAGAAGTGGTGTCCCATCATTGGTGTCTGTGGGAGGAATGGTGTCCCATCATTGGTGTCTGTGGGAGGAATGGTGCTCCAATATTGGTGTCTGTGGGGGGAATGGTGTCCCATCATTAGTGTCTGTGGGAGGAATGGTGCTCCAATATTGGTGTCTGTGGGAGGAATGGTGTACCATCATTGGTGTCTGTGGGAGGAATGGTTCTCCAATATTGGTGTCTGTGGGAGGAATGGTGTCCCATCATTGGTGTCTGCAGGAGAAGTGGTGTCCCATCATTGGTGTCTGTGGGAGGAATGTTGTCCCATCATTGGTGTCAGTGGGAGAAATGGTGCCTCAAGGGCCACATAAAGGTGATCAAAGAGTCACATCCGGCCCACAGGCTGCAGTTTGTAGACCACTGTTCCAGAGCAATAAAAACTTGACAGAGGATCTAAACCTTTCACCACTTTATCCAAAACAACAAAATGTTTACTTTTACATACACTTTAACCACTTCAGCCCCGGAAGATTGAGCTGCTCGCTGACCAGGCCATTTTTTGCGATACTGCACTGCGTCGCTTTAACTGACAATTGTGACGCTGTACCCAAACAAAATTAACGTCCTTTTTTTCCCCATAAATAGAGTTTTCTTTTGGTGGTATTTAATCACCTCTGCGATTTTTATTATTTGCGCTATAAACAAAAGAAGACCAGCAATTTTGAAAAAAACACAATATCGTTTACTTTTTGCTATATTAAATATCCCAAATTTAAAAAAACCGAACAAATGGACTTGCCTACACACGATCACACCAAAGTCCGATGGATTCGTACATGATGACGTACGACCGGACTAAAATGAGGGAGTTGATAGACAGTAGCCAATAGCTGCCCTAGCGTTGGTTTTCGTCCATCGGACTAGCATACAGACGAGCGGATTTTTCAACCGGACTCGAGTCCGTCGCAAAGATTTGAAACATGTTCCAAATCTAAAGTCCGTCTGATTTTCGACCGAAAAAGTCCGCTGCAGGTCCGATGAAGCCCACACACGCTCGGATTGTCCGACGGATTCGTCCAGTCGGACCAGTTCGGTCGAAAAGTCCGTCCGTGTGTACACGGCATAAGTGACACTTTTTGGGGACCAGTGACACCAATACAGCGATCAATGCTAAAAAAAATATGCACTGTCACAGTACTAATAACTTTGGCAGGGAAGGGGTTAACATCAGGGGCAAACAAAGGGTTAAGTGTGTCCCTAGAGGGTGCTTTCTAACTATGGGGGAGGTGCTTTGACTGGGGGAAAACAGAGATCTGTGTTTCTGCTTAGCAGAACAGCGGTCTGCCTTGTTTACATAGACAGACCGTTGTCCTGCCTTTCCCTTGAATGATCGGCCGGTCCCAGCGGACATCGCGTCTGCCGGACCTGCTGATTGGCTCCCGCTGTGTCCACAGCGGAAGCGGGTCGCCAGAAGCGCGCGTGCCCCAGACCTCATGCAAAAATCACGTACCTGTACATGATTTTGCGCAGGAAGGCCGTCCTGCCGCAGTATATCTGTGTGGGGCGCTCCAGAAGCGGTCAAGAAAGAAAGGAACCCGTTTACTGTTGGAGCGCATATTGACCTTTGTCGTGGGGTTCAATATAGTGAGATGAGAGTTTGCCCAAAAGGGATTTATCGTTGTATGAGACTACCACATTTAGGCAGGCCATAGACAATGGGAATCCCCAAGAAATTTGCGCGATTCCCCCATCAACACAGACAGTGCTGATAGGAGAATCCCTCCTGCGAGCAATTGTCTGCTCCTGGCAATAGGGTGGGAGTGGGCAGGGGAAGCCGTCCCCACCGGGAGAACACAGTGATTATCGCTAGCGGCTAAAGCAAGCCTCTTGCGATAATCGCAAGCAAATCAGGTAGGCTGGTTGTACCCAAGTTGATTGAGCGATCAACTTGGTACATTCAGCCTGCCCAATAATGGTTCAAATCTCGGCCGGTTCCTGCCGGTTGAGATTTGAACCGTGTATGGCCAGCCTAACAATTATGGACTTCTACTGTTTTATTGTTTTTGATTCGTTGATAGTTTTTTTTCCTGACTATTTGATGATTGCTAAAAACACATACAGCATCAGATTACAGACAGAGGTTATAACTCACAGATACATTTTTGGTGATAACGCAGCATTTTTTTAATTTTTTTTTATTACACAAACAAGTTATTTTTTGACTTCATGCTGGAACATTCTTTCGTTTTTCCCCAAAATGTTCCTATTCTTAAACTATTTGTTTTTTTTCGTGGGACTTTAGTCCTTTGGTTCAGTGTGAAGTAATAAGAAAATGTGTATAGAATTTATATTTAAAAAAACAAAAAAATGTTTTTTCTCAGGTTATGCCGATATGTATTCTTCTACATATTTTTGGTAAACAAATATGCGTATATTGATTGGTTTGCGCAAAAGTTATAGCGTCTACAAAATAGGGGATAGATTTATGGCATTTTTATTATTATTATGTTTTTACTAGTAATGCCGGTCAGTAATTTTTATCCGGACTGCGATATTTCGGCGGACACATTTGACACATTTTTAGGACCAGTGACAATTATACAGCGATCAGTGCTATAAAATTACACTGATTATCGTATAAATGTCACTGGCAGGGAAGGGGTTGACACTAGGGGGCGATCAAGGGTTTAACTGTGTTCCCTATGTGTGTGTTCTAACTGTGGGGGGATGGGACTGACTAGGAGGAGAGAACCGGGATCACACACTCAGATCCCGGTTCTCGCTCTGTCACAAGCGATCGCAGGTGCCCGGCGGTCATCGTGCTCGCCGGGCACTCGCATCAGCTCCGGCAGCGAGCCCTGGGCGCACACGTGCCCCCTAGTGGCCAAAAGGGGAAGCGACGTAAGGTAACATTGTTTTGCCCAGGGGAGGCAACCTGCCGCAGTACAACGGTTCATAGGACAATCCAGCAGATGGAGGTCATGGAGGAGGAGGGGGTCGAGCTGACTGATCTCGCATTATCACCACCAGCTGTATGGAGACATTGGCGGAAAAACAAGCTTCAGCGGTGAGACCTGTCCAGTTCCAAGTTGCCCAGTGTGCTGTGAACTAAATATATCATCCCTGACCATGCTTGCTGGACCTCGTGTCAGCAGTAAGGTGGACCTTGCGGCTGACTGCCTTGCTCAACAATGCCAAAACATTGCCTTCCACATGATGGTACAGAGCTGGAATGGCCTTACATGCAAATAAATAGCAACTGGGAACCTGCCATTGTGGTACAGCACATTCTGCAAATTCACGGAAGGGTGCAGAATCCACCAGATGGAAAGGCAGTTCGGGAAGGGGTTAAAATTGTTGTAAACCCTTACATACACCTAGTGAAGTGACTGGCCTGATACACAGAGATGAAACAAACCCTCCTACATACGTTGTACCTGTTTATATGCAGTTTTCTCTTCTCTACATTCAAGCTTGTCTAAGCTTTTTGAAAACAGATGGGGCGGAGATCTGAAGTTACATTCTGCAGAGCTCAGTAAGGAGATCTGTGAAAGCTGATTGGAGAGAAAGGACACACCCACCTTCACACAGCACACAGGAAAAGAGCTGAGGCTGTCCCTCACAGGCTGCGTGCTGGAGATCCCTCCCCTGTCATATTTTTTTCTCTTGGTTTTAAAAAAACGTGTCAAAAGTGAGTCATGCTGATAGCAGAGGAAGGAGGCAGCTGACAGAAAAGACACATAGTGCTCTTAACTTGTTCAGATCTGCACTATAGCCAAATGACGGCTACAGCGCAGACCTGCTTTGCCGAGAGTACATCTATTGACGTCCTCCCGTGCCCGAGCGGCCTGCGTGCCTCCTGCAGGGCGCGCATGGTGCACTTTGTGATCAGCGAGTCTATGAGACTCGCTGGATCACAGATCGATCCCGACTCCTTACCACGTGATCATCTGTCAGCCAATGACAGCTGATCATGTGATGTAAACAGAAGATCGGTAATCATTTTTATTTTCTTCTTACGCTGACAGCGTGAGGAGAAAAAATAGCCGATCACCGGTGGCTGTGAGAGGGACATCAGTCCCGATCATGGAGAGCTGCCGCCAGCTTCTCAGTGCCCACCTGTGCCACCTACCAGTGCCACCTAGCAGTAGACAACAGTGCCGCCTACCAGTGCCCACCAGTGCCACCTATCACTGCCCACAATCAGTGTCTTATCTACAGTGCTGCACATCAGTGCCACCTATCAGAGCCCATCAGTGTCACCTATCAGTGCCCATCAGTGTCACCTATCAGTGCCACCTATCAGTGCCATCTATCTGTGGTACCTATCAGTGCCCATCAGTGCCACCCATCAGTGCCATCTTATCAGTGCCCACCACTGCAGCCTATCAGTGCCCACCAGTGCCGCCTCATCAGCGCATATCAATGAAGGAGAAAAATTACCTGTTTGCAACATTTTATAACAAACTATGAAACATGATTTTTTTTTCAAAATTTTCCATCTTTTTTTGCAAAAAATAAAAATCCCAGCTGTGATTATATACCACCAAAAGAAAGCTTTATTTGTGTGAAAAAATTTTTATTTGGGTACAGTGTTGTATGACCGCGCAATTGTCATTCAAAGTGTGTCAGCGCTGAAAGGTGAAAATTGTTCTGGGCAGGAAGGGGGTTTAAGTGGCCAGTAAGCAAGTGGTTAATTGAGACCAGTACACACTATAGAGGGATAGGCTTTGTTCATATTTTATGTCTGAGCTTTACAACCACTTTAACCTAGACCGTAAAGGGAAACCACACAAGTGGATTACCAATCTGTGATTCCCTATTTTTAAATAACTCAAAATAGTAATGCAACTTTGATAATATTGCGAGGCAACCTATTGAGTCATGCGAAGCGTGACTATCAATGACAGGTTCACTTTAAGCGCGTTTTCTCCATCTCCCTCTGCTCTTGTAAGAAGATAATATGCCGAGTAATTTCACAGCTAGAGATACAGTACATGCTCCCCCCTCCATCTTCCTCCCACTCCTCCGTATCATCCCTCCTCCTCCTCAGCTGTTGCCTGACTGCCTCTGTATCACCAAGTCCCCTGCGCCCCTCCGGCGCTTTTCATTCTGATCATTTCGGCGTTTCTTCGTGTCAGGCATTGATGGATTTCTGATCGTAATGTTTTGCCGCAGAGACAAAGGCAGATGCCGTTTACTCCTGGCATCACGCAGCCACCTCTAATCTTACACTCTCCCCACTCAGTTATTTATACACGATCGGAAAACATATGTGACCGAATACAGCGTGCCCTAACCCCCTGTTGTCAGCTATATATAATTTTCAGAGGCACTCTGGGGTTTTTCATTTAAAAAAAATAAATAAATAAATAAAATTGCTGTGCAAATGTATCAGCATTCGTGTTAAAATCACGAATAACACAAATGTTTTTAACATGTGCAAAATGTTATTTCCTAAAAAATAAATTGCCTTCCGCTGGGCGAATGTAACATTTTTTTGAGGGGGGGATCCAGTTTATTCCAATATTCTCAAATACAATGCATTTGAAATGTGTTAAAGCTGTTGTAACAGAAATTTTTATTTAAAAAAAAAACCAAAAACCTGTAAGGCAAAGGCATAATGAGCTAGTATGCAGTGCAGGAGAAAAACAAGGAAAGGGGCGCCTCTGAGTATGTATCAAAAAACATTTATTAAGAAAACAATATCCACTCACATGGGAAACTGCGGAGTTGAGTTCAGATACATCTCTGGGCTGAAGAGAAGGGGGAGGACTACAGGTCACAGCGAGTCCACGTGTTGCTGGCACCACATCAGTTCCAAAGAGGATAGGGTGGGATGGCTGAGCACAGCAGATTCTCCTTCAGCTATCCAGATGACACATCAAGGTTGGATGGGATCCGTGAAGAGACCGTCAAGCCAGATGTGGACTCCGGGAGTGGTAGTACGGCAAGATCAAACACCAGAGCCTGTCGCTGGCCGTGTTATAGTGTCCACAAGGCTCATCCGGCGTCCGCAGTATGGTAACGACACGGCCGTGTGATCGGATCCAAAACGAGGCTTAGGAAGCAAACACAGTGTGGCGTCGGGCTGTGATGTCACAGCTGTGTGATGCGTTTCCGAGCTAGCTTTCTATTGGTGTAGAGATAGCCGCGCTCCTTTTTCAAGCATATGCTTGAAAAAGGAGCGCGGCTATCTCTACACCAATAGCTGTGACGTCACAGCCCGGCGCCACGCTGTGTTTGCTTCCCAAGCCTCGTTTTGGCTCAGATCACACGGCTGTGACGTTAGCATACTGCGGACGCCAGACGAGCCTTGTAGACACTATAGCATGGCCAGCGACAGGCTCTGGCGTCTGACCTCCCCATACTACCACTCCCGGAACCCACACCTGGCTTGACGGTCTCTTAACTGACCCCATCCAGGGTCAGGGTGGCAGCCCTGACAGACTCATCAATATATATATTATATATATTTATCCCTGCCCTTCCGACTATTAGGAACATTATATTGAGGTACCTTAGCATTGCACCTTTTTACTTGTATAGTATGCAGCGCATACTAGCTCATTATGAAATACTCACCTTAGAATGAGGCGTCGGCATCTGATCCCAGCCCACGCCGAGGGAGCTGACATGTTCCCTCTAAATGTTCCCTCACAGCACCGGAGCCGTGATTACATCACTCCTGCAAATGCGTGCGGAAATTTTCTTCCCGGCAAGGTCCGGAAGCGTCTGCCGGACCTTCAGTTGGACCTTTACAGCGCATGAGCCGCTGACGTCAGCGGCTGCATGCAAAGTGAATATCTCCTAAACCGTACACCGCTTACCCTACAGGTAAGCCTTATTATAGAAAAAAATAAAAAATAAAAAGGGTATACAACCACTTTTAAGCAGATCTTCACTCTCTCAATCAGCATTGACTGTTTTTAATTCTTATGGTGCTAGCAATAGTAAATAGATATGAAAGTATATTTACTTGTGTTAAACTTTCAAATGTATTACATTTCTTCAGTTACTTCCTGGTTTGTGGCCTAGGCCAAAGTGATGTCATACACCCCAGGAATCTTTAGGAGTAGAGCCTGCCCCTGCAGAGCTGAAAGAATCTCTGCTTCGGTATGGCTCTTGTCTCCTAGACAGACCAGCTGAAGCACTGCATGGCATCTTTTAGCCTGACTCGCTTAATGGCCCCTATAATGCTTAGGAGGTACTAGTGGTTCATAGGACAATCCAGCAGATGGAGGGCATGGAGGAGGAGGGGCTCGAGCTGACAGATCTCGCATTATCACCACCAGCTGTATGGAGACGTGGCGGAAAAACAAGCTCCAGCAGTGAGCCCTGTCCCGTTTTAAACAGAGTTACCTAGTGTGCTGTGAACTAAATATATTGTCCCTGACCATGCTTGCTGGACCACGTGTCAGCAGTAAGGTGGACCTTGTGGCTGACTGCCTTGCTCAACAATGCCAAAACATTGCCTTCCACGTGATGGTACAGAGGTGGAATGGCCTTACATGCAAAGAAATAGCAACTGGGAACCATTGTTGTACAGCACGGTCTGCAAATTCACGGAAGGGTGCAGAATCCACCAGACGGAAAGGCAGGAGTTGTAAAGCCAGGATATACAGCACTGTATACAGCACTAAATGTTATTTAATGCTGTGTTAAACAATGCACTGACACAGTATACTCACACACTATACAAAAACTAAACTAACACTCTACACTCAAAGTCACAATAAGTGAACACACTAACTTGCTAGTAGCAGATTAAGCCCTATTCTATCTATCTCCACTCCAACACAACGCAAAAGCTTTCTATGGGAAGTTACCGTTTATATTGTGGGTTGGGACTATGAGCACTGAGCTGTGATTGGAGAAAGTCATCTTCACTTTGTCCAATCAGTGCTCTGACAGTGCTAATTGGCGAAGCTGGTCAGGTGCAAGTCTTCATCCAATTAGGGCCCTAGGATGCACTGTGAAAATCACAGTGCAATGTGGTTTGCTCAGCCAAGCGACCCGCAAATTTGGGTTTTTCGCTGAACAGGCAAACAGGTGATGTTCGGGCCAAACTTTTGCTCGGCTCTAACTTTTCGCCCAACACTATTCAGGAGGAGAGGAGGGGTTTTCTTAGCTAAGCAGAGTGAAAGAATGTCACCAGCACACCACAGATCTCCAAAATGGGTCCAGAGCTTTATTCAGTGATCACATCGTTTCAGCAGGAGCAACGCTTCAGAGTCTTGCATGACCCCTTCATCAGGCATGTGCACATTGGGTTTTAAAGTGCCACTGATCACTTATGACTTTGGGATTATTTTTTATTGGTGTATATATTCATTTTATTAATAAATGCAACAAGAAAATGCCATACATATAGCACAATCAGCGTTAAATAAATTACAGTCTCGAGCTGGGTACCACTGCATATTCACAACATGAAAACTTGCACATAACAGACATATTTCATAATTCCACCCAAGTATGGATTCAGAAAAGCATAAGAAACTAACATGTGAAGACGTCAAACCTAGTCTCTAGGCCATAAAAGAAGTGGAAAGAAGAAAATAAACCATTAAGATTCACCTTACTTGCTGTTATGCATCTCCATTTCCATTGCTCAAGACCCCCAGTCAATATGACAAGGACATGCATATCAGGGAGCCTACATAGTTACATATAGTTACATAGTAGGTGAGCTTGAAAAAAGACACAAAGTCCATCAAGTCCAACCTATGTGTGAGATTATATGTCAGTATTACATTATATATCCCTGTATGTTGTGGTCATTCAGGTGCTTTTCTAATAGTTTCTTGAAACTATCGATGTCCCCCGCTGAGACCACTGCCTGTGGAAGGGAATTCCACATCCTTGCCGCTCTTACAGTAAAGAACCCTCTACGTAGTTTAAGGTTAAACCTCTTTTCTTCTAATTTTAATGAGCGGCCACGAGTCTTGTTAAACTCTCTTCTGCGAAAAAGTTTTATTCCTATTGTGGGGTCACCAGTCCGGTATTTGTATATTGAAACCATATGCCCTCTCAAGCGTCTCTTCTCCAGAGAGAATAAGTTCAGTGCTCGCAACCTTTCCTCATAACTAATATCCTCCAGACCCTTTATTAGCTTTGTTGTCCTTCTTTGTACTTTGTACTCGCAGTACATCCTTCCTGAGGACTGGTGCCCAGAACTGGACAGCATACTCCAGGTGCGGCCGGACCAGAGTCTTGTAGAACGGGAGAATTATCGTTTTATCTCTGGAGTTGGAGTTTGTTAGCAGCAGCTTGGCATTGCATGTCATTGCTGAGCCTATCATCTACTAGGACCCCCAGGTCCTTTTCCATCCTAGATTCCCCCAGAGGTTCTCCCCCAGTGTATAGATCGCATTCATATTTTTACCACTCAAATGTATTATTTTACATTTTTCTACATTGAACCTCATTTGCCATGTAGTTGCCCACCCCATTCATTTGTTCAGATCTTTTTGCAAGGTTTCCACATCCTGCGGAGAAGTTATTTCCCTGCTTAGCTTAGTATCGTCCGCAAATACAGAGATTGAACTGTTTACCCCAACCTCCAGATCGTTTATGAACAAATTAAATAGGATTGGTCCCAGCACAAAACCCTGGGGGACCCCACTACCCACCCCTGACCATTCCGAGTACTCCCCATTTATCACCACCCTCTGAACTCGCCCTTGTAGCCAGTTTTCAATCCATGTACTCGCCCTATGGTCCATGCCTCATAGAAGGTTAGTAGATTGGTTTGGCAAGAACGATTCTTCATGAGTCCATGCTGATTACTCCTAATGATACCGTTCTCATTACTAAAATCTTGTATATAGTCCCTTATCATCCCCTCCAAGAGTTTACATACTATTGATGTTGGGCTAACTGGTCTGTAATTCCCAGGGATGTATTTTGGGCCCTTTTTAAATATTGGTGCTACATTGGCTTTTCTCCAATCAGCTGGTACCATTCCAGTCAGTAGACTGTCAGTAAAAATTAGGAACAATGGTCTGGCAATTAATTTACTGAGTTCCCTAAGTATCCTCGGATGCAAGCCACCTGATCCCAGTGATTTATTAATGTTAAGTTTCTCAAGTCTAATTTTTATTCTGTCCCCTGTTAACCATGGAGGTGCTTCCTGAGATGTGTCCTGAGGATAAACACTGCAGTTTTGGTTACTGAAGACTGAGAAGAATACATTCAATACCTTTGCCATCTCCCCATCCTTTGTAACCAGATGTCCTTCCTCATTCTTTATGGGGCCAATATGGTCTGTCCTCCCTTTTTTACTGTTTACATACTTAAAGAGTTACTTGGGATTTATTTTGCTCTCCTCGGCTATGTGTCTTTCATGTTCTTTCTTAGCCATCCTTATTGCACCCTTACATTTTTGTTGCATCCTTTATAAAGTCTGAATGATGATGATGATCCCTCAACCTTGTATTTTTTGAAGGCCTTCTCCTTTGCTTTTATATGAATGTTTACATTGGAGTTAAGCCATCCAGGACTTTTGTTTGCTCTTTTAAATTTATTACCCAATGGGATGCATTGGCCAATGCCCTTATTTAATATGCTCTTAAAGCAAACCCATCTCTCCTCTGTGTTCTTTGTTCCTAAGATTTTATCCCAATTTATGTCCTCTAGCAAGATTCGTAGTTTAGGGAAGTTGGCTCTTTTGAAATTCAGTGTCTTTGTATTCCCCTTATGTTTCCTATTTGTGTGATTTATACTGAAGCCAATTGACCTGTGATCGCTGTTACCTAAATTGCCCCGTATTTCCACATCCGTGATCAGGTCTGTATTGTTGGTAATCAGTAGATCCAGTAATGCTTAATTTCTAGTTGGTGCGTCTACCATCTGACCCATAAAATTGTCCTGAAAGACATTTAGGAACTGGCGAGCCTTAGATGAATGCGCGGTTCCCTCCGCCCAATATATGTCTGGATAATTAAAATCCCCCATTATGATAACACTTCCCACCCTTGCTGCTAATCCAGATTGTGATAGGAGATCCATCTCCCCTTCCTCCCTCAGGTTAGGGGGCCTATAGCATAATCCCAGTATTATTTTCCCCATAGCTTCATCCCTTTGGATTCCACCTTATCCCTAGCTCCCTTAGTGATGTCATCTCTCACATTCACTTGTACATTATTCTTGATATATAGGCATACCCCTCCCCCTTTTTTACCCTCTCTATCCTTGCGATAAAGGCTATGCCCTTGAATGTTTGCCAGCCAATTGTGAGAGCTGTTGAACCAGGTCTCTAAAATTCCCACAAAATCCAAATCCTCCTCATACAACAGTATCTCTAGTTCACCCATCTTTTCCGCCAGGCTCCTGGCATTGGTGAACATGCCACGTAGTTTAGACCGGTCGGTCGCATTGTCTTTTATGCTGTAGAGATGAATTTAATCCAAAAGCTGTATAAAAGTGGTCACAATGATCTTGTACCTCATGTACCTATTCCTCAGCTTTCATAGTAACCTGAACGGTAGTAAGCCCTTCCCTCAACGACCTTACTTTGCTTCAATAAAAATGGTGTCTTTTTGGGGTAATCAGCAAATGTGGCTCAGAGGATCTTTTATGTGTGGAGCAGAGTTAAAAGTTCCATGGACCACCAATGATTGGGGGGTCGTTATTTAATGGTGGCGGGGTTAAAGTTCCACTGGGCCATTATTTTCCTCTACTGACTACTATGTTACATGCTCCCGACTTTTCGGAAGCTTTGGGAACTGCATACTGATAAATTAATAAGATTATTGCTGTCACGTGTTAGCATGATAGTATTGCTACCATGTGTGAGAGAGTGCCTCTCATGGTCAGAGGGCAAATTACTTTAATGGACTCCACACCGGAAGGATAACTTCTTTTCACTTGCCAGTAACACTTGTTCATATTTGAGAGATACCACGTTGAGCATTTTTTTTTACTTACTACAAATTACCCTTTACTAGCTTCAGCCCGAAAGGCATAGAGGGAAGCTGCTTAGCAAGGCCATTGTGGTCCAGATTCAGTCCCCAGGAGGGTTCCATTACGCTGCCGGCCCTAATCTAGGGGCCCTGCCACTTAGAAAGGAAGACCATACAGTCACCAGTCCATCCCTCTGACAAAACCTCCGTCACTGGCAGCCACCGCCTCTTCTCCCAAGCTGGCTGTTGCTCCTTCCTTTTACTTCTTACTTTCTGTTAGGCTGCATTCACATCTGTGCAGAGAGCAACTTTCAGGCATTTTAATTTGAGAGTTTTTGAGCATTTTTAGAAGTGTATTGCAAGCATTTTAGAAGCATCTTACAAGGGTTTTACAGCTTCAGGCATTTTCGTTTAGCCAATAGAAAGCACTAAATTAGGGGTGGAGAACTGAGGTTTGAGTAGAGAAGGTGCGACAAAACACTTGTAAAACGCTCATTTTCAGGCATTCCCATTGAAGTCCAATCTGCCTCCAATCTGCGAAAAAAAAGCTCATGTATTTTTTTGAGCGACAAGCATTTTGCTTCAGGCGACAGAACGTTCAGATGGGAACAGGGGCCATTGAAATGAATGGTATTTGGCTTGTTGAGCGTTTTAGAGCTACAAGCTTCAAACAGAAAATCACTCAGGTGTGAACGGGGCCTAACCGTTCCATTGCATCTCCACATTACAGTTCTCTAGTTGTAACCTGTCAAACATGGCAGTACTCCTTCCCTTTTTTAAATGCTATGCTGCTGTTGAAGAAGATTTGGGTTATGCTGCAGTGCTTGTATGTTTAGTTTATGATCGTTCCCAAACGGTATCAATATGGCTCCAACTTTTTAGACCTGTTTCATGGTCCCACCATGGGGTAACCCCACTCTAGATGCAACGTTACATCTCCATGTGTATGTTCTCTTCAATTCCCCATGACCAAAAACCTCTGTGACCCAACCCCCTATATACAATATATTACCAAAAGTATTGGGACGCCTGCCTTTACATGCACATAAACTTTAATGGTACTCCAGTCTTAGTCCGTAGGGTTCAATATTGCGTTGGCCCACCCTTTGCAGCTATAACAGCTTCAACTCTTCTGGGAAGTCTGTCCACAAAGTTTAGGAGTGTGTCTATGGGAATGTTGGACGACAAGGCCTGGCTCGCAGTCTCCGCTCTAATTCCTCCCAAAGATGTTCTGTCAGGTTGAGGTCAGGACTCTGTTCAGGCCAGTGAGGTTCCTGACCTCACAAATGCGCTTCTGGAAGAATGGTCAAACATTTCCATAGACACACTCCTAAACCTTGTGGACAGCCTTTCCTATCCGTATACCATACTCCTGACCAATGCATCTTGTATGCTCTGTTGTATGTTACATGCTCCTTACCTCTGATATATATATATATATATATATATATATATATATATACACACTATTTTATATACGCTATATTGTGCATTAAATACTCCTGACCCTTGTAGTTTATATGGTGCATTGTATGTTACATAGTCTTGACTACTGCACCCTATACACTGTGTTATGTGCTCCTGACCTCTGCATTTATACAGTATGTTATGTTTTTTTATTGTATACCCTTGCAATTTATTTGGTGTGGTCCTGACCACTGCACTGTATACTTCAAGTTGTCTCTATAATTGATGGTTGCTGACTTATCCCAAACTGTTTTAAGCTAATCTATCGCTTTCAGTTTTTGTTCATATTTTCCAATAAACTTTTTGAAAGTCATTAGACTAAAACAGTTGAATTTATTGCTTGTGGTACTTTGTAAGATCATTTTAGACATTCAGCTGATTAAAACAATTGAACTAAATGGTCAGTCACCTGAAAAAATGATGAATTTATAGGCATGGTTCAATGTGCTTATAAAGCACATCACAGAAAAAGTGTCAGCAGCACTGTATAAATAAATTTGACTTTTTCCACTTATCAGACTGAGATGGTGTCCTCATATAACCTGTGCTGTAAGCTGTCGCTCCACATTGTCACCCCTCTTGCTGCAGATATTATGTCTGTATTACCTTGGGAAAACACATCACTTACAAAGCCTTATCAAAGTACACAAACATGTTACAGTTTAGGATCAAACACTTCCTTTAAAGTTTCTGGGCTAGACACTAATTACACGTTCAATGAATTATAATTTATGCACCGAGAGACCCAACCGCAGCCTCCAGGCTTTGGAATCTTGGCAGCTGTTTAGGTGCCCACAGCAGTATTACACCTCTTTCAAAGGGGCAAATATAAAACTTCCATTCAAAATGCATTTATACCCAACACATTTTTTAAGTTTTGGATAGAGTGACGAAGGAATAGAACTCCTGTCTTGTTTTACTACAGTCGGAAGCTCTTTGCAGAGGTTCCTTCACTTCTTGTCTGGTAAAAAGGTTGTCCACAGGACAAGGATGTAACTACAAATCATGGGGCCCCCTCTTTGTGGCACTTGACAATGTAAATTAAGGCTTAAGAAATGGGTAAAGTGCTAAAATGTAACTCCTAGCAGCATTTCCAAAAGTAATTCTCTACCCAAGGCCATCCAGGTGACTGAGGACGTTGAACAATGCCATTTCTTAGTGGGTCTCATGCTGCGGATGCTATTCCTGGCTGACACTTCCATCTCCAAACCCCACCACTGGCCAGGTACTATTGGGCTTAAAGCACACCTTCACTCACAATTTCACCATAGAGTCCTTCTAACCCCCCCCCCCCCCGTTATACATTTGGAAATAGTTTTTTTGGGGTAAGCAAGCACTTTATTCAGCAGGTACTTGCTCCCATTTCCTCATACTTTGCCTAGTTGAGGATGACCTTGCACTCTGAATGACAGAAAGATGAGTTAATTGGTCTGCTGCCTGTCATGGTCAAGGTTCTGGCTCGGAGACCAGTAGCTATAGCAGTATAGAGGTGCCCACCGACCAGCTAGATAAGTCCAGAAGAAGGTCACCATGGCAGATCACGAAGGCTCATCTGAGGTGAGGAGTCTAAGTACTAACCGGTGTTCACAAGAGCTCCTGATGGTGGAGATGAGTTTTGCTGTTTGTTAGTACCAAGTTGTGGCCCTCAGGATCGTCCCACCAGGAGGTGAGCAAGCCAAGGTCCAGTAGCAGATACAGCAGGTAGGGTTGAGCAGAAGCGTAGTCAGTAAACAAGCCAAAGGTCGGTAATGAGTAGTTGTAGATTGGGATCAAGCAGAAGCATAGTCCAAGAACATGCCAAGGGTCCGTACGTAGCAAAGACACGGACAGCAGCAGAAGTGACAAGAGTAAGATATTGGCTGGAGGGAGCACAATAATCTGGCAAACAGGAAGTGCAAAGTCATGGCTCTAATAGGAAGTTTATGGGAGAAGCAAAGGGTTCAAAGTTGAAGACAATCATGTTTTAAGGTAGGCTTTTTCATGGAATTGTCCAAGGAGCTGTCCAGCATTTCAGGTTGCTTACAAAGAAGAGACATTTCCAGACACAACAGAGTTCACAGGTTCAGATCTGGGCCCCGGCACTGCCTGTTTTTTCACTGTCCATCCACAAGCTGATGCAGAATCGGATCTCCGCTCACAGACAGGGCTGTGCTATGTGACAGACTTGTGTACATCTAAGGACTAGATGGACAGAAATACAAATTCTTTGGCAGTTGAAACTGCTCCCATATATGTAATTCATCTATGTATTGCTCAGAGCTCAAAGCACTTTGGAATTTGGAAGAGACTGCCCAGCAGAGCAGATTGCTTTGCTGTTGTCTTTAATTATTGATAAGGGATGAGGCGTGCTCTTTTGAATCTTTGCAGTTCTGTAAAATTGGAGCCTTTTTTTTAGCACAGCTGAAATAGCTGAATATGTGAAAATAGGCTATAGCTCCCTCTAATGGCTGGAAAAAAATAACGTAATGTTATTATGCAATGCATCATATTTACCTGAAAAAGCTGCATTTTGTTTAAAGTTGCTAGGTTTTATTCCTAACAATAATAAAAGTATAAATATTTAAAAAACAAATGCCTATTAAATTTAAGACACTTGCATAAGTAAACTTTTGTTGTGGTAAATTATCCAGCTACATGGTCGAAAGTCCATTCGACCAAGACATTTAATTATTAGCTGCTTAGCATTAATATTATTTCATCTGTCCTGAAACTATAATGCCTTTTCAGATCTCCCTGCCTAGGTGATTTGCGGGAATAGAAAAGCGTTACGTCACGCCTTGCCACATTGACAATAGAAGATTAATTTACGCTGCATTAAGTTTTCAATTTCCTTGTACGAGTGATTTTACAACTAGCCTCCATGTGTGAATTAGCCATGAAATGGATATGGTGTTTTTAACATTAGCAACTTAATATTGATATAATTAATAATTTGGCAAGCTGCAAATGTTATTTTCTCTAGCAAGCTGTCTTTGTTCGCTTTACTTTCACTCTATGGGGTCTTAGTACAGCAAATCCATCATCAAGGGGGTAAATAAGATGTAAATAAGATGTATATTCTCCTGGCAAGAACTACTCCTTATTATGTCTGGTTTTGCAGATATGTATATAATACATGGAAAACAGCATTATGACCCTGTCACACCAGCAACTTTGTAGCAAAGATCTTTAGCAGATCTGCTTATTTTATATAGTGATTTGTAGATGGATATCCACTTACACAACAATCCCGGTGGAAGGAAGCCCAACCGGGAATACTCATGGATGACAGCAGCGTGTAGCAGAGTAGGTTTCACCCAAGCTGACCACGTCTGTCTTGAGGGGCGGAATGCGGTCTGGCCAGTTCGAGCCCAAGAGGGGAGGTCTCCAAGCAGAGTGGTGGATCCCTAAGCTTTCCCTATTCATCTGGAACCTTCCATGTCATTAATACTGTCCCTGACAGATGGATGACTTGTCCCTACAGTATCCACGCGCTAAATGCACGCCAAACCCAGGAGCCAGGATCGTAAGTAGACTCCTGCTTTTAACGCATACTGTTATTCAGGTTTACTTGGTTGTCTGTGGGCTGGTCGGTAAGTTAAGCTTGTTTTTTTTCCTTGGATTTATCCTTGGCCTTGTTTATAATCTTAAGTGAACTCTGCCTGACCCAAGATGGCCACCAGAGTCACATGGCCTGTCAACATCCAACTGGATCACTGCCCCAGTGACCCAGGAAACCATAGAGGAACCATGTTTCTCTTGCCTTTCTCTCCATTTGCACTGCCGCTGCGGTTAAGCACCACCTTCAGTGGAGAAAATAAACCTCACCTGCTTACAAGCAGGTAGGTTTTGCTCCCTACATGCCAAAGTTTCAGTTTCAGTTTTGACTGGAATGCGACATTAAATGCAGCTGTTGTTGGAATCTACAACATTGTAGAAAGGATTTTTAAAGCGGAGTTCCACTCAAAAGTGGGACTTCCGCTTATCCGTCTTCTCCCCCCCTCTGGTGCCACATTTGGCACCTTTTAGGGGGAAGACGGGAACAGGTACCTGTTTTTGACATTTGGCCCCCTTCTCCTTCCTTCGCCGCTGGACCAATTAGAAAGTGCAGCGCGCTTTGCGCATGAGCAGTAGGGAACCGGCTGCGAAGCCGAAAGGTTTCACTGCTGGGTTACCTTACCAGGTATGGTGGCGGATGAAGATCGGCTTGCTGTGCCTACATCGCGGGCTCCCTGGACAGGTAAGTGTCCATATATTAAAAGTCAGCAGCTGCAGTATTTGTAGCTGCTGACTTTACATTTTTCGTGGGGGGGTTGGAGCTCCTCTTTAAGCTAGTCCTTATCTTCACATGTTGGAATTCTGCAGTCTCCAAAACAGAGCAGCTCTTGTGTGGCATGATAAGTGGGTTTGGTTCTGGATACAAACTCCGTTGGTTAGGTGTTTTTGGCTACAATAAAAGGTTTCAAATGTGTGTTGTGGTCCACAGGTATGATCCTTGTGCAAATGTACAGAAACAGATCCATGCAGTGACCCAAGTATAGGTTGCACCCTTTTAACTTTCACTACTTCCAGAACTTGCTTGCTAGGACTCTTTATTTGTGTCCCTCTTTGCCTTCTCCACCCTCCTTTAGCCAATTTCTGTCTACTTGTCCTTAATCCAGCGTCAGCTGCACATCGTTGATTGGGACTGACCTCCTGTGTTGGCACATGTAGTCCTAAGCAGGGGCCCATGTAATATGGTGATGACACATAAGAAATTGTGAGAAAGTTGTCACCCCATAATAGAAAGTTGCGGGACATCATGGACCTTCATGGCATCTTTTTAATGATAGCTTTAGTTTTGAAAAGATTGAAAACAACTTTTGAAATTACGGTACATTAACAATT